>CM057090.1:15470699-15968199 GCA_029959045.1 Taenioides sp. WSHXM2023
GGGTCGGTTTGTGAAAGATACATAAAATGATGGGAAATTGGATCTTTTTATGAAGCATAGACATAAGGAGTAGATGATGATACATTTTTTCTGTCCTCACCGCCAAAGGGCAAAGATGGCATTAGGCAGTGGCACTTCCGAAGTCGAGTCACTAAGAGCTGCCAGCTTTCAACTCTGCACCAGTGACCAGATGAGTTGCAGTCAGGCTTCACATAAGCAGAGCCTCTGCCTGACGTGTGCAGTGTGTCATGTGTCTAAAGGGAAGACTTCACCCCTGTCATCTTTGTCCAAATCTAAACACTAATGGAATATACACTCGGACAGCTGATATTTAGAACTAACTACAATGTTAATTGTGCCAATACATTTTAGTATGAATACAAAATGAATGAATGATCTTGGAAAAAACACATAGGGGAAGAAGCCTTCGTTGAGTAACCTGGATGTATTAAATCTCCTTGTGATTGAGTTAAATGTTTTTTTTCTACATGAAAAACAGAAAGACAATGCTAAAAGGCATCTTCCATCAGATCATCTCGTATCAAATTAGAAATTATGTGTTAAATTAACTTCAAGGACTTCAAAAAAAGATGTCAAAGACTGTGTTTATGAGCGAGTTTTGAAGGCTAAGAAATAAAGACTGATACAAAAAGTAGAATTTTTTCTAAGGCATACTGATACAGTATATTTCCAAAAGTATTCACTCACCCATCCAAATAATCGAAATCAGGTGTTCCAATCGCTTCGATTGCCACAGGTGTATAAAATCAAGCACCTCGGCCTGCAGACTGTTTCTGCAAACATTTGTGAAAGAATGGGTCGCTCTCAGGAGCTCAGTGAATTCCAGTGTGGTACTGTGATAGGATGCCACCTGTGCAACAAGTCCAGTCGTGAAATTTCCTCACTCCTAAATATTCCACAGTCAACTGTCAGTGGAATTATAACAAAGTGGAAGAGATTGGGAACGACAGCAACTCAGCCATGAAGTGGTAGGTCACGTAAACTGGCGAGGCGGGATCTGCGGATGCTGAGGTGCATAATGCCCAGAGGTCGCCAACTTTCTGCAGTCAATCACTACAGACCTCCAAACTTCATGTGGCCTTCAGATTATCTTAAGAACAGTGCATAGAGAGCTTCATGGAATGGGTTTCCATGGCCGAGCAGCTGCATCCAAGCCATACATCACCAAGTGCAATGCAAAGCGTTGGATACAGTGGTGTAAAGAATGCTGCCACTGGACTCTAGAGCAGTGGAGACGCGTTCTCTGGAGTGACGAATTGCGCTTCAACATCTGGCAATCTGATGGATGAGTCTGGGTTTGCCGGTTGCCAGGAGAACAGGATTTGTCTGCACTGTGCCAAGTGTAAAGTTTGGTGGATTATGGTGTGGGCTTATTTTTCAAGAGCTGGTCTTGGCCCCTTAGTTCCACTGAAAGGAACTCTGAATGCTTCAGTATACTAAGATATTTTGGATAATTCCATGCTCCCAACTCAGTTTGGAGATGGCCCCTTCCTCTTCAACATGACTGTGCACCAGTGCACAAAGCAAGGTCCAGACTCTCTCATGGATGAGAGAGTCTGGTGTGGATGATAGTGACTGGCCTGCACAGAGTCCTGACCTCAACCCGACAGACCACCTTTGGGATGAATTAGAGCGGAGACCGAGAGCCGGGCCTTCTCGTCCAACCAGCAAAGCGTGACCTCACATATGCGCTTCTGGAAGAGTGGTCAAAAATTCCCATAAACACACTCTTAAACCTTGCGAACAGCCTTCTCAGAAGAGTTGAAGCTGTTACAGCTGCAAAGGGTCCAATGTCATATTAAAACCCTATGGATTAAGAATGAGATGTCACTTAAATTTATATGCAAGTCAAGGCAGGTGAGCGAATACTTTTGGCAATATAGTGTATAGTCCTTCAGAATACTGCAAAATTCGCTGCTCTAGAATATATATATATATATATATATATATATATATATATATATAATATATAATATATATATAATATATATAATATATATATATAATATATATATATATATATATATAATATATAATATATATATAATATATATAATATATATATATAATATATATATATATATATATATATATATATATATATATATATATATATATATATATATTTTATATATTATATATTATATATTATATATATATATATAATGTTGTGGCTTTTGAAAAGAAGAGCATGACAACACAAGCTCCAGGTCAAAACTTTCCCTATTTGAAAACTTCATTGTACAGCCTATTCCCAATCTGGATGCTCTATTACATTTTAATGGTCAAAGCTGAATATGATTACAATGCACATTCACATAGATGTTTAAGTGGCCAAAATATGCTGGCTCATTAGCCTCTGGTAACACTTTTGTAATAGCTGGGCCCTTATGGGTGGCTTATTAGTCCTATGAGCCATTCACACAGTTACTTGCTTCTGCTTAGGGAGGCATTTGCCCTCACTGGACTTAGAGGGATATACAAGATTACACACTGTTGTTACAATATTAAAACTGCCTTAAAGAAAACTGTATTACATTTCTGATTCTAAAAAGAGATTACATTAAAATAAATAAACCTGAAAGCTGTGGTTCATTTGGAATCTTATTAACCCATGCACAACATAATGTGCCACTTTTTTATTATTATTATTTATCAGATAACCTCAACATTAAAAGGTGACACTACCTAAATGATTAGAAATGAATGATTCTCTGGCTTTTATTGTCATCGTGATACATCATGACATTTTACAATTAGCCATTTTCTATCAGTATGCTGTTCATAATATTTCACAAAATCTATTGCATTCTACAGTCAAAGAGCTCAGGAAAAGTGACCATAAGTCTGAAACTTGGCAAATCAGGAGGCTGTCAGCCATGTTGAATAGTTGTATATACACACAGTGACAGTTTGGACAGTGTGATATATGACTTATTATGCATATGTCCACAAATAAAGCCAAACAAGTGAGTTATTCTGTGACATTCTGCAGCTTTAAAGTGTGACAAGTCTGGACTTGGTCTTCTCACACAAACACCAACAGCAGCCAGGCATGGCAAAGCCCAGCGGCCTTTCCAAACACAAACAAATGCCTACAATTAACGACATTATGTGTTGAGAATTAGCTCAGGCACTATGGTAGCACTTTGTTGTACCTGTCCCTATCAAATAAAACAATAAATAAATAGAGGCAGATAGATTTCTTAAAGTTACAACTGAATAAAGGAGACAATCGTGATAGGAATGTTTTGGCATTTCCTCCACTCCTGAAACCCTCATTTTGGTCAAAAATCCATTACTTTTCAGAGGTATTAGACAGAGAAGTTATGTCCGACCAGTAGCAGCTATGGAATATAAATTGAACTGAAAAATTCAAAGTAATTTTGATTGTCAGCTTAAACCCACTGTCTACAAGCGTCACCCCGGGCTTAGAAAGCACGCGGTGCAGCTCTGGTCTGGTGGCCAAGTATTCAGAATAATTAAAAGTAATGAGAGGAGCTTAGACCACACGGCGTGCAGTCCAGTGATGCCGTGGCGCTCTGGATCGATTCCGTTGGGATTATATGTAGAATCCCTCAGTCGTCCAGGTAGAATCCATAGCAAAATGAGAAATTCAATTTGTCAACGGGACAAAAGTTTATTTGGTCGAATACGTCTGCCAAATAGCTGCATCCAAGCTGCTTCTTCAGTTCTGGTCAGACGCTGGTGGACACTGCCTTATATCTGCTTGAAGGGAGGAGCTAACTACAGTTAAATTACTCTGAGACTACCACACTTATTTGTTTACAGTTTCTGTTAGTTAGGTGGTCCTATTAAATATGCAGTGGGAGTGGGGTGTGAGGTCTTGTTAGCATAACCATTCAGGGCCATAATGGGTGTTTTCACACCTCTGGACCTGACCTGGCTAGCCCTATTGTTTTCTCTGTTTGTTTTGATTTAGGTTTGAGGATAGAGTTATAAATGGGAGACAAATGATGTCTGAGACCTCCATTTCTGTTCAAGGAAGGATTCTCTTTCTTGACAAAAATAGCTTCTTTAACTCCCCTCTCAAACCAGTTTGTTTCTCTGGCCAAGATCTGGACCTCACTGTCCTCAAAGGAGTGGCTCGTGGCTTTTAGGTGGAGATGTACGGCAGACTGAGGTCCACTCTGGCTCTCTCGTCTGTGTTGGCACATCCTCCTGTGAAGTGGCTGTTTTGTTTCTCCAATGTAGCGCTAACTGCAGTCTTCACTACACTGAATGGAGTAGACCACATTGCTTTGTTTGTGGCTCAATATTTTGTCCTTAGGGTGGACCAGTTTCTGTCTTAAAGTGTTTGTGGGTTTGAAATAGACTGGGATTTCATGCTGTCTGAAAATCCTCTGTAGTTTTTCAGAAATGCCAGCCAGGTAAGGAATAGTTACACCCTTTCTCCTGGGTTCTGATTCTCTGTTGTCTTGTTTCTTGGCTCTCCGAATAACAAACAAAGAAAACAATAGGACTAGCCAGGTCAGGTCCAGAGGTGTGAAAACACCCAATATGGCCCTGAATGGTTATGCTAACAAGACCTCACACCCCACTCCCACTGCATATTTAATAGGACCACCTAACTAACAGAAACTGTAAACAAATAAGTGTGGTAGTCTCAGAGTAATTTAACTGTAGTTAGCTCCTCCCTTCAAGCAGATATAAGGCAGTGTCCACCAGCGTCTGACCAGAACTGAAGAAGCAGCTTGGATTAGCTGTGAAACGTATTCAACCAAATAAACTTTTGTCCAGTTGATAAATTGAATTTCTCCTTTTGCCTCTGTTGGGATTATATTTTTGCCAGACGCCAGAGCCCACCGCAAGCCTTTTGCCTTAGAAAGGAAGAGTTATCGTGACACATGGTCTTACACGTGCAGTCTCAAAAGCAATGACTGCAACAGCACAGCACCAGATCACAGTGGACCGGGTTCAGTCTGAGCGAGATATTCATTTGTGGGGTTAAATGAGGAAAGAGGGGGCTACCTCAGCACTCTTCCTCTCACAACAAGTGTTTTCTTTGAGGCAGTGATATGACAGCCACTTCTCCAGGACACCTGACAGAAAGTGGGACAAACACAAGTCCAGAGTCCTCAGTCCTCTCAGGCTCTCTTTCACTGTAGCAAAAATCTGTTTAATGAGAAAGGCCCGATGAATACAGAGACTTGACCGATTCATTTTTGAGGATTTTTATGTATAAAAGCACATTATTTGGCTGTTTATGTCCCATTTGCTTTACTTGGCCATACTACTATACGATACTAAAGCTATAGTGATCTATTAGCCAGTGAGAGAAAGAAAATTATGATTTTGCTGCTGTTGGTTATGATGCCAATAATCATGACTAATTCTTAAACTGTGATGTTTCCTCTGACAATAATCATACCACTAAAATCTGATACTGTGACATCCCCATCTGTGACTCAGCTTTCAGAGTAAAACGAAAGAATCTGGCAGCAATCAACAGAATGTCAAACTGACTGTTCAAGAGTTTTAATATTGATGTCAAAATGTAGTGCACAAGTGCCCATGCAGGGACACAGTTGTGGGATGAGAGTGTGTGGAACAGAGTCAGTGTCTCTGGAGAGCGGGGGGCAGAGTGGGGCTGGTGGGGAAGATGGGAGACCAGCAGGGGGGAGCAGGGGAAAGACACCAGCAGCAAAAGTGCAGTGAAAAATAGGATGAAACAAGTGATCAACATAAAAGTACAGAAGAAGAAGTCTGAGCTCAAACTGTATGGATATGATTTTACATGGACGTATCAAATAAGTGCCTTCGGTATAGTAGCTCACATTCAGACTGAGAAGCACCTATACTCACCAGTGTAACAAAATAGTTGAAGGATAGTGGCAAACTTTCATTTTTTCATATCAAGAAACTGAACAATATTTTACTTTTTTTCTTTTCTTTCAAGAACATATTTTTCAGCTACCCCGTTGCTCGGCTAGTTCTTTATAATCCCTTTTCAAGAATGAAGTCTATTAGGCTTGTCAAAAGTATCATGAAAATCAGACATGAATCACAAAAACTAGTACTGAAACTAGATATTCTTTTGAGCAGGTACCGATACTAAAAAAGTCACATTCACAGGACAGAAATTAACACTCTTGAATCTTGATCTGAATCAGAACAAGTATAAGGCCACACAGTAGTATAGGCCCATGGACCACTATGAAACCTGATTGAGGGATTACACAGATATAAAACTACATGAAAAAAGTACTATTATTTAATGTTGAACATTACATTATATTGTCTAAAGAAAGAGTGTTTTGTTATAGTTTATTCCTTAGTACAGAAATCAAGTTTGAAATATTACTATTATTGTGATAATGCTAGTATCATATGAACACTAATGTTTTAGGTAATATATTGAATCATCAATGGTATTGTGAAAAATGTGGGTGCAGAGTTAATTCTTTAAAAAGACAAGTCTCTACGTGCTATCAAAGAGCTGATCAAAATTTAAATCTCACGTATACAGTCCCTGACAAAAGTCTTGTCGCTTATCTATTTTGTAGAAACAAAAGCTTATAACCTGACTTTAAATTAATCGATTGGTTTTAGAAATGTCTCATATGAAAGCGAAAACCCTCCCAAATTATGCTCAATATACTAAAATAAATTTGCTTCACTGAAGAAAGATTGATCATTTAATGAACACAGAAAGGTCAGATTTTGGCAAGACAAAAGTCTTGTCGCCTTGTCATATGATGCACCCAATCCTAGATTACAGCCTCACCTGTGATCAGTTACTGATCAATCAATTAGTGGGTGTGTATAAAAAGAACCCCAGCACACCAGACCTTCACATCAACTGCAACTTGACCTCTGACAACATGCCTAAGATCCACCCTGAGACCAAAGCGTTAATTATCAAGAGGCTGAAGACCAGATCCACTGCTGAGGTGGCTGACACCTTCAATGTGTCTCAGCGTCAAGTACAAAGAATAAGAAAAAGATCTGAAAAGACTGGAGATGTTTTTGACAAGCCCAGGTCCGGCAGACCCCGCAAGACAACTGCTCGGGAGGACCGTTTGTTGATTCGAAAATCCAAGGCCAGCCCCTTTTCCACTGCAGCAGAGCTCCACCAGGCCTGGTCACCTCAAGTCCCTGTGTCAACCAGAACAGTTTGTAGAATTCTGTCTCGAAATGGCCTCCATGGTCGAATCAGTGCACAGAAACCAGCACTAAACAAAAGGCAATTAAAAAACCGTGTGGCATTTGCCAAGGCCCACAGCCTGCTAAAAGGATGGACACTGGAAAAGTGGCAGAAGGTGGATTTCTCAGATGAATCCTCGGTTGAATTACATCACAGCCACCGCAAATATTGCAGGAGACCTACTGGAGCCCGCATGGATCCAAGATTCACCCAGAAAACAGTTAAGTTTGGTGGCGGAAAAATCATGGTCTGGGGTTACATCCAGTATGGGGGTGTGCGAGACATTTGCAGGGTGGAAGGCAATATCAATAGCCTAAAATATCAAGAAGTATTAGCTACCTCTTACATTCCCAACCATAAAAGGGGTCAAATTTTGCAGCAGGATGGTGCTCCATCGCATACTTCTATCTCTACATCAAAGTTCCTCAAGGCGAAGAAGATCAAGGTGCTCCAGGACTGGCCAGCCCAGTCACCAGACATGAACATCATTGAGCATGTCTGGGGTAGAATGAAAGAGGAAGCATGGAAGGCAAAACCAAAGAATCTTGATGAACTCTAGGAGGCATGTAAGACTGCTTTCTTTGCTATTCTTGATGACTTCATCAACAAATTGTATGAATCATTGTCGAACCGCATGGATGCAGTCCTTCAAGCTCATGGAAGTCATACAAGATATTAAATATGGATCTCACAGCACCACTACTTAATTCACTGACGTTATGCAACATATTTTTGTATTTGAAGTAAATTATTTATTCAATTTTCTGTAGGTGACAAGACTTTTGTCTTGCCAAAATCTGACCTTTCTGTGTTCATTAAATGATCAATCTTTCTTCAGTGAAGCAAATTTATTTTAGTATATTGACCATAATTTGGGAGGGTTTTAGCTTTCATATGAGACATTTCTAAAACCAATCGATTAATTTAAAGCCAGGTTATAAGCTTTTGTTTCTACAAAATGGATAAGCGACAAGACTTTTGTCAGGGACTGTATGTATATCACATAAATGCTATTTCTGTTCTTTTGTGGGTAATCATAGTCGACTGACGGTTGATGGCATCTTTGTCGATTAAAAAACCCCCAAAACGATTTATTAAGACCAGAAAGAAAGGAGAAAGCATGAAGTGAATTGGCTACAGTTTAATCTGCCTTTTCACTTATGGCAAGTTGTTAGTACTTCTCTGGATGCTTGTGGTCTGCTTCAGACCAAAGTCATTTTGAGATCTTTTGTCAGCTCCCTCTTTTTATAGTTGATTCATCAATATACAGGCCATGTCTTTAGTCTATTACAAATCTTAAACCTTGATTATTACATTTAAAAAGGCAATTTTTTGCACACTGGATTGCTAAACAAATTCTGATGCTCAAGATACTGCAAAAACAACATTACAATCATATTGTGATTGTATTTTGGTGTTTAGAACATTTACAAAAGATAGCGTGGAGGTATGATGGGAGTAGAATGACAGGTGAGAGAGGGAAATCTTTTTGCCACTCAGAAAATTAGTTCTAGAAATGTGGGCCAGGGACTTAGTGGAGGGGGGAAAATGACTTACGAACACAGGCCATCCATCAGTGGGAAAGCAGGCCTGACATCACTGCATCAATAATTCAGATGACTACAGCTAATGAGCGAGATCCAAACAAATCACCCCTGAATTCACTTCGGAGAACATTGAAACATCTTACTACACAAACCACACCACCCTTTATGGCTACTTTTATCAGCAGTTTAAGAAATGGGGTGCTTTATATCAATCTATAATGGAGCTCAGAAATATACTAAGCACAAAAGAGAGAGGGGGAGAGAATCATTAAATGCACTGCAATTGAATGTAGGCATATAGAAAGGAAAAGGGTGAGACACAAACAAAAGGAAATCTAAATGAAAAAGGATATGAAAGAAAAGATGTGGGCCGATGTGTGACTGGGTTAGACAGCGCTGCAGACAAATCAATTGGTACTCCAGCAGGTAACGCCTTTGACACCTCTCTGATTGATTACTCGCTCCCAGAAGTTTTGCTGTGATCCTATTTTTGCTCCAAGACCATATGTACCCCAAATGTGAGGGATGAGAAGCAGACTGGGAAAAAGTAAAGTTTACTCAAATTTTTTCTTTTTCAGTCATTTTTCTAAAATAAAGTTTTTAAAAATTACTTTCAAATCAAATGAAAATTGTTTCCAGGTAGGTAACAATAAATTATATTTACTTTAATATATTTATATATGATATATGATATATTGATATATTGATATTTCATTCATTCATTTCTGTTTTTTCCCCCATTTGGTTTTAGAGGCGGTGAGGGATGAACTTGCAGAAGGAACATGTGCTTGCAGTAGCCTTGCCTCCTGTATACTGGGGTAAGTGAATGCTTGTGAATGGGTGAAAGGTTCTTATGTAATTACTAGGGATGCAAAGATACCAGAATTGGGTACCATCCAACCTGGTGCTTGTACTCGTCAATGTACTGCCAACACCAACAACTGATACCACTATATCTGCGCTGAGTCTTAATTTGAAGCTCACAGCTCTCCTCTGAGCTGAGTAGTGCGCACTGAGCAGAGAAGAGGTGAGCATAAAGAGTGCACACTAACTGTTAACTGCACATTAAGCTCAGCAGATGTGACTGTTACATGAACAATATTTAGAACTCTTAAAAGATTTTATACAGTTCACAAAGGATATCAGCGCAGTGCTTGTGTTTACATAGCAGCAGGCCAAGTGGTGCTGGTGCCTCTTAGCTTGTGCATGAATTGTGACTTATTGTAATTGACAAACAAATTTAGCAAGTGAATAGAGGGGGTTCAGGTTTTAAAAGTGGTATAGCATGTCCATATTGGTCAAAGGGTGGTTGTGGTAAAGTGAGAAAGCACTCACTGCTATGCTAAAAGTGACTTCTTAGTAGTGCAGTCAAAGCGCAGTCTGCAAAGACGAAGGTACTTCTCTAAATTATATTGGAATTATATTAAATTAAACCTAACTACAGTGATTTTAAGTAGAACTTTTAAACAGATCCTAAAAAAAGTATTCCAGTGAAAATGTAGGCTATAATCATATGAAATTCATTAGATTTACCAGTGTAATAGAAGTTAGAGAATTCACATACTCAAAATGAAGAACTCATGCTGGTATTTGTTTTGGAAAAAAAAAAATTGTATAATGGTGAATCTCTAGTAATTATTTACCATTTACAAAGCACTGAGCATAGACAGACAAGTGTCTATGGGCATTACAGAGGATATAAAATCCCTGTCCTGAGTATTGGCAATTTTTAGAATAAATAGTACTTCTCTGTATTATCCCAGTATCTGAGCTAAATTTGTCTTGCTCCACTACACATATATTGTAAAAGCAGCTCTTGAGGTAAAAATGAGAAAACTGTGTCCTGACTGCATATAATTATAAAGCACTTTATTGGCCAAGAATCAGGAAGCGGGCCGTTAGCATGGTAGGTGCTAGTTTAATATATTAAGAAAAATGCCAATTTTAAAATAAATTGTTTTAATAGAAGAAGAATATTACACTATAGTGTTTTGTCAAGTGTATCCTCATAAAAAGCAACATCCCTGGGACTTTACAAGGACGGAACAAAATCATCACCTAAATAACCCTGCTTTTTTGGGGAGTTTAATGATGAGCCTTCATCATTCTAATTGTACTTGTCTTAGTATAATTTGATGGGAACAAAGCCAGTAAAAATGTCTTGATGTTGAATTGCACTTTGTCCTCAGTTGAATCTGGAGACTGGAGTATTGCTTACACAGTTTAGCTCCTCTTCAGAGCTTCATAAGACTCTGAACTTGTGAGTGGTCAGAGGTGCCCTAAAGGACTAAGATGGTTATTGTGCCTGGGTGTGTGGGGCCAGCCTCTTGTTATTCCAATCCACTTATTTGACTGGTCCCGGGTCCCTGGTTGGCGTATGGCCACACAGTTTGCAATCTGTATTTCTCCACAGATATAGTACTCTCTGGATACTTGATATAATTCTCCATCGTGCTGGCCTGGACTTTTCTGGTCGCTCCCCTGACTCCATAAGCTGGGGAACAGGAAGTGCTTACACAAGTTGTTTCTTTGTGCTGCAGTCAGGCTTAAGACAGAATCACAACATTGGCTACATATAATTTCCAACAGTGCATGAATGATGAACAATGAAGGAACATGCAAAGTCTTCTCTTATTTCATTCGCAGAAGTTCAATGTCTAGAAGAGATCTAGAATTTAGATCTATAATTGTAAAGTTTTTATTTATTCTTATTTGCTCATTCAGACTTTTGGAAATGTCTTATTTTTACATTTCTTATTAAACCAGACATTCTCAATTTCCATGGGAGTTCTGATCCCAGGAGAGCCTTGTTTATTCATTTTAGTTTTTACAGTATAGGAGTTATTGTGTGGAGTAAGGGTATTTTGCAGGGCTTTAACTCTTTATATTTTCTCAAATACATACTTCTGCAGACTGCCCATTTCCACTCCTTCATCCATCTCTACATTTAATCTGATTCTTGCAGAGAAAGCCTTTGCACATACAACATATTCCATAGGTTAAAAATAACATTTCCATAAAAGTGCCCCGATCAGCGTTTTGGCTAATATAATTTTCTATTCTAACAATACAGCACACCTTTGCAAAGACCTGTGCTGTGCTGATGTGAGATTCTAGTGTGACGCCGGTCCAGCTGCCTTTGCTCTGTAAACCAATGGGAGATAAGGACAAGGACTGTTGTTTGCAACTGCTAGCTAGTTTAACTTTTAAAATAAAAAAAAATTTAAAAAATTTTTTAAAAAATATACGTCAACTTGTCAACTACTAAAATAAAAATCTAATTAATAGTTCCCATTTGAAAATATGCATACAAATAGTTATATATAATTACTATATAGACTTATCGTTCAATATATAAAAGCTGGAACTATATTTTTTGTAGTCAATATTTATCATGTGTACTTGTTCTTTGCACTACTACTACCATTTTTGGTCATTTTTTGGTCAGACGTTAAGACTTAAACCATAAAAGGTCAGATTAATAACTTCTATGAGTCATTACAGATGCAAACTAATTTTCATTCTGCTATTTATTTTTTTCAGCTCATGATTTTTGAACAATATTGAACATTAAGAATATTTTTTCTGTTTTAAATCTGCTCGAGTTATTAGGTCAGTGGCATTAAATTTATTTCAGTACTATCGTTTATCACCTATATTTACTTCAGCAATATATCGCACATCAAAATTTGTTACCGTGACAGGCCTAAATACAAAATGATGCATGTCAAACTAGCATATGGCCTCTCTTTTGAAATTTAGATATTTTCAGTCATTTTCTAATAATCTTGTACAGTTCCAAGTATCTGCAATAAAAGTTAAAAATGTCTGCAGCCGTGATGTGAAATGGGCGAGTGGAAACAGCTGTAATGGTCACTTGATATTTAAATACCGTTGTGCCGTGGGGACTAGACGCTAAAGGTTTGAGCGGAGAGCTATCGTGGCAAAAAAGAGAAGGAGATGAAGGGCACAGACGGAGAGCACAAGTCATGGAGTGAATACAAAGTGCTGCTTCACCATTTTGTCCATTGCCACCTAAATAACATCTTCCTCTAACTTCCCTGCAGTGGCCCTGGGCTGGAGACTAGGCAAAGTACATTTCTCACATTAAAACTCTCGATACGCCTCCCGTGGCTCATTCAAAGCACGCCTGTGTGTGTGGCCATATTACCAAGAGCCATCTTCTTTTCACAGACACATCAGACACTGGAACTAACAATGTCGGAGTTAAGAGTCAGAGGAGGACTTGTATAACTCGAGGGTGTAAAAACAAATGCAGCACATGATTTAATAAGTATGATTTCATGATTTAGTGAGTATCTGGTGTTCAAAATCTCAAATCCTCATTTCTTGTTAAAGAGCATAAACCAAAATGATGACCAGAGAGCTGTCTATGGGAGAAAAGCAAGCAATTTTGAAACTGAGAAAAGAAGGAAAATCAATCAACAAACAGTGGACATAGCAAGCACAACAATTTGAAATGTCCTGCAAAATAAAGAAACTACTGGTGTTCTGAGTAACAGACGTCGAACAGGTCGGCCAAGGAAAACAACAGTAGTTGATGACAGAAATATTGTGCGAGCTGTGAAGAAAAAACCCAAAACAGTAAGTCAAATCACCAGCGACCTCCACAGTGCAGGGGTGGAGGTATCACAATCCACTGTTCGAAGAAGACTCCGAGAGCAGAAGTATAGAGGCCAGATTGGAATTTGAACAGAAGTACAGAGATGAGCCGCACAAGTTCTTGAACACAATCCTATGGACTGATGAGCCCAAGATTAATCTCTACCAAAGTGATGGAAAAGCCAAAGTGTGGAGGAAGAAAGGAACTGCTCATGATCTGTGAAGCATGGTGGAGGTAATGTCGTGGCTTGGTCGTGCATGGCCGCTTCTGGAACAGGCTCATTAATGTTTATTGCTGATGTAACTGATGATGGTAGCAGCAGAATTAATTCAGAAGTGTACAGAAATATTTTGTCTGCCAATGTACAGGGAAATGCATCTAAACTAATTGGGAGGAATTTTATCAAGCAGCAGGACAATGACCCTAAGCACACTGCCAACAAAACAAAGGACTTTATCAGGGGGAAAAAGTGGAAGGTTTTAGACTGGCCAAGTCAGTCACCTGACCTTAATCCGATAGAACCTGCATTTCACCTCCTGAAGAGGAGACTGAAGGGAGAAACCCCCTGAAATAAACAAGAACTGAAGGAAGCTGAGGTAAAAGCCTGGAATAGCATCACAAATGAAGAGTGCAACAGTTTGGTGATGTCAATGAGTCGCAGGCTTGAGGCAGTTATTTCAAGCAAGGGTTTTGCCACCAAATATTAAATTTGATTTACTTTAAGATTTTTTGTTCCTTTACTTTTGCTCACCTAAAAATACCGTGGTGTAATACAAACAGTGATAAATCCCAAATTGGTTAACACAACTAAATGTAAATACCAGGAAATTAAAGCTGACATTCTGAACTCTTGTCTCATACTCTTCTTTTGATCTTCAGCCCAAATGTCTTCAGTGAACAACAAAAATGGGGGAATTTGCCTTGCTGTTCCAATATTTTTGGAGGAGACTGTATAAAAGAAAGTACTATGATTTCATGCGGAAAATCATATTCTGTTGTTGAAAGAATGTTTTAATTATTGTGATTGTGGTATCGGAAACTGTATTAAGTATCAAGTCTATTCCTTAGTATCGAAATCAAGTTTGAAATGCAAGTATCTTGACAACACTAGATCAGTCATGAAACGATTACAATACCAGATGCAGCAATGGTATTTGAGATCAAAGTCAATCAATGACAAATTAACTGCACAATTTTCAACAGACCCAGCATGCCTTTACAGCTCTAATGCACATGCATGGACCCAGTGCTACTTTACGCAAGTATCCTTGTGTTTTCTCACCGTAAAAATATAGCTAGAAAAGACAAAGGGCTGCGAAGGAACACTTTGAATTAGTACTGCTATTCTGGGGAAGTAATCAGCAAATGCTTGGAACAAGTGGAAAGCAGTTCTGCCTTATACTGGCTAATAATTGACATTTCAGAACTTTTAACCAGTTGATTCCCTTTCTCATTTACCCGTTCGAAGTTGTTTTTGGAGTGATTTGTGCATGTTTAAGCAATCTTAAATCACATATTTTCAAGAAGCCATATTGCCAAGCTCCGCCAACAGCATACAGCCCATTGCTCTCTACTTACTTCCCTCTCCAATTTTATTTTTTAATTGTGATACATGTAGGATTTGGCAGCATGACTTTGGTACAAAAGAAAAACACCTTCAACTCGTTAGCATGATCTGCAGCTATCCATCAAAGTTGCGACTCTTTGCTGTGCTGATCTTTACCGCAACATCTGCTCCCATTGGGCAAAGCAGTTTTCTAACATGGAAGTCAGCGGTCTTGTTTCTTTAATTAAGTCATTTTAGATGAATATTACATTTTAAACTGTGCATATTATCACTATATAGCAGGCTCAAGCACAATATGTGTTATTTAAAATTGGTGGAAAAACACAAGCGAACGGGCATAGGTGAGACAAGGATAGGGCAAAAGGGGCCCAATAAAGTTATGAGCAGAGATAGGTGGAGTTACCTAATCACTCCCCTCAAACTAACATGTTCTGTTACTGCTACTTCGCCACACAGTAATGAAGAGTAATAGGCCTATTGTAAGAGATAAATATATGTCTAAACAGCCATCAAGACTAAATGTAATGATGTTACAACTGTTTTAATTGGAACTGCAATTGCTATTTTATTAATAATATCTACTGAAACAGAAGAGGCAATAGTCAAAGTAAAACAGGCTCGATTTCAAAATAAATATTGCGATATCAGTGCCCAGTGTCCAGCCTAAAATAAATAATAATATGTGCACAGTGGCACTTTAAATTTGGCGCATGCATATCCGTGTTTAGCATCTTGTTTAGCAGGCTACGTTATCTCCTGGTTAGCTGTCAATGTTTAGCCAGTGAGATCAAAGAACGTAATGGTCACTAAATAAAACGGTTTATTGTCATTACATATAACATCTTACTCGCGGGGTGCAATAAAGATATAATGACTTCCTAACAGAGAATCGGATCTGTCAGTAGTAGCAGCAGCAGCTTCGCAGACACCGGTAGTGAGCCTTTGCGACAATGTTTAGAACAACAGCACTTTTCAATCGATAAGCTGGATAAGTGAGCTTACCTCCTTCTTCTTCTGTCCTCCTCCAGGCGGGAGACAGAGCAAAATAAGGAGAAATGTGGTCAAAACTGCCGGGTTTGCAAGCGATTTTCCCCACACAGACGCCATGACGGAAGGATGCTCCAACTGCAGTACACGGTCGAGAAAGGGATTGGACTGCAATCCGACCAATTAGAGAAGACATGTCCAAGCGCGGAGCATCATGGGTAACGTAGTTTATATGGGTAACATAATATTAAGGCATACATAAACCTGTATTTGTGTGTATAATGCCATTCGAGTAATACACAAACACAATGGACCTAAATATATTAATATTTCTCTTTAGTAACTGTCAAGAAGTGTGCTGACTTCTAATAGGCCTACTTTGATCATGAATTTCTTAGGATAATATTAGGATAATGCCATGAAACTGCCTAAGAAATTAAAACATCCACAGTAGTTTACTGCAACTATTACTAGACTGAGGAAATACTACAGCTATATGCTACTGCACCCACTACCCATAAATAATTAGCCTAACAGATTTGTGTCAAAAGTGCTGTACCTAAATTCTTTCTTAAAAATAGGTGCCACTCGGAGATGTGTTTCAGATAAAGCTGTGTACTTTTTATATTGATTTCCTTTCCAAATATAGTTTGCTTTGTAATATCTCTTTCACGTGTCATTACAGTTTGAAGCACATCAGTGTTGTAGAGTGAGAGTAATCCTGCTGTCGGGCCAGCTCACAATAAAACAACAAACAGACGCTGGCATTTCCATTACCTCGATGGCAGAGGTAATTAAAACTGATTCCATTTGAATACATTAAAGCTGTATCACATTTAATAAGACAAGCACACAAATGAACAAAAGTCAGCTATAGGGGAAATATTATTTATTTATGAATGAGGATTTGTCACACACAACCAGGTCTGTATTTCCCTCACAAACACTGCACAGAGGGGAAATGAAACGCATTAACTATAAAAGTCAATCTTCCATGAAACAATCCGGACATGTTTCAGCCATGTAAAAACTACCATTCATTCTCTATTGATACTGGTGTGTTGGGTGTTCTGCATGTGTCTCTATGGTGGAATGGTCAGCAGTTACCATGGTGACACAATGCACACATTTGCAAACACTGTCAAAAAAAAGTTTAAGCTAGTCTGAAAACTCGGTAAAAAATACAAATATGCACAACACAAAATGGATTTAACAACACTTTTTCAGGAGTCTGTGATCAATACGACCATTCATGATTTCAGGTGTGAACACAAAAACTGTTGGCTAATGCTAGGTAGCATGTGACTGTAATGTTATTTGAGAGACTTGTTTAACAGTACAGTCAACTCACCTGGGGTAGGGTCCACTAGTCCGAGTTTTAAAGGTGTTTAAAGGGGATAGATCAAGGTAAGTAGACACTAAAAACAGATTGATACCCTGGTGGACTAAATTCAGATTGTGGATTCATAAACACAGATTCATGGCCACGGATTCAATGCAAAGAATAACTAGAAGGGCACTCGAAGGGCGCAGGTCCCATGAAAGCCACGTAATGTGACAGGAGTATACTGAGGCCAATAAATCCCTTTTCAAATAAGACCAAGACGTCAAAACAACTCTTGGTACGTTTCATAACATCTATTACTCTCGAAATATACAGCCAAAAGCTCGGACTAGTGGACCCTCGGACTAGTGGGTAGTACCGCTCACCTGTTGTAGTTCAGAAATAGTCAGCTCTTTATGGTCAGATTGTGTTAAAATAAAGCTCAGATTAAAATCTAACAAGCCTCAGATAGAGCAGGGCTTATAGTTAGCATCACACCCCCAATGTTGATGACATCAACTGCAAAGTATCACAGCAAACAAAGAATCACCAAAAAAAAAAGAAAAGCAGGTCCTGACAGAACCAGGACCATGTCTGCAGTGACACTGATCCTGTTCTACTTCTACAGACTTTTTTTTTTTTTTTTGCTCTTTTTATGTAGGCTATTTACTTTGTGTTTATTGTATTTGCTGTTAAACTTACAGCATGCACTTTTTGCCTGAAATAATCTAATTTTAAAGTAGAGATAGGAGAAAATTTATAAAACTGATATTGTTGTTTTACAGCTTTTCAAAACTTATATCCCATAGACTATGAACATAGCTAATACGCTAGCCGCTGCGTTCCGAATAGGAAGTTCGCATGCTGCTCTTCCGCCTCCTTCTGACCCTGGCTCCCATTGACTTGCATTGGAATATTGTGGCCTCTCTCTGTAACTGCTGAAATGAGCCTCGTCATTTTGGTCTTAAAATGTTCGTATTAACCCGATCTACATGATCCTGGGTTTTCTCGCTATTTTGTTCAATCAAAAAAATCCTACTCATAATATAGAGCCCGGCTCCAAATTCGCTCCTGTAACATCGCGAGCTTCATTTGAGTGGTGCCCACGCTATGGGTCACACATGCTTAGTCCACTTTTTTATACAGTTTGTGGTATATCCACAAAACACTTACTTCAACCATAACAAAGACATTTAAAGGCACTTTTTAGCGCATTTATTATGGACTGTAAATAATATTGTCTGTAATCTACATAATCCCTCCAACAAAGATTTAAAACATGCCTCCGTTGTGAGATATGCATACTACTGATACTGTTTAGATCCTCCTGTTTTGTTTGCTGTAATGCTGCTTGCAAAATATTCACACTGGGAGACTTCAGCAGCAAAGTCAGGAAAGTCTGACCTTCCAAAGAGGTTTTGCTCACTCTGCATCTAAAGAACAGCTGCACTTTGCATTAGAGCAGATACATAAAGCTCTCAGCCATCACTGCCCATAAGAGAGAGACTAACATAATATGGGATTATTAATTAATTATGATATATATGACTCTCAAAGCCTGACCTTAGAGTACATTCAGTGTTTGCATATGGCTAATGAGCAAACTGGCCACAGTGTACCACAATCATCTATAAAAGCATAGCAGGGCACGACAGGCTTTGTCTGGTAAAGGTCTGATAAAATGAGAAAAGCAGGTGGTATTAATGAATATGATGTCCATTATCTTGGTGTGTTACTGTATTTGCTATTTTTCAAGTACGCTATTAAGACAATTCCAAATGCTTTAAGCTAAAACAAAGCCACAGGGCCAAAACAATAAGTCAGTTAAAGGTTGTATAGAGGATTTTCCAAGGAACGAGAAATACAGCGACTGTTTGTCCTTTTTCAAATGTTGCGGATGCGTGAAACCACCTCCCCCTCCTCCACAACTCCCTAAGTAGAAACGCCTCCTCCCGCCTCCTCCTTACGCTTGTTTATAGCTGGTGCGCGTTCAGAATCGCTGTTACTGCTGTAACTATACTGTATGTTTTCAAATGATAAGCAGAAGTTTCCTGTCCAGAAGTAATTTAGCAACAAACTCATCAGTCTTTAGACCCTCTGCTTCAGTGCACGCCATCGCTGGAAGGAATCTCCAAGAATCACCTTAGTTTGGCTTTGCTCCTTTTCTCCCCTTGTCTTCTTCTTCAGCGACCTCAAAAATGGACTTTCTTCTGGTAGTGAATTCTTGTTTGCCATCGTAACAAACTTTGTGCTAACTGAGAGGAAGCTACAGTTGGAAAAAGCCGCTAAGAACCTCTGCATTGGTTGAGTAAACACCATCTTGCGTATGTGGAATGCGTAAGAGGCGTACGTAAACCACGTAATCCCAGTGCGCCGGCAAGTCAGTTGCGCTAGAAATATAGGGAGTTTTATTGACATCCTAACAGCCAATAGATAATGAGGTAGTCTTGTTATCTATAGGCTAATGTTTATCTGGCCCCACCACGTCCACAGTTGATGAATTTTCATTCTTTTTTTTTTTTGGTCATCATAATTACAAGGCTGCTGCATCTCTATAATGCTATCATTGACAATTTGAAACCAAAAAAAATATAAAAAAATCCTCCATACAACCTTTAAAGCAGACTCAGTTAAAATGTTGAGACCTTTACAGTGCATTTAGAGGCAATGATGTCATGCTAAGAGTAAAAAAAAATCCCAAGTATGTATTTGCAGTCTAATTTCTTACCTGCAGTTTTAATATCATTTAAATATATGGGTTACCTTGTCGGACTGTACGGTCTGGAAACTGGCTGACCTGAAACTAGGTTTGGCAGATCCTGTAGGATGTAGTTTTAGCCTGTAGGATGGGAATTCCAATGTAATCTGCTTATACCTCACCTGGCTGGTGAGTTTATAAGTCTAATTCCTAATGTTTGGAACCACATGTCTCATCCTTTTAGCAGCTTGTTTGCGTTTCCTGAAAATTTTGGCATTTTAACATGTAAAATAATTCTGATTTAATACAGTATTTCAACACTTGAGGGTTACTCTGGAGAGTGAACGTGTGAGAGTGTGGAGGATTGGATGTGTGTACCTACTGGAATTGTCTTCATGGGCAAAACTGGCTTTACCTGCTGTAGTCTCATCTCCACAGCGCTCACTTGAGCTGCTCACTCGAGCCGTGTGACACGTAATAAAGAGTCCTGCTGGTCGGCAGGCGGCGACACCTCATTATGCAGGCGATCCATCCAGACAATTTGCGCCACGGAAGGACAGAGAGATCTCAGAAGAAAGTTTGCTCAGTTCATTAAAATCAATGGTGGATAGCATACATACAAATATCATACATGTTCGGTGTGTGAGAGAGAAAAAAAACATAGTCTACATCAATAACTTGTGACACCTCATGACTTACAAATCCATCCAAAGAAATGGCTCTTGCAACAACCTTCCCAAAAATCTATGCGTTTAAATCTTCTTAGTGGCAGAGCAGCATTCTCCATTCATCTACTTGATTAGTAAGCAACCCCCCTCTCCTGTACACCCCCCTCCAGCCCAAACCCCACACACACTCACGCGCACGCCTCTCTCCCCGTCCTCGTGCACATACCGGTGCGTCAGTCAGTGGGGATAATATACAGCATAAACCTTCCTTCCCTCCGCATCGTCTCAACTCTCCCCGCGTCCTCTCACTCTTTCTCCTCAGCACCACCTCTCTCTCACAAGGTCTCCCTCGCTTTTCCCTTCTCTCTGTTCTCTGTCTTCCCTTCTTTTCGGGGGAGCTTGTATCTCTGGCGGTTTGCCGCATGGAACTCGCTCAGGCTCGGCTGGAAGAATATCTTCTGTGTGACTCCGGATACCGGTCCAGATTTCCTCCCGCTGACAGCCACACCGGGTAGCCCATTGGATAATATTGCATTTTTGCTTACTGTCTCTATAGGAAAGTCTGTCATCTCAACAAGATGCAGTATTTCACAAATTGATTTAGATAGAACGTTTGGATAGGTCTGGTGCGTAAAAAGCCGCATAAAGAAGCGGCACCATCGCCTATTGCTTTACATTTTGAACAGACTATTATACAGTATGGAGCCGTGATTCTGCAAAACATCTGTAGAGATGAAAGTGCTAGAGTTCTTCTGATGCTGCGTTGGAATATTGCTAAAATATTGGACTCCTAATTGGGATGTTGCAGCAGACTTTTGGACTCTAGTGTGCAACTTTTCCCTCTCCAGTCTTCATTCTTTGCTCCATCTCCCCGTTGTTGTGGGACTTGTGATTACGTGACTGATTTCACTGGACTTTTGACCACCACTCTCGGTCACTGTCATGGACCGCTCCACATCTTTGGATATAGAAGCTCTCAAGGTAAGACACAGGACTTTGGATTCTCTGATGGGTAGACGGGTGGCTGGGTGGTCTGACAGCGGATAAAACCAAAGAGACGGCTTCTTGTCTGGAAGAGCTGCTGATGTCTGCGCTGCAATTTAAGCCCCTAATAAAAGCACATTTTCTCTGCCTCCCCCGCTCTGCATGCGTTTCTGTGTCGACTGGGGAATAAAAAAAACCCGCGGGGTTCGTGCCAGTGGCGTGAAGTGAATTTCAATCTGGTCCCTTCGCTTAAAGTGTTGTTATGGTGGTGAAGAGGCAGTGCTGGCGGGTTGCAGCGGGACGTCTGATAGACAGAAAAGCAATGCAACGTGAGAGTGAAGATAGGGGTGCTATGATGTCCCACTAGACCTTTCAGCTAACAGCATGTTTTGGTGGCTTTCCTTCTGGAGAGGCACCATGGTTCATAGTTCATAGTATCCTGGAACTCTTACACTAGTTTTGCTCCCACCTGCTCAAAATCTTATGGCTCCACAAACCCCAGCGCAAGAGATCTGTAGAAAATCTAAGCTTTAGTTATTTTCCTAAAGACAATGACTCTATTGGCCAATATGCTCAAGTGAATGCCTAGTTTTTACTTTTTAAAGCTGTACTGTGTAACTTTTCTGGTGAAGAGCACGCTCCTGCTTGCCTCCATGGAGATGATGTTGCTCTGCCTGGAATGTTCCACAAATTTAAACTTAACTTATTACCATGAAGACAAGCAGGTGACACCACTGGACCAAGTTACAGGTCAGATCTGTGGACAGGGCAACCAACTAGTAAGAATGCATGTTTTTAAATGTATTTTTGTGCATTTAAAACGGTAACTATAAATGCAAAATAGTTTACGTCAAAGCAGTAACATCTCTTTGGAAACAAGCAGTTGGCGGATTCTCCACCTTAGTACTGTAGTGCACTTAAGTAATTCTGTTTATATTGTTCCTATTTAGTAGTAGTGGTTCTTAGCATCTTATTATCTTACATAGTTAATTAAGAAAAAAAAAAAATCAAGCATGAATCTTATTTGAAAAGAAAAGTACTTGATTATACTCATTTTCATTTTTGTACTGACTGCTTACTACTAAAAGTGGACTAGCCAGTATTTTAGAGTGATTTATAATACTGCAGAAAAGCAGAAAAAAAAAAAAAAAAAAATCAACTTTCAATTTTTTTTTCTTTCTTTTTTTTTTAATCTAGAGGACCAGGTGTAAAATAAAAATTAAAAAACAGCCTTGAATTACACATTCAAAAAGTCACTTCTTTCTATAGATACATAGAATATTGAAATTCCCAGTTTATTGTGATTCATGAAGAGCCCTTACTGAACACCATTGAGGTTGCCCACTCACTATCAGCGCACATAAGAAGTGTGAGAGCGCTGCTACATAAATCTATTACACACTATACTGTATTAGTTTTTCAAATATAATGCACACGTATCTGTATAGCCTTAAAGGTACACTGCGTAACTTTACTGGTGGGTCCACCATCTGCTTGTCTCATGGTGATGTCATTGCTTTACCTGGTATGTTCCA
This sequence comes from Taenioides sp. WSHXM2023, assembly GCA_029959045.1. Lineage (NCBI taxonomy): Eukaryota > Metazoa > Chordata > Actinopteri > Gobiiformes > Gobiidae > Taenioides > Taenioides sp. WSHXM2023. Next base: position 15,493,823 of record CM057090.1, read on the forward strand.
CATTGTTCCGCACTGAACAAATATATATATTGTATTTATTCATTTCTCAAAACTAACGCAAAGGGTTCTTACTGTGAGCTGGTCCACTTCTCCACAGATCTGACCAGTACCGTGGCCTGGTGATGTGGCCTTGTCTCCATGGAGATAGTTCAATTAAATACTATACTGTAGAACATATCAGGAAAAAAAAACAATAACATCTACATAGAGTCAAGCAGGTGGTGGACCCTCTAGCAAAAAAGTCTGAGACAGTCTAAGACGGTCTTAAAAAATACCCATTACATAAATCAGCAAATCGTCGAGACCCATGATTTGACATTTCAGGCACAAATTTATGTGATGCCGTTTTGGAGGAAGAAGGACCTCAGTGCAGTTGTGCCCATACAAGCATTCATAATTGACTTTGACTTGGACCGCTCCTTGCAGCTTCCTCAGATAGATATTGACATTTTAATTTAAAAATGACCGTAACTGTTGGCCACTGAACTTGACCTCTGGAAATGTGACAGTATTGATGTGTTCTTCCTTTTGGCAGCATTTAGGCTCCTGTACTTTTAAATAAAGAGACAATATTTTACAGTCTCATTTCTTGTGCGTATAGCGTTTAGAGCTCTGGGTCATAACGAGGCCCGTCATGATAATTACTATATCGACTAATATATGAAAGTTTGAACTATATATTTTGGGGCTCAAAATTGATTGTGTGTACATTTTCTTTTCTTTTCTTTGGAGAGATTTGGGGTATTTCTGGTGTAATATGACGAGATTTGAGCAGTAGATGGTTGAAAAGGTAACTGTGGCTAAATATTGCTTCATTCTGTATTTATTTCTTGCAGCTCATGTCATTTAATGATACTGTCTATTTAAAATGGTTTACTGGGATTATCTTGCATTATTGTTTTCAGTGGCATAAAGTAAAGTTTCAGTATTATTGTTTATCACAATATGCCACTGTAGCAATATAACATGCTTCTAAATTTGTTACTGTTACAAGCCTAGAGATAACTGGGCACATTTACTGATACAAGTGATCAAAATTTGTTTCCTCCCTATTGGCAACCTCCATCCCCCAAGAGAAAGAGGAGTTCCATCACAAAGGGGGGCTCAGCGTAGAGCTGCTGCTCCTCTGTATCAACAGAAGCCAATGGAGATAACTCTAGCATCTGCTTTTGATGCTTGAATGTGTTGCTGGAAAGGTATAGCAGACATGTCCCCCGAGGGCACACAGTAGCACTAATGGCGGTTTTCTCCAACTGGCTTATTTAAGTTCACTATTTATGGTTGGCTGTCTATAGAATTTTTATAACTTTTTTGGGCAAGAGATACAGAGATACATTTTTGCATTAGTTGTATATCCTTTCCCTTGCTACTGCTCACTGCTGGAGTACTGCTTGTGTCTTTATATGCCGGCATGCTTTTGCAGTCTCTGTTAGAGGAAAATAAACAGGGAATAGCTTTTACATTTAGTACTGTGGGAGGCCAATCACAAACAGTGAGTGCTTGTGTGTGTGTATGTGTGTATGCATGTGTGTGTGTGTGTGTGTGTAGTTATGCACAGAGGCCTATCTGCTTGTAAATCAGAGCAGGTTTCAATATCAATGGAGTAGTTTAAGTGCTATTGATCTTTAGTAATAGCTCCTCCATAAATTATATGCATATAATAAAGGCCCTGAGTGAATTTGACCCTCCAGAACTGGGATGCTTAACTTGTACAAAATGCATTATGCGCTCAACAAGTGAAAAGCAGATGGGAACAGAACTAAACAGACAGTGATGAATGGAGAAATCAACTTGAATGTTTTGCTCGGGATTGTCAATAAATAAATACTCAGATGCTTATCAATACTAAAACTAGAATCATCAGTGAATGATAGTTACACTAGCATGATGGCGTTGATAGTTAGCATATTCAGTTATGTTTTACTATAGAGTAGAATATTTTTTATAGCTTGTAGCAGTAGTAGTAGTAATAGCAGCAGTATCTAAATCAGCAAGTGTGGTCCTTCTCCTGTTAGTACATATTACTAAGGAGTACGTAACATTCATTATTCTGAGGATAGCACCTTATGTGTTTTGGTGTGTACATTGGAGAATATTTGTTTATTCCAACAGTATTTAATAAAGTACTGAAACCAATAAATAATTCCAGAAATAGACATCAAATTACTAACTTTTGTTAGCTAGCCAGCTTGATTTTCAGTAAATACACCCCCTTTCTCCAAGTCCATGGGTGAATCGTTGCCAAAGTGACTGGCAAACCAGACTAATTCGCTGTACACCATAGAGCCAGATGAGGCAGCTTTTGGGTGCTGGCCCTGGGTACTCTCTCACACAAACTCATTTGGTATATGCCCGGTGCGGACCCACTTTTGGATTTCTGAACACTGAGCAGCTCAATTGCAGTGATTGAGGGTTGGTTGGCTTTCCAAGGGCACTTCAACAGGTATGGATGAACATTACTCATCCATTTAAAGCAGTCATCTCCAGGTCTATATCTCCTTAATCTTCAGACTAGCGCAACCCAGTTTCATGTGTGCCAGCCCCAATGCATAGGCTTACTTTTGTCATTGATTTTAACTGAAAATATTACATTTGTTGTTAAGAGGGGGCACTGGGTTGCATGCTGAAAAGACATTGGATTGATTTACTTTATTATTCATAAATTCATGGTTTATAATAAATTATTTGATAGACTTCCATCTCACATAAACATTGATTCAAGCTAAAAAAAAAATAAAAAAATAAATTGCACATACCATGTTTGAAATACTGTCACTCAACATACAGTACAAGCCATTAGCTCACAAAGACACTTTGTTTGTGTTCCAAGGCTCCAAGCTTCCTTTACATTCATTTTTCAGAACTTGCCCATGGCCACAACAATATTAACTGAGAGAGTGGGTCTTCATCATTTATCTGTTTCTTTGGCATTGTGTCTAATGAGTCATGATTTGGCTTTGGTTTAATAATTTACCACAAGGCTGCAGTTATCTGTATTCTTCACTCCTTTTACTTTAGAAAACACTGCAAATTGCACAACTCTTAAGTCCAAAAATTGACAAGTTATTGGCTAAATGCACGTAGTTTAGATGCTGTCTTGATTGGCAGGAAGTGTTGATTCCCAGCTCGCAGGGAGCTTAGCGGGCCAAAGATCACCAAGCCAGATGGAGGCTGTGAAAATCCTATGGGCCCCGGCAGAAGGAGCAAAGTGGTGTGTAGGTGTGTGTAAAGAAAAAAAAACAACAACTTCCTGTTTGTGTACTTATCTCACATAGTCGATTTCCTCAAAATTGCCACTACCAACTATACCAACTAGGCTCCTAAGTTTTTACTGACTCTTCTTAATGGCCACTTACACTGAACATTAGCACTGCACAATATATTGCAATCAAATGGAAATAGTGATGTGAGTTGGTTCCATCATATCTCAAAGAGTGCAGTTATTTAGGTAATAACATGTCCATTGTAAAGACCACAATATCCTGTAATTGAACTGGACTGGAGAGCAGCTGCACCTTTGCCAGCATCACCGAACTGCGCGGCATGCAGTTTGAGCTTTCCTCGCTACTTTTAATTATACAGAATACTTGCAACCACCAGACCAGAGCTGCACCGAGTGCCGTCTGAGCTCAGGGTCAGGGGCGGGTCAGCCAATCAAATTACAGACGGTAGCTTTAAATGCTATGCCTGATTTTTACAGTCTTCAAACTTTCAGGAGGCCAGAGTGCAGTTTAGCTTCCACCATAAAGCTAAAAACAAATAGCATGCCAAAAACATGCTTCTGGATTCTTAGACAATGAATTGCTGAGATGCAAACAGACCATGGCAGTCTCATCTGGACTCATCTCAACAATTTATCTGTTCTCAGGCAAGACACATTTTGCTCAGCTACATGGAGAAAAATCAGGTACAGCTACTTTAATAACATGGTCAGCATTTCCTGATGTGTCTCTTGAGATATTTTTACATATAGAAATATTGGTGCCACCCAGATGAAAGTTGTGTGAGTGAGCGATTCAGTTCAAATGAAACAGTTCTCCCTGGAGATGATTTAGAGGCACATCCACAGAGTGTAATTACCCATAGATTTGCTGTCTATTTTGACCAAAAGGGACAAAATTACAGGCAGTGGCAAAGAGGGCATGTGGACTGAGCATTGAGAAGTACCTAGGGAGGTGAAGGCAGCGCTCGATTGCAGAGCTGTTTTGTACAAGCAGAGGAAAACACAATGGCGTTGAACTTGGCCCAAGGGACGCTCCAGGGTCTACATCACAGGATAGTGGTAATAATTGCCCACATATGGACACTGGCGAAGCCCTGCAGACCAACATGTTCAGTTAATAATAGCTTGTGGGGAGAAATGGTGGACACATTAACATATAACCTGCTACACTCACACACAAAAACCAAAGAACGCGTGTGCTAGCCCGAGGCATGTTTACACTGGATAAGGCTCCAAATCACAAGTGCTAGCAGTTAGCACATTCACCTAGGTCCCATAAGAGAGTAGATTTCTCCCAGTCCGAAGGCTGAGTGTTGCCTTACCTTACAATCTGCCATTCTCCTCCTACTTTCACTGCAGCCTCAGGGTTTGGGTATAGAGCCATGTTAGCCGGGCCTGACACAAGCACGCACTGGGTAATCTGCCAGAACAATGGTGCAATAACTTCTCTATGACACAGTACTCATTTTGACAATGCTACTGGTGGAAAGAGTATTAAGTTCAATTTAGTTACTTGGCTAAAAACAGTTACAAGTGTAAATACTTCCTCAAAATGTGGAAGGAAAAGTATAAAATATGTATGCAAATACTGCTAAAAGTACTAATTACTAGTTACTCAAATTTGGTTTAAACATGTTTGTTTAAACATTTTAAAGCTAAATTAAGTAGTTTTAAACTGCAATCTATGTATCCCATATTGGCTAATCAAAACAGGCGATTCAGTATGGAGGAACAAGTATAAGTACACATTTAAAAATCTACTCAAAAAACAAAAACAAAAACTGTAATACATAAATAATCTACCCAATTAGAGTAATTTCATTATTTGTAGTTACTTTCCACCTCCTGGACAATGCTGTGGTTGTATGGAATAGGCATCTGATTTGACACCATCAGATAAATGTGGAACTTTTGTTCTTGTTGTTTATTCAAACACGCGAGGTGGAATTATAAACTTATTTATTCCCACCCCTTTTCCTCCGTGTAAAATCATATTTAATGCATTCTGTTTTCTTATCATTTGAGTGGACTTATCATATGAACTTTTGAGTAGACTGGTTTAAAGAGAAAATATGTGTTTCACAAATGGAACCAGCCATGTTTAAACATTACTAATTTATTCCAAATTAGTGCTGCGGCGATTATTCGACGTAGTCGACGTAATCGAATATGAAAATTAGTCGAACACAATTTTTGTGGTCGAATATTCGCCTATTTATTTTTGGTCTCAAACGGCAACCTTAAATACTCAAAGAGCCATTTGGAGCGTCTCCCACAGAAAAGAAAACACCCGGAGCCACAAAACCCTTTTGACTCTAAACCAGTGCTAACCAGGGGAACTACAGGCAAAACTACAACTCCCAGAAAAAGGACTACAACAAGCACCATCCTCCACTACAGCTCATAAAAGCGAGTCTTAAGAGAATTATTTACACCTTTCAGTCTTTTCATCACAACAGCAGCAACATAAATAAAGTGCATGAGTGAAATAAAGAACTGCGCTGCACACGTACGACCTGCACACGTATAATCTCTGAAAAGTTTAACATGAACATCTCCAACGCGATAGAAGCACAGAACAGACTCACCATAGGCAGAACATCCCTCAGTCACAGAAAGAACACGCATATTCCACTGAGTCCTGCCCTTTAGTCCGACAGAAGCTGACGCATCAGCGGCACATGGAGCGAGCTGTTTTTTTCAGCGCTTCTAGTTTATGCAAATTAGCCATGTGGTTTTAAGTTTTGCTTCTGTAAAACGTAAACAAATGTGCGCAAAGCTGCATTAAACACATTATTATTTGAGTCCTCGTAGGAAATAAAAATCCAAACTTAAATTCCACTGTCGCGTGTACCGCGTGTACCAGTCTCATCAGCCGTGAAAGCAAATGAATCTGCCCACTAGCATTAAGCATTACGCCTACATAGTAAAAATAAAAAAAATAAAATAAAATGAACACATGAAAATTGCAACCGCTTGCTTTTTTTTTTTTTTTTAATTAGTCGTTTAGATTAGTCGACTAATCGAAAAATTAGTCGAGAGATTAATCGTTAGAAGTCGTTAGTGGCAGCACTATTCCAAATCAAGACTTAATCATGATTAGGACAAAATAAATGCATTAAATAGCAGGACTAAATTAGAAGTTAACTAGAACTCAAACACACCCATCTAAATCGACCTTACCACCAGATTTACGTGAATACAAGACCAATTACACAATGGATATTCAGTAACTACCACTGTTTGTATTTTGCTGCACTCAAACTGTAATATTTTGGAATCAAACCCCACTTTTTCTCTTGCTAATGACAAGTGCAATCAAAGCAATGCCAACTGGAAAATTGAGTTTTAATTAACCAAATTTCAAACATTTAGATCGGCTTGATGTTAAAGAACACCCAGCTGTGCATATTTACATATTTTCAGTCACTCTGGTCATGCCACAGAGAACGGAAGCGCTAATCTAATCATGGCATGTAAATAATGCATGCTTAATAGCAGCCAATTCTGAGCTGTTTCCAAGTGACTGTGCTTAGTGATCTGAATCTATAATTTACAGCCATGGTAATACACATTAAGACAGCCAGCTGTGCAAAATCTAGCATCAAAATCTTCTATACCCAGCACCAGACTGCCTGTGTTTTCCTAAATAAGGGTGAGAAAAGTGAACAAACATCAAATTAGTAAGTATTTAAGTCACATGTTTCGAGACCTGCACTAGCGTTCTTTTGGTCCAGGTGGCCCTTTAAAAATAGTATTCTGAAAGCAATTTAAATATCTCTAAACTTAATAAGTGGATAGTAAATATTTAAAGGTCCTATATTACACAAAATTGACTTTATACCATGTTAGAAAGTCCTCAAAAACATACTTGAGTTGTGTTTTGTTTCATTCACAGGGCATTTTTTGGTGAGGAAACAACATTAAAATATATATCAGAAAATAGTGTAATATGGGCCCTTTATGTAGGTTTATATTAGTGTAACTTGGCATGAGCAGACTGGACAACAATCTTCAAATTTTGAGCCAGAAACTTGGTCCAAGAAACCTAGGTGGTTTGAGAGCCACCCAACTACACCATCTAGTAAGATATTCTGAATATTCTTAAAAAACACATTTAACCATCAATGACACAGGCATCTTAAAAGGTGCACTGTGTAACTTTTCTGGTAGGGGTTCCATAGAGATATTATTGCTTTGCCTGATAGGTTTCACAGTGTGGTATTAAACTCATCCATGTTGCATTTATTCAATTACTGTTTTACTGCTCAAAAATATTACGAAAAACAGGCATTCCTACAATATAATTCCTACTTGGCCTGGAGGCATTGTAGGCTTATCTCCATGGATATAGATTAATATCATACTGTGGGACATTCTAAACAAAGCAATAACATAATTTCCATGTAGGCAAGCAGGTGCCAGACCCTCCAAAGAAAGTTACACAGTGCACCTTAATAATGCCATGATTTATTGAGTGTAAATGGTAAAAGGGTGGTTTATGGAGCATCAGACATGATTTTCACTCATGGACTGACCATTATTTTCATTATATAGGGAATGATCATGTTGCTATTCTTGGAGTTTACATGAGCTTGTAATGCATCACTTCTGCAGCCACGCCTTATAGATCTCAGTGGCAAAACTTACTAGAGGCTGAGGTCTGCACAAGACAATAAGACATCATATTGATTGACACTGAGGCCTGTGCAAGTGCTGATTCAAACGCCTTCCAATGCCAGTGAAATAAATGAGATTTCAATACAGTGATATCAGCTGGGGTCCTTGGGCTGTCAGACTACCTTTTCTGTCTGGCCCTCAGTGAACAGTAGAGCCATTTGGGACACTCAAGGACCGCAACAGTACTCTATTTCTTTAATAATGCCAATTTCTAATAATTACTAAGAGCTAAGCATGGAGAAAACCTTTTGTGTAGTGGGAAGTGTGACATCTGGTTCAATGTAAGGTTACATCAAATATTATGTGAAAAATGCAGTACTTGTTAGTGCTCACACACACTGTCTTCCATGTGTTCCCCTGTATTACTGAGTGACATCTCACTCCGTCAACAACCAATCATCATTTTAATTAGAATTATGCTGGTACAACAAGGCTTGGGTTGAACAATTATTAGCTGATGCAGCAACAACAAGCTAATCAGTACCTGTGTTTTGTTACACAAATCAATGCCTCCTTAATGTGTCTTTAGCAGGGCATATACTAGAGGGCGATTTTTCCGCTGATAGTATGGGCTCTGAAGGACGACATTTGGTCTTTGCGTGTTGTGACTGTTAAGCAGTGTTAGACTTTTGAACTCTCAGGGTTCTCACAATACTGGAAAGAGCGAATGCGGCCGCACTATGAAATTTATGTTAAGATTTTGCCAGCATACAGGGTAACGGTGTGACAAATCAAGATTTATTTATTAATTTAAAATTGCACAGCGTAACTTTTCTAGTTAAGGGTCTGCTACTTACTCTATGGTAATGTTATTGCTTTGCCTGGAATGTTCCATGGTATGACATTAAACATATCCATCTAGCATTTATTCATTACTGGTGTTTCTATTGCTCAAAAATACAATAATTCATTTTGCAAATAGGTGTGACTCTCCACAGATCTGAATTGTAAATGTTGCATAGTGCTGTAACCTGCTTGTCTCCCTTGTGATCGATAGGTTTAGTCTATAGACGGATTATTTGTTTATCAACACAGCGGATTAATGAGTGGGATAGGTCTTAATGACACAAATGCGTTAAATGCAGGTGCGTATGTAAATGATGAGAAGAAATGGTTCAAACTTCAGTAGCCGGACATCCATTCAGACCTGAAATCTGCTGAAATCCTACAAGACACTGACATGATACAAGACAGGACAGCGGCTCTTTCTCCAGGAGACATGCGCAGTAGAGCGTGAAGTGACATAGTCTGATAATCTCTCTATACTGTGGAACATTCTAGACAAAGCTATATTTCCATTTCTATGGAGACAAGCAGGTGATGGAGGCTCCATTAGAAATGTTACGCAGTGCACCTTTAACGCTCCACTTTATCATACCCTACAATATGACACATACTGATGACAAACAAGAATCTGATAAAACAGGAATAGATGTGAGCATACCAGTAAGCAGTAGTTATATGAACGACAGATGTCATATAGTTCTAACTGTCCCTCTCCTCTCGGGAACACAGCACACACACATAATATATACGTTGTGTGTGTGAGGAGCAGAGGAGACAGTCCGTGACTGACATGACAACACATATGACAATCTCTAAGCACCTCGTCTGGCTGCAGCATATGGACGTGTGTGCTTCTGAAGGCTGAAGTACCATGCAGCAGTGGAACCTATACTGTAGCATCTTTACGTTAGCTTTAGCAGTTATCACTATCTGCTTATCTGCCTCCTGTCCCTCAGCCCCCGACAGGTAAATCATCTCATGACAACAGGAGTTTGACGTCTGTCACTTCTGCGCAACGTCCCAGGCCCCACACATGTATGTCACCATGGAGACACATTAGAAATATAGCTATACACAAATACTATATTGCAGTGTATGTCAGAGAAGATTGAGGCACACTCAAGGACAGCCCGGTGACACCTCATCATGAGCCAAATGAAGCACTCGGAGGCAGGAGAAGAGCACAGAGATGGTGGATGGAATAAGCCGAACCATAGAGAGGAGTGAGAGAGAGGGAGAGAGGGGGACAGAGAGAGCAGCAGGGTACACCGTCAAGAAATAGGGTTTGTCAGCGGGTAAGCAATATAATTATACAACACCAAAAAATGTAAAGGAATGTAATACTTTCAGTTCAGCATAAAACACAATTAATCTACCAAAAAAAACATGAAAACATTAACATTCCCGTAAACCACAGGATTCTTCAAGAAACTCAGCTCGGTCTGGATATGAATTTCTACTCAGCTAAGTTACCTCCACTGTAACCTGGCTAATACTGAATGCAGAGTTACAGAGCGCACCTGTATACCCCCTCGGACCTGCTCCTTCACACCATTGAATAACTTATGTATTCTATGTAACATCATATGCAAAGTCATACATAATACATATAAACATAAACAAGGTGTAATCAATGAAAAATGTAGTGATGTACATATCTCCAGTTTTGGATTTGCATTCCAGGAGGTTTCAATCATGTCTCATCACAAAAATATTGAAGTAATATCAAAGTAAAAAAGATGCATTAAAACCTGTCAAACGGTCATAGATATACCTTTGTAAAAATGGCTGGGAAAATGGGAAAATGGCTTGATTGGCTGGTGTGAGTCATGTGACGTGAAGTTTGTAAACACAGATGAAGATTTGTTTGTAATGCTGCAATTACAACTGCTAAAGACCCAACGGAATGATGAGTGCAGATTACTGGACAATTAACTACACATAGAGGCATATTTCACCCCCAAATCTTCTCCAAATGAGGTGTTTAGGGACTCTGGGTGAATCATTCAATTCTCGATAACTGCTGCTCAGTATTTTAAACTGGCAGTGGTTACTGTCCATCTGTTTGCATCATCTGTTTTGACTTCAGTTTGCACAGAGTTCTAAAAGTAAAACATGTCTTGAAAGATGAATTTACAAGACATACCAGAGTACTCTCAATGTACAGTTATAAATATAACAAATATACCATACATTGCATACATTATTTGATATATACAGTTCTAGAAAATACAGTATGTTGTCCATTACGTCTTTTTAAAGAGGTCAAGGGGGCACAGGACGTAAAAACACAGTCCTGTCCATTGTGTATGTATGCCATTCAGAGATAGAGGAGGAGACATACTGTTTGAATGGTTAAATGTTCACACACACTATTACTATCAACATTACAATACAACAAAAGATGGCTGAAATATTCAATAGGTATAATAAATAAATAGGATGGAATCAAATCAGAAGTAGTATAGAACTACTGTTTTGTGCAAAACATTACATTCTCTTAACTAAAAATAATGTTTTTAATAATCATTGTGGTGTCAAAATCTACTGAGTTTCATGCCTTTAAGATCCAGTTTGAAATATGTGGCCATACTTTTTGTGTGTGATCACTGCAGTTAGCAGAGCATTTCTTTATATGAGCTAGTTGTGTTGCTATTCATCCGTTTGACATTTGGCAAATGTTCTTTTCAGTGTTAATCATTACACAACACATGTTATCAGATGGTGAGCAGTTACATTATAAGACTTTTATCATTGCCTATACAACAGCTGCTGGAGCCATGGTTCGGTAGACATTATACTTGAAGTTGGAGGACGATGCTTGATATTTTCTGTATTTGTTGTTGTATTTGCATCACATAATCCCAATTTACACCAAAGCAGTAACTGCATTAAGCACAGCAGTGTAGCATATGCATAGGAAGAGCTTTTAATGTTAACTAGTCGGACAATTGACACCAGTTCTGTCATACATCCATCAAACAGGCAAAATGACACTACGGGTTGCTCCAAACTTCTGTCTCCAGGCTTTTCAGGTGGAGAAACAGGAAGGGCAGATGGTGTCAAAATAAACTTCTGATTCAGTCATAAACAATGTGCGTCGCATCCAGGACCTCGTGGAATGACTAATGTTGGACTAGTATATATTCATGGAGGATATATGACACACTTTACAATATAAACATACATTTTACAAGTACAATTTGAGTATGAAATACAATATGTGTGCTGTCACAGAATTATTAAAATATACCCCAAAAATACTGATGATATATTGGTACAGTAGTCCACGATATGGATATACTGTCTCACCAAACTGGTATCACAATAAATCCATATATATCCACCCCGTTGAGTTGTTCCTGGTCTGCAGTGGTAAAATACTCAGTAAAAATGTAGTTCTTATCACCCAAGACACTGTCCACTTAAACTGAGGCCATTTATTCCTTCCTCCACTACCGGGGGCGTGCTCTGGAGTTGAAGGATTTATTTTATTAGCATTGTGTTGCATGCTAATCAACAGGAGCTTGACCACCTACTGTGCCTGAGATGATTATTCTTCCATATTTATTGCCCCGAAATAGCTTTAGCGCACAAAAGAAGACTGGCAGTGTGCAAGCCTTTCATTGTTACAATTGAGGAGTGCATTGTGGGAAAATAACTTATTCCTTTTTTTCCTCGACATAAAAGGGACTTATTTTCATATTGTGTTGTTATTGCTTTTTCATGTGGTTTCTCTTGATCTTGCCCTTATACCTGATTTGATGCTCCCTGTGCAGTCATTGGTGCTGTGTGCAGATGTAACCGTGTGCAATCTTTTCGCCACCTGTGTGCCTGGGTGGTAAAAGTCTGATGTCTTTTGTTGTCTTTTTAGGTTTTGAGCTGTTGACATCATATCAACAGGCAGACAATAAACAAGTATACAGGCATTCACTCCTGTCATTCCCTCCATCATCCCTATGCTAACCTGTCACAACAACACATTTGAGTAGGTATGGGGGACTTTCGGTTCTTTAACGAGATCTGAATCTTTTGGATTGACTTTTGGATTTTAATAAACTGGTTCTTTTTTATATGTATTTATATGACAGAAGCCATTGTGAGAACTTATTTTGACAACAAACTGATCACTGATAGAAATGACCAAGGCTAAGAAATGGTTCAAATTTAGAGTGGAATTGTGTTTACCCTTTGAAATTATGCATGATCTAAATAAAATGTTGCACTACAATAATAATAATAATGTAAAAACAAACTGTTAGTATGATGGCAGATCTGTTTTTAGTGCAAAAACCTCTCATTCATGTTGCCTACTCTCCTTCCGTGTTTTTTCTTGTGTTGGTTCAAGGTTAATTAGTATAATGCATAGAAATGAGAAAGAAATATATTCAATTCTTTTAAGAAATTAGATCTGCTTCCAACCGCTCACATTAAGGAATTGTTCAAAAGAACTGACTCATATATTAATATTAAGATTTGTATTTTACTTTTCATAAACCCCAGATATGACGTAAACATGTTCAAATCAAATATAGCTTTTACTGATATCAGTTCTAATGTTGATTTATATTGAATTACAAAAACATTGGATATTTATTTATGTTATAATTTGGTGCCTTGGTTCTCGCAAGAAAATGATTCCATCAGAAAGAATGAGCCTCGCGCGAGTCTCTCATGTGAGCCCCAAAAATATCCTTCCAACTGTAATTTGTTGAATGATGTAGTGTTGATGGAGCGGATAGAATAATTAACATGGCAAGCCTCTCTGTGTCCATGAATCCAAATTTAATACAGACTGAAATCTGCAGAATAGGATTTAGAGTCTGGCCACCTGACTCTGTTTTTGACAGACCACACATTTCTCTGATTGGTTCATCCACATGCCAATCACACCCATCTGGGGAAACAAATTTTGTGGTTCTACAATACAGTGCACCTTGTTAATCTGGTATCTGTACTTTACAAGGCAATACATTTTAAAGTGGATACTTTTTACTTTTACTTCATTACATTTGAGACAGGTATCTCAACTTTCTACTCCACTACATTTTTTAACAGGACTGAAATATTCAAATAAAAACAACTAAGGAAAAAAAAAACAAAAAACAATTCAGTTGTTTTGAGATTTACTGGATTTCAAAATCTGTGCAAAATATTTGTACTTTTTACTTATTAAAAGTATATTTTTAAACAGGTACTTTAATACTTTTAGTTTTTAGTAGATTTTTCAGGTGATACATTTACTTTTACTTGAGTATTTCTTTGCTCTGGTTTCTGTGCTTTTACTAGTACCTCTTCCACCACTGGTCACATACTTTACTGTCAATTCTGAGCACAAATAGAATCACCAACTAACTTCAATACCACAATGTTTCTACATACCATTTCACTCATTTTGTACATGTCATAATTTCTTGGCATTGGTGATGATAAAATAATATTAGACTTTGCGTGGAAGGCAGCTGAAAGCAGCTCTCAGGACTCTTTACTGTACCTTAGAAATCCCCACCATTGTTGTGCCAAAGTGATTCTCTTTTCTCCCAATGTGACTCTTAACCATGGCCTGTCGTTTTCTTTTGGTTTCAGCTCCATTTTCTTTAACAAAAGCAAATAACACAAAAGAAAAAGCTCTGAAATGCAATAGACACTTTCCATGTGAGTGTCATTTTTGCAGATTTTTTTTTTTTTTTCTTCATCTCGCTCTCATTTCTTGAATTTTCCCTGTTTTCACTGGCCGCAGGCATGAAAGAGGTTCCAGATAATTCTGGTTTTGGACACGTTTGTCTGATTCAAAACGTGGGCATTTTACTATTGCTTTGCTCTTTTTAAAATAATAATAATTTTAAGACTTTTTGTTTTCTGAAAGTGATGGGACAAGATGCAATATGAGCTTTTCATGGACTTGGAGCGATTTTTGTAGCTTGAAACTGTAACTAGTGTTACTCTTTTTTGACAGTTAGAAAGTTAGTTGTATTGTAACATGTAAACATTAGTATGTATTCTCAACTGTTTTCCTGTTGAATAGACTAACCTTCACATATTTCACATATTTCAACTCCAAATTCACCCTTGAACTATGTTGCCTAATAATAATCATAATAAAGTCCTTGGTTCGAAGCCTGAAGAAAAGTTTTTATTAATTAGTTGAGTTATGTGAGTGGAACAGAACAGTTACTTTTCTGAGACTGAATGTTTTTGCTGTAAAGTGAAATTGGTAAAATGTGTTTTATATGTGTGATGAGGTGGTGTCAGTACAAGCAGAAAAATTTGATACAACAACTAAAAGAACATTAAAGTTATCTGTGGTACTGGTACACAGAGCCCCTTCAGTTCTAGTATTATCTTAAGTTAATTAGCTCTGGGTTAATCCTGGGTTAGAATTTTGTAGCATTGGAGTAGTTCTGTTTTAAACCAGGTTTAGCCATGATTTAGTATCAGTGTAGTCCTGTTATAGACCTGGTTTAGATCTGGTGGTACTCGAAAGACCAAATATTTTCGTGGTGGTCCTTGTGTGAAAAGTTTGAGAACCTCTGGGTTAGATCAATGTTGTGGTAAACAGTGTGGATTTCAATTTTCAGTTTCAGGGTTAACACATTCTTGCACTCAGCCAACTACACAAATTTACTCTAAAGTGAAGTAAACACTCAGTTATACTTTTTCCATTGCATTGCCTTTGTCGAATCTAGGGTTAAGTGGAGGTTAGAACAAGTCCTCAGAATAAGTGCAAGTCTAAAAAATGGCACCTAAAACAGTGAGGTATGCTGTGTGTGTGCGTGCGTTCATGTGTGTGCATGTGTGCGTGTGCGTGTGTGTGTGTGTGTGTGTAGGTGGCCAGGCAGTCAGAAACAGTGTCATCCTGTTGCTATGAGACAGCTGGTCTCACTGCAGGGTGAACAAGAGGAGCACACACAGGAGAGAGAGTGAAAGCAACACTTAACTCAGATCGGGAAAGGTGTCTTTTTGGAACTAGTATTATCTACCAAACTGCTGAACTGTTTTAATCCTTTGAAAAATTACATCATCAGTGTTATACATACGGCTCTGTAAGTATCCTGATTCCTTTGTGTGTCACACTTAACTGTTTCAGATCATCAAACAAATTTAAATATTAAACAAAGATAACCCAAGTAAACATAAAATGCAGTTTTTCTGTGATTTTATTTATTAAGAGAAAAATACTATCCAAACCTACATGATCTTGTGTGAAAAAGTAATTGACCCCCTCGTTAAATGATGAGGTAATTGTGATTAATCATATTATTGTGGAAAGCTGAGTTCAGTTTCATAGCCACATCTAGACCTGATTGCTGCCAGACTTTTCAAGTCAAGAGATCACTTAACTAGAACTTGTTTGACAAGGTGAAATACACCATTTTGAACCAAAGACATCATGCTGCGATCCGAAGAAATTCAGGAGCAAATGAGAAGTAACTGACATGTCTAAATCTTTCTTCTAAATCTTTGGGACTCCAGTGAACCATGGTGAGAGCCATTATCCATAAACTCTAGAAAGCATGGTACAGTGGTGAACCGTCCCAGGAGTGACTGGCCTACAAAAATTACCCTAAGAGCACAGCAACGACTGATCCAAGAGGTCACAAAGGAACCAGAACAACATCTAAACAACTGCAGGCCTCACTTACCTCAGTAAAGGTCAGTGTTCATGACTCAACCGTAAAAAAGAGACTAGGCAAAAATGGCATGCATGGCAGAGTTCCAAGGCATCTCACTTTTGCCAAAAAACATCTTGATAATCCCCAAAGCTTTTGGGAAAATATTCTGTGGACTGAAGTTGAACTTTTTGAATGGAGTGCATCCCATTACATCTGATATAAAAATGAACACAGCATTTGATAAAAAGAATATCATGCCAACAGTGAAACATGGTGGTGGTAGTGTCATAGTTTGGGGCTGCTTTGCTGCTTCAGGACTTGTACGACTTGTTGTGATTGAAGGAACTATGAACTCTGCTCTCTACCAACAAATCCTGAAGGAGAGTATCTGGCCATCAGTTCGTGACCTCAAGCTCAAACACACTTGGGTTCTGCAGCAGGACAATGATTCAAAGCACATCAGCAAGTCCACTTCTGAATGGCATTAAAAAAAAAAAAAAAGAGGGTTTTGGAGTGGCCTAGTCAGGCGGTTCATGCTCAGAAACCCTCCAGTGTGGTTGATTTTAAACAACTCTGCAAAGAAGAGTGGGCCAAAATTCCTCCTGTCATTTTTCACAGCACTGTAGAAAACCCCCCCCAAAAAAACACTTCTTAATTTTGTAAACTCACTTTCATTGTGTTGAGGTTAAACACATTTCTTCATGGCAAAAATTCTCCTTTCTGACCATCAAAAATATAAATCTGCAGGACTGTAACTCAGGTAGCCCAATTACCTGGAATAGTCAAGTCTAATGGATTTATTCACATAGCTACTGACATAGTGTTATGCTCTGTGCTCTATATTCTGTTATTGCTTTCCTGGCCAGCCAGAACCACACGCTTAAAACTTTATACAAAGACGAGTGGATCTAGAGCTGTAGCCTGTCTTCCTGATTGACAGGTGGATTAACCAGTCAGAGAGACATATGGTCCATTTGCATCAAAAACAAACATAACTGCTTACACATAAAAAAGGAGCAAAAACAACATGAAGGACTGAGAAACAGTGTGGATTTTCTCAGAATCAACAACTGAAGCACCAAACTATCTTATCTCAAGTAAAAGAAGTGATATATTTTGTTCTGAATGCTACGAGAATTATCAAGAAGAGATGTCTTCTGCATTTGAGAAACAAGTGCTACAAATTAGCAGCTGTGGTTGGATCGTCTCAAGTTTGTATGGAAGTTTTTCACACTCTAGGGTCCAATTCCAGATCCTTCTGGATTCAAACAGAATGTAGAAGGGACTGGCTGGTCAGGCAATGCTATTACAATACTAACTAAACCGATGTAGCAAGTTGATTATTTCATACATTTATTTTTCCCTGTGAATAGGAGTCTCATATTGCACTGCTTGTTCTAGTTATTGATGAAATGCATTTGTTGGTGCTGGTAAGTTTGTTTACTGACAGTCAAACATAAAAGGAATTGGATGTTCAATGCAAATAAGTGCAGTTGTGCTCATATTTCTCCAACTGCTCTACACTGGAGGCAGTCAGATGATTGGGGCGTGATCTATACGGCTGTGGCCTTGAGCTGGGATTGCTGTCTGGATACACCCAGCTGCCGCCGGTCCCATTTTCATCCCCCATGCATCTGTGTACACAAAACCATTTGCTGTCGTACTGTAAATATGCCACTACCTCTGCCTTTACTCTCTACCTTTCATCATTTTAACTTCTATTCTTCTTTTCTAATCGTTCTTTCCCTTCTTTCCTTCCTTCCTTTCATTGATCTTCCTCTTTCCCTGCTGCAGTACCCCAGACCTCCAAATGTGAGTGCATGAGTGTGTGTTTGAGCCAAGATTCTGTCACAGCTTGAATGCTCTGACTTTTCTTGCTTTGGATCAATGGGTACAGAGAATGGCGTCCTGGTCTGGCCCTAAGGAAACTGTGTATGCCTGGGCTGTGGTCTATCGGTGGGATATATATACTGTCAACACATTGGTCACATTTGTGGTTATCTGGTCCCATGTCTGTTTATGTTAGTCATGTGACCTGTACATGCTCTGAGACCTGGGGTAGTAATCCATGCTGGGGGCAGTGCAGGCAGAGGGAGGTGGTCACTGTATGGATCAATATGTCAGCGGCTGCTCTCTGTTTCTCTAGTCTTCACCTTTCTATCTTTCTTCTTCCTCCATCTTCTTCCATAGGATTATTCCTTTACAATAAAAAAAACAAAAAAAAACACTGCATCTATTGCATCATATTGTTCTGAAGAGTAACCAAAAAAAAAAAAAAGGTGGAATGTTGTTTCTAAGGAATAGGAGTGATATGTGACAAAAAAACAAAACAAAACCCAAAAAAAAACATGAGCTCATCTAATATCTTCTGCTGTGTTCTGGATAAATATCTTCAAATTGTTCTAATGATTATGAGGCAGTGAGCTGTATACCTTAAAATGTGTATGATTTTTATGATTGTCTAATTTAGACTTAATATGATGCACTTATGACTACACTAAATATAAATTATAAAGACGCTGTTTGCGAAGAAAAGCTGAAAAATATGTTGAAAATTACAGGAAGTAGGAGTTCAAACACACTGATGGCATCACACTATGGAGAATTCTTTCCAAAAGTTTGGCACATTTTACATGTAGGTATAGGTAACAGTTATGGAATTCCCTAGTGTGATGTCATGATTTCCAAACAGGAAGTACAATTTTAAACCTAAAAAAAAATGGGAAAGCAAAAATCTTAAATATAATGATCTTGACTGTGTTTTAGTAAAATGAGTGGTCTAACCTGTCATAGGCACTTTAAACTCAAACATATTATATAAGTGATGGACAGACAAGGAAAGTATTATGTATCTCACTTTAACTTGGCCTAAAAGACTCCTGATCTGATCTCCAGAGGTTTGCTCTGTCTCCTCTATTACACATTCCTCTGGCTTTTCGAGGAAAGAAGGAGACATCATTGATCAAAGCTATGGTTAAGATTAGACCAGACAAGCGCAACCAGTACTGACATGGGCCCAGTCCACACATATGCTAACTCTCTCTCTCGCTGTCTCTGTCTCTCTCTCTGTAGCTCTCGCTGCATCTTTCTCTCTCTCTCTGTCTCTCTCTCCCTCTCTCCCCCCTTCTCTCCCTCCCCCTCTCCCCCATGGGTTAAGATAGATCCAAAGACTAACCGTGGGCTCTCCTCCTGTCCCCTGCATGTCCACAGGGTTGTTGATGTATGTGTAATTAAATCCTTATGCATATACATGTCCATACATAACTCACATTGTGTGTGTTTACTAGCATGCGGAAGTCCCATTTCATCTCCTTTTATCTATTCTTCAGTCTGTTTCCTATCCGCAGGGACACACCACCCATTTCTTTAATTATGCTTTTTAATTCATATAAGCCCCCAGCAAGGTTTTTAAAATGTATTAGTTTTTCTGACATAACATGCACTTCTGAAAGATAATCCACATTTAATATCATATTCTTTGTTTTTCATCATATATTGAATATATTTCTGTATCTCACTGTTATATAGTGTTTTTAAAACCTCTTATTGCTCCAAGGCTCACATCAGTATGTGACTTGAATAATACCCATAATGCCATCAATTGTTTTGAGTTTGAATGGGTGTATTCTGTTCTATTTTATTGAAATTTCTAGAGTTGTTTAATCATTGAAATACTTAATCTGTAACATTAAATATCATAACAAATGGATTGAGCACACAGTGAACATCACGCAAACTGTGACCCAAACCCTCTAGTCTAATTGTGTTACTAACCAACATGCAAAATCAAGCCAATCACACACATGCACATGCACGTTTCTGGGGACATCACCTTGTCTGATATTCATTAGGGACTCATCCTAACTGCAACCACAGTCACTATACTTGCCTAATTTGAACTTGTATCTGAACTTTAAACCGTGTGGTTTAATATAACATTAAACCCCACCCCATTTATACGATAGGCAGGTCCCCATGATGCGATACATAGACATCGACTGATATGGGTTTTTTCATGGCCAACGCTGATTGTTTAAAATACAGAGCCTATAAGGTCTGCCAATACTTTTGAGCTGATATGTTGGGCCGAATCGGCCTGTTTTTGAGATTTAAGACCTACAGTCGATACACTAAAAAGTCCAAATATCGGCCCACTATATTGGCCAACCAATATATCGGTCTATCTCTAGTGATAAATAACCGTCCACGCGCACGCAAAAAATGCATCGTCTGAAAATCAAACCTAGCGCTTTGCTGTTATAAGGCAAGAGTTTATACCTCATCTTAATTATACACTTTCCCATCTCACGTCAAAACCCAGGAATTAGTCCAAAAGTTAGCTCCATAATTTGCATACGTCCTGCACTTACACTGAAGTAGGACACCAAAGATTCACTCTGGGCCATCTTCTGCAGTGAACTACTTGTGCTAACACGAGAGCTCAGCCTGTGTGTTGTTCATTAGCGAGTGTACGTTGACGCGGCAGATGCAGCTTATTTCCTCTCCTGCTTCTGCCCCATTAAGACACTGAAAAGAGGGCACGGGGGAAACAGCGGTGAAACTGTACAACACCGCTGCTGACTAAGGCCTGTGTCTATTCCCAGCTCCAACAGTTCAGAGATGAGGGGAACATTTATCACGGAGCACGCTGCTTTTAATTAGTTGTGTGTCATGTTTGAGATACCTACTCTACTGCATTGTCCTGTTTCTGAAAAGAGAACACATAAGCAAGTGTTTAGTACTTTTTCTGCATTGTCAATTTATTTGAAACATTCTCTGACCAAAAGGATCAATTTGCCTGTAAAAAAAAAATAAAAAAATCTCACAACACCTTGAGGCTAATGAAGTAGGATATGGCGCAGGATGATAAAGTAAATAGTCTCGAAGGATTGGGTTGTTTTGCTGTTAGCACACTTCACTAAAGCCCACCGTATGGCAATAAAACAGGACTAAATTAAAATCAATTGCTATTGCTGCATTCTCGCTCACATGCATCCAGCTTTTCTCTTGCTGTTTTAGAATGAATTGTGTAGCTTCTGTATAACCAATACAAAAACGAAATTTACTTCATAGCAACCAGGAGCAGTATCAAAACTAGATTTATTTGAGCAAGTAATTTAAAGGTCATATATTACAAAAAAATTACTTGGGAGATTTAAACTATGTTATAATGTTATATCCTCAAAACCATATCTTGTGTTTTCTTTCATTCACACATGTTTGAGTAATCTTTTATTATTAGTCTGTCTATATCTCCAATGCTCAAACGATCTGTTCGACCTTGTGATGTCATGAAGTGGTACTTAGCAGCTTCTTTTTACCTATTGTTCAGCAGAGATTGGCAATTACAGGGCTAAAATAATTCAAATGATTCTAATGAAGGTGTATAGAGTTTAAAAACAGTGGAGCACTTCCTGTATTGCCATAGAACAGGTGTTACACATGTGTGAATGAAACAGATCACAGGTATTTTGACAGGGACACAGTATTATAACAAAATCAGAAAAAAAATGCAATATGGGCCCTTTAAACAAAAACATTTTCTGAATATTTTAGAATTATTAAATTAATATTCAAACCAGTTTAATATACCATAATTTTGTACTGAAAATTACATTCTATTGTTAAAAATAACTGTTGTGTTTATCTAAATCAGCATCAAGCTTTCCCTATTATTTTTGTATCACTCTGCAGTAACAATATACTGTATGTATATGGCTTCACTTTTTGCCACTGCACCATCATACAGTGCTAAAACTAGTAAGAAACTCTGTTTTGCATATTTTTGTCATTCAGTCTTTAATTCATTGTCTTTGGCTCTGATTATTTTGTAGCAGGTTGGGCTGGAACCTCTCCCAGCAAATTCGGGCCAGATGTGGGGTACACGCTGAACCAGTGCTGGCTGCCACACAACTATCACTCAAACATATGCGCAAAGACAACATTTCAGCCTGAAATCGGGAAACTTTGTGTCATGCTTGTCTTTGGGCAATGTACTTTGAATTGTGTAGGTAAATATTAATTAGGTGGTAATTTATTGAGTAGAGTATTTCCTAAAGCAGGCTATATCCTGCCTGGAATTCCAACTATTTAACAAATTAACAAACTGACAGAAATGTATTGTAATCAGTGTGCACAATCAGATGTACAGGAAGGGCCAGAGTCGGCTCTATCTCCTGAGGCGACTCAGGTCTTTTGGAGTGAGGGGGCCACTCCTGAAGACCTTCTATGACTCTGTGGTGGCATCAGCCATCCTGTACGGTGTGGTCTGCTGGAGCAGCAGCATCACAGAGAGGGAGAGGAAGAAGCTGGACAAGGTCATCAAGAAGTCCAGCTCCGTCCTGGGCTGTCCTCTGGACTCAGTGCAGCAGGTGGGGGACAAGAGGGTCCTGGCTAAGGTCATCTCTATGCTGGACCATGAGTCTCACCCCCTGCAGGACACTCTGTCTGCTCTGGAGAGCAGCTTCAGTGACAGACTGATTCACCCTCACTGTGGGAAGGAGAGGTTTCGCAGGTCTTTCCTTCCTGCTGCTGTCAGACTGTACAATGAACACTGTTAACACTGAACATGTGTCATTGAACTCTATCTATGTGCAATACTGAAGACCTCTGGTACAATTCACTCATGTCACTTACTGATATTTATCCTGTCTGTACATAAACATAGTCATTACTGTAAATAACATAATATACTGAAGTCACTTTACTGAGATTTACTCTGTTCATATGCTGCACTGTTACTTTTATTGTACATAATAGTATTTTTTGGTATTTTATATTTTGTATTTTATATTTTTGCTCCACCAAAACAAAATTAGAGTCTATCTTTAAGTCTATTTCTAAATTATTCTCTTTTTAGCTATTATCTATTATCTTGTTTTATTGCATGTTCCATTTTCCTGCTGTTCTTGAACTGTGCGTTGCAACACTGGAATTTCCCCACTGTGGGACTAATAAAGGCATATCTTATCTTATCTTATCTTATCTTATGCCCATAGTGTGGATAAAACTTAAAGGTCCCATATTATGCAAAATTGGCTCCTGTGAACCTTTTATCTTACCAGTACAGATTAGCAATTCCAGGTCTGAAATTTTCAAAATGTTCAAAATGTTTAAAAACACAGTGTCCCTTCCTGTATTACCACATGACATCACAAGGTGGAACAGTGTGTTTTCAGTTAGAGACAGTACTCATTTTAAATTAGCAGGATTTGTTAAACATGTATGAATGAAACAAAACACAACAGGTATGTTTTTGATGGGGAAACAATACTATAACATAGAACAGAAAATAACGTAATATGGCCCCTTTAAACATTGTATGTATTAAACTATATTATATAAAATATATATATTGTAAAAAAAATATATAAAATATATATTAAAATATATGACAACTATGTTTATGTATTCTGCTGTGTTATGTATTCTTTATTCCAAATTCATGCTCCATTTTAAAATAGGCACCCACAGCAGACAATTATTGTTATTTCCTTCCTGGATATGAATGCCCAATGTACCAATTCAAAAAATAGATTTTTTATAACCAAAATGATGGCTATCCTCAAAAGCCTGTCAGCCTTGTCACACTGTATCCACCTCTCCTGTACACGTTCCTAGAGTCAATTTTAATTCTCCGCCGTCAAGCACTGAGTAGGTGGACCCCTAACAGACAGCCCCATTCAGTGACTCTTTTTCAAGTGTCCATGCTTTTATATTGCAGTTTTTATTCACAAATTTAAATATTCCAGCACCTCCAAAATACACATCACGACTTTTAGTTTCTTTTCTTTGAGTTTTTCAATCCCGGTGTGCTTTTTGATTTTTGCCTGGTTCAGATTTGTTGTGAATGTGGGTGTGAGGCTATAATAGTATGCGTATGTGTAGGGAAGATTATAGCAGTTCACCCTCTACTAAGCACAGAGCACCCGTGGGCTCACTTACTCATGCTGTTTTGCTCCACTCTTTAACTGGTTGCAACATCACCGCTGTCTATTCTGCCAATACTTGTATTACAGCAGCAGCACGTACCTTGTACGCCCACTCCTACATATCCATCACAACATTTTATTCTGTTTTAGATTAGATTTCAAGCTTTGGGAAATTTTGTACTTGACTTAAAGTACTGTTACTCAGTACGTATGACCTTTGCTGCCACTATCACTGCATTTCTAACAAAATGCATTTTCTCATTTACTGTAAAGCACACTGGTTTCACCCACAAAATATGTATTTTTGTTCCAGGTCCAATCTCCCTAAAGAAAATTCTGACAAGGGCATCCCATGTCAGTCCTTTGCCAAACAGCTCAAAGCTACAAAATCTAAAGGTGCACTATCTAACAACTATCTAACTAACATCTGTGGTGGAATCAGTCACCTGCTTGTTATTATTGCTTTGTCTGAAATGCCCTGTACAGAGCAGGGGAAGCCAACAGGCCAAGTTACAGATCAGATCTGAAGAGAAGTGACCCCTCTCACAGTTAAAATGTTTGTTTGTTTGTTTGTTTTTACATATTTTTATCAGTAAATACACCTGTAATGGACTACATGAAAGATAGGTAATTTAATGCCTTGTTGTGGAACATTCTGGGAAAACAAACAATTCATAGACACAGATATACAGAAAAGTCACATAGGCTACGCCCACGCTACGCCAAATTTTTATTATTATTTTATTATTATTTTTTTACCCATATGTGACTTGTATCTAATTTCATGTCAGTGGGAACAGCTCAATTCAGATTTTTTTCAAATCCGACCCTGGCCTCTTTGGATGTGGTCATAAATCCGACACGTATCCGATATGCAGCCTGACCGCTCATGTCACATGTCATCAACATAAAAAATCTGATCAAAACAAAATCCAAATTGGGCCACATAAACTGCAGTGTGAATGTAGCCATAGTGCATCTTTAATAACCAGTATTGGAAGGTACTATATTTCATTTATTTACCTTCCACTACTTTTGATATTTAAATGCTTTGCTATATTAAGACAACAGTCAGAAATAGTTCCAATGCAAAAGGAGACGATGGCGGGAGTGAATTTGAGCTGTCAATATTTTCCATCTGGGAGCCATAAACCGCCTGAAGGTCCTGGTAGATCACATCAGAAGCCTCAGTATTTTGCATAAATGTTTGGTCTTTAGTTCGGAATGTTTGCTCTTCTAAGTAAAGATGATAGTGTTGTTTATTCACAATCGTACAGTGAGGTTTCACTCTTAAATCAGCTAAGGAGAAAGGAACAGAATATGGCAGCCTTCCTGATTGTGGAAAGATGAATCATAAACTGAATCACAGAGCGGTATTTTATAAATAGCGTCTCCAGAAGTTTTTTTAGCAGATTGTTTAATTTTTTTTATTTTATTTCTGTTTTATTCAACATTTTTAACATTTTATTGACTCATTAAATGGAGGCAATGACAGTTTTATTTTTGTTTTGTTTTCCCACACACCTTTCGATGGCTTTTTTTACTGAGCAATGACTAAGACACATTCAAAGTAAACAAAATCAAATGTTTTAACGGCTGGTCCGCCATCTCATTGTCTCCATTATTGCTACTGAATTAAACTTATCTATCCCCAAGCACACAAGCAACCAGGCCAAGTTACTGGTCACATCTGTGGAGAGGTGACCCAGCTCATACTTAGAATGCATGTTTTACAATGTATTTCTGAGCAATAGAAACACCCATAGCTGATTTATTGTAAGACAGAAAAGTGTGATGGCATACTGTGAAGCATTCCAGCGTCTCCATGGAAACAACCTGATGGTGGACCCCTCACCTAGTGCACCATTATCTCATTATTTTGCATTTTCTTCATGGTTAATTGAAATATTGACCATAAAATCTGACTTACAATTAGGCAAACTTTATTAATCCACACAGGAAGTGATTTGGGCACAGTAGCTCACACGTCACAATATATTATAATATAATATCAAAGAGAAAAAATATAAATAATATTCAAAATAAGTAACAAAAATAGCAAGAGACTGGTGTCAAATGAGGCATAATTACAATCATACATAAGTAAAAATAAAACTATACAAATATAGTAAATACAAAATGTATCTCTGCTATACAAGAGGCGGGTAAGGATTATATGCATGTGATCTATAGTACACAACAGCATCATGGCAGTACATTAGACTCAATTGGCTCCTGATTTACAAGCATAATCTAGTCCCAGTGTCACACATTTAAATAGATTTTTATTACAAATTGATTGAATTGACCCTAGCCCTCCTGCAGTTTAAGCATGACGTGATAATTTAAGCGCATCTAAACAGCAATCAGCCAGTGTCTATCTCAATCAGAGCACATCCTTCCTGCACGCTGACTTCGGGAACTCGTGCCTTTCAACTTCTCTCTTTCACTTCCCCTTGTCAGCTCGCCAGACCGGAAAAAAGCGCCACGAAATGGGCAAATGCCTCGGCCTGTGGGGCATGGTCATGAAAACACACTCAAAGTTGCCCCGCCTTTCTGTTGGGGAAATGGTTTCATCTTCTGCCTATTATTTACAGTCTGCTGGTGACAGCTCGTGCACAGGATGCGCACCATGCGGCATCTCAAACGGCTGATGTGAGGGTTTTATCAGCACACATGCCAAAGATGAGCCTGGGTTCACCTAGTTACATTTTCTATGGAGTTGGTACTTGAAACAAACTCTTGACTTCTGAGCTCCTTAAACAAGTGAATGCGGCTCAGGCGGTGCAGGTCCGTATGAGAAAAGCTTATAACAATTTTTGTATTTGTATAGCTTTCCTGGATCTAAATACAACTAGAAATGAACAGCTATATGAACTACCTTGAGGTTCAGTAATATGTTGTGTGCTTATATCATGCTTCTGCAGTTTATCTAAAGCACTGTTAACGCCATGTGTTAACTGTTAACATTACAAACCTAAATCTGAACCAGAGATGTTTCAGTTTATGGGTAAATAATCAGTTACTAGTATTTGCTTGAAAAAATGTCATCAAGACTTTAGGAAAAAAAAAAAACAACAACAAATGGTAAATGGCCACACTTTCATATATAGCGCTTTTCCATCTTCAAGGCACTGAAAGCGCTTTACATTTCATTCACCCACACATTCATACACCAGTGTATGCAGACTCAAGACTTTACATGTACCCTGCTAATCCTGCTAACATCGCAGACAAAGAGACATTCTAACTCAAGGTCTCTGTTGGATGTGATAAAAAATGGAAGTGCATTCATGTAAGAAGTTTCAGTTTTTCTAAGTGAAATACAAGATGGAATACTATGATTAAGTGCCTCATAACGAGGGAAGCACCGATTCTGGTATCTGATATTGGCGCCAGTACTGAAAAAAATTCTAATATCAGTTCAGTCGATATCCTGGACTAATTACTGGTCGTATAGTTGACCCAGAAAGTCTTATAATGTTTGAACTTTTATTTAAAATCTGTTCTGTAGTTACTTGAGAGATGAATAACAGCTACATAATAAATCTGGATCAGTTTTGTCTTATTTTGTTTGTGTTTTCAGCCTCAGCACTAGTATCTGATAATATCTGGTATCAGCAAATACTTAAAGCTGTAGTATCGGAATCATTATTGGAACTGAAAAAGCTAGATTGATGCATCCCTGTGCGTAACCTAACCCTCATTTTCAAAAATCAAAATTGTAAATACCAAAACAGACATTTGCAGTGACAGGATCAGCTTTACCCTCACTTTATTAAAACAGTCTGTTCAGAGTGTTAATATTCAAAATGATCAAATTATCCTTTGTTCTTTTTCACATTTTCCAATATTTCTCACCATTAGATTTCTATAAGTATCCTAATGATAGAGGGCTATTTGGCCGTCATTTCTGCACCAGAGCCATTAGTGCGATTATTCCAGACGCAGATAATGAGCTCCTATATTCGCCTTTTGCAGGGTCCAATTACAAAGTTGCATGAAGGGTCGCTGTCACTCACTCTCTGTCACACGGCCAGACACAGTATTACTCATGTCTCAGATATGACAGATTGGAGGCAATACCAAACTTAAGTGGATTTCCTTTTGTATTCTCACCAAAACATTTCGGCTATTGACAAGAGGAGTGAATGTCCACGTCGATACGGCAAGAAGTCTATTGATTCTGCAGCTCAAATGAGGCAGTAGCTTGAGAAGAGGAGAGCGAATGTGTGAGAAAATGCAGGACTTTTAACTTTGTTCTGTTGTGTAATTTGACTACGAGAGGGAGAAGCCGGATCTGTGGGGTGGGCATCAAAGAGCGTCCAGAAGTTTGGTCTTTTATTAAAGGAAATGGGAAGAGTGAGAGACACAAAGGGTTTGAAGACAGAGGAAGGACAGAGGCAGAAGAATAGAATATGAGCAGTGAAGGACATGTGATTATCTCCAGACACAAGGACATCCACACAACATGAGCTGAGCAAAGAATATAAAATGAAATTGCTGCATGCACCCAAGTTGATTATCAGTAGGACATGCGTTGTAGTGAAGGCGATTTGAGCATTTAAATGACAGAATGAGTCACTTGGAGATGTTTACAAAGATGGAGGAGCATGCGGAAAAGCTCTTTAAGCTCTGGAGAGTAGGGCTGGATAATGCCAAAAGTTCTTTCATTTAAATGTCCTATAAAGGTCCTGTATTATGCAAAAGTGACTCATATGAGCTTGAAATCATGTTATAATGTTGTTACCTCATAAGAAAACATACCTGGAGTTGTGTTTTGTTTCATTCACACATGTTTGAGTAATCCTTAATTTAATTAGTCACCTTGAGATCTCATGAAGCAGTAGTTTTCAAGTTAACAGCTTTTAACTTTTGTCCAGATTGGAAATTCCAGGGCTGACATTATGCAAATGATTCTCATGGTGTATGGAGTTTAAAAACACAGTGGAGCACTTTATTACCACATGACATTACAAGGTAGAACAGAGTGTTTTCTGTTTGAGAGAAGAATTCAGCCTAAATATGCAGGGTTTGTATGTTACAACTCCAGATGTTTATGATGAGGAAACGACATTATAACATGGAACATGGAAAAGAAAACTTTAATGTAAATTACTTTAACTACTACCATGATAATTGCTACTTTCACCATCACTCTCACTGACCATTAAGCCAAAAGAAATAGCTGTATACTTAGTTATACTGTTATTCTCTGCAAATTATATTTTGTGGTTCACACTAGGCTAATTCTCTGAGATATTTGCTGAGTCTTTGGTTTAAATCATTATATATGGTGTTTTTAAACTGAGCAGCACCTTCAAGGACTAGCACGTACATCATTACGAGAAACCTTGCGTGGCTGCCTGTAGACCTGTCATTATTATTGACTAATGTGCATCTGTTTCAGGAGTTCTCACAGTTTGGAGGAGTCTTTTAATTAGCCTGCACTTGTTTAGTGAAATTGTGGGCACTTTCATGAAACAGTTTATTTATAAATTCAAATTAATGAAACTTGTAATCAGTAATTTTAGATCAATGGAACTTTTTTTTTTTTTTTTTGGTTAATATGCCATAATCATATCAGTACTTGTTTCACACACTGCATACTTATAAAGATTTTGGCACTTGACTATGCTTGTTCAGGTTTTTCAGCTTTTCACAGCACACATTTTACTTTTGGGGGAATTCTAGCTCAGCATTTTTAAATCTAAACTATTCAAAGGCACACTTAAAATTCCATCTTTGCCTATGGTGATAAAAATTGAATGTGATCTTGTTGTCACTGTTTATTCATTGCTTCTCTGTTTAACACAACTCTATCCTCAAACAGACACCATTCCCCACCGACTCCTCTGGTATGAGTGACTAGGGTGTGATGATGTAGCTAGCTTTAGTCACCTCATATAGAGATACTATATGCTCCATATTTAGATTTACAATAAAGGTGCACTATGAAACTTTTTCGATGGAGGATCTGCCATCTGCTTGCTTTATTTTTTATTTCTTAAAACTGCCGCAAAAAAGCATTATTACTATGAGCGGGCCCAGTTCTCCACCCATATAACCTGTAACCTGTGATGCGGCCTCGCTTGTCACCATGGAGATAGTGCAATTATAATGTTGAAAATTCCAGGACAAAACATCTACATGGAGTCAAACAGGTCATACAATCAAAACTGTGATCTAGGCTCCAAATAATCGTGATATGATTTCTTTGTCATATCGCCACCCACTGTTGCATCTACCTCCTTTATTTACTATTCTATTTACTGACTTTGTTTTATACTGGATATGGCTTTGTGTTAATGTTGAAATGCACATGTGCAATAGTCTATATGTTGATTTGCTGAAACCTTATGAATATTTTATCCCAGCAACACTGGACAGCGGCTGTAACTGATTGTGAGGTTGAAGTTATTTCAAATATGAACTCAGCTCAATGATGTTCTGTTAACTTACACACTGACCTACTGTACTTTGTTGTACTGACCAATAAATATTCCATCATGCCACATATTCATGGCTTTTCTTCCATCTTGTTTAGACCAATGAGCCTCAGTAAAATTATCTCCCTGCACAGATTTGTAATCTGACTAAAAATACCCCCGGTGCATAATCTGGGCTAATCTAAATACATGGTACAGCACCACCAAGACTGTCATTAATTGCAGAAGTGAGGTAAACGAAAAAGACACGAGATGCCAGATAAAAGGAGATTAGATGAAACAAAGTGTGGATGGGGTGATGAAAAGGAGGTAGAGAGGAGAGGAGGGCCGAGGAGAAAAGGGCTGAGAGAGAGTAACTGCTGCAATGTTAATGAGAGTCAGATATAGGAGCGAATGGATGTTTGTGATATAAAAGACATAACGTTATGGAGAAAGTAGTTATTAGTACTGTATTATGATTGTTTAGAGCACACAAATGAGCCTCTATATGAATCTACAATCAGTTTATGTGGGTTTATTGCTGGAAGGGTAATGTTATGGATGCAAATGTCTCTATTCACAAGATGGTTGGGGCCACTGTCATTAGTTAATACTGACAGTTATCTCGGCAAGACTGGCTTTCCTTTTTGGCTGATATTGATCACCACCAGTTTGGCATTTAAAGCTCCCTATTAGATAATTAGTACACATCATGCAATCCAATGTTGTGCTTGTTAATGGGTTTACCAATGGGAAAAGCAGACTTGGAGTACTGTTTTTTTTTTTATTTTTATTTTTTCTGCAAATCATTGTTTTTTCAGTTGTACCATATGTCTTGAGATTTCGAAAGAAATACCCAAACCTATAATCCACAAATTTTACTTTAAAGGGCCTGTATTACGCTAAATAATCCCAAAATAACCCATTATTATTAGTCTGTCTACATCTCCAAAGGTCAAAATGCTCTGTTCCACATTGTGATATCATGAAGTGGTAGTTAACAGCTACGTTTAACCTTTAGTTCAGTAGAGATCGGCAACTCAAGGGCTGAAATTATACAAATGATTCTAGTGAAGGTGTTTGGGGTTTAAAAACACAGTTGAGCTCTTCCTGTATTACCACATGACATCATAAGGTGGAACAGAGTGTTTCCTGTTTGAGAGAAAAACTCAGCCAAATATGCAGGGTTTCTGTGTTAAACATGTGTAAATGAAACAAAAACACAACTTCGGGTATGTTTTTGACAAGGAAACAACTAACTGTTACACCCTGTGATGTCATAAAATAGCACTTTATGACATCACAGGGTGTAACAGAGCATTTTCAGCTTCCAAGGTTGTTGCTGCTATGATAATGACTGTGAGTGAAAACTCCAGGCCATGTTTAAAGGTGTACCATGTAACTTTTCTGGTAGAGGGTCCTCCACCTGTTTGTCTCCATGGAGATGTAATTGTTTTGCCCTGAATGTTCCACAGTATGGTATTCAACTTGGCTATTTTGCATTTATTCAATTACAGATGTTTTTATTGCTTAAAATACCATGAAAAACAGGCATTCTTAAGACACTGACACACCTCTCCACAGATCCGACCTTTAACTTGGCCTAGTTTCATTTCTGCTTACCTTTGTGGACATAGATAAGTTTAATGCTTTACTGTGGGACATTCCAGGCAAAACAATAAGAAGCTCCATGGAGACAAGCTGCTGGTGGACCCTCATCAAGAAAAGTTACACAGTGCACCTTTAAGTCTTGGTTCAACTGCACATTTATGGTAGATAGTTAAATGCTAATCATGTGGCTTTTCAACCTTTTGACCTCAATCCTTATGTGAAATTGCAATATACAAATAAATGACACCATAATTTTATGTGTGGTTTGCTGTTTTTGTGTCATAACCTCTCATGCCAAAGCGGTTCTGAGAATTCAACAGGGGTACGCATAAAATGAACGCACATAAAAAGGCACATTAAATTTGAAAGACGTAAAAGACAGTATTACTTTTACTAAAAATGAAAATGAAAGTGCACATATTATGCTATATTCTGATCTATCTTATTATGTTGTTACTGAGTTCTTCTCTCAAACTGAAAAGACTCTGCTCCACCTATGATGTCATGAGGTGATTCAGGAAGTGCTCCACTGCGTTTTTAAACTCCATACACCTTCACTAGAATCATTTGGATAATCTCAGCTCTGGAATTGTCAGTCTCTACTAAACCAAAGGTAAAGGGAAGCACTTAACTTCAAAACTACCACTACATGACATCACAAGGTGGAACAGAGCATTTTGACCTTTGGAGATGTAAACAGACTAATTGTAAGGGCTACTCAAACAAAACAAACAAAATAAAAAAACACAACTGAGGTAACAGCATTCTAACATCGTTCCTTAAATTATGGCTAAATACTAAGAAATAATTTTGAGCCGTACATTTTGAGCAGCGTTCAAGCATGTAATTTATCATAGTGACAGGATGTGAAATGTAAATCCCAGCACATAAAAAAAGTGTTGGCTAATCAGGGCCAGGGTCAACTTCCACACCAGCGTCTGCTGTATTTTTGCTTAGACCTGAAATTGTGTTCAATGGACTTGATGAAACGTCCACTTTTACACAAAAACAGAGACAACTGCTCTAGAAAAAAGTGAAGGTTTAGCTTACTTTAGAAATTGAGAAACACTGCCTGATCCTGTAATGTGGTACATGAAAAGCTGTTACCAAATTGTAATTAGACGGTATTTTTCTCTGTCATGGAAGACAACAAGATTACCCTTAACGTTTCTGCTTGGTTGCTTGTATTTATTTATTTAATTTTGCACAATGCCTTGCAGTTTTCCCACTGATTTAACACAATACAAAAAATAAACATCTAATGTTTCTGTGAGAATGCTTCAATTAACAAGTGTGATCAGATTTCATTAAGTCCATGTAATTACTTATTCTTCATGGTTCACAAAGCCCCACAGTATGCTGCCTCTCACTGCGTGTTTGTGACATGAAAATATATAAATAAAGAATCAGCAAGACTTGATTTTCATTATGATCCAGCACAATCACTGTATGATTGCAACCCTAATGAACAATTAATGAATATTTGTTAAAACAGTCCCCATTTACTCATATGTGAGACAGACAATGGGGTGATTATCGAACTGTACACTGCAAAAGTATGATTCAGCATCAGTGTTGTGGTGACATCTGCCAGTTTCACATGATTGCATTTTTATTTGTTTTCTTTGGGAGAAACACTTGTAAACCTAAACATGCAATTGACAAAGAAGAGGAAAGTGATTCAACAAACTCCATCATTTGATTCATTTCTTTGCTTTAACTGCGGCATAAATAAACTCCAGTGGCAAGAAAAACTAGAAATACTGAGGGGGACTGAAGAAATTCTCCAAATCACTGGTAGTGGTTGAATCAGTTAAAATTAATAAAACAGTTATTTATGCAGAGAAAAGAAGTTAAGAAAAATATTGAACAAATCAACAAAACAAGACTGAGTTATAATCTACTGGCTATTAATAAATGGAATCACAACAAGACACAATGCTGCTACTTTGGAAGTAGAAATATAGCAAATGTTATGGTTGCACGCCTTTGGCTGAAGCGTTTGGGTTCATTTGTCTAAAATGCTGGATTTTTTTGGTCTACATCCAGTTTCATCC
Organism: Taenioides sp. WSHXM2023; assembly: GCA_029959045.1. Lineage (NCBI taxonomy): Eukaryota > Metazoa > Chordata > Actinopteri > Gobiiformes > Gobiidae > Taenioides > Taenioides sp. WSHXM2023. Next base: position 15,528,152 of record CM057090.1, read on the forward strand.
ACTTTAGTCAGACAATTTATGGGATGTTCTCTCGGTCTCTCCAAACCAAAAGCACCTTAATTTGGAATGATAATTTTTGTGCTGAAAGGTTATAGGGTATAATTCACTGAGACTGTAATATCAAAACTGAATTTATAGTATTCCCAGGTTATATTTGCATATGTGTATGGTGGGTGCCTCTCAGCAAATTGGGTGTTCAATGCACTTTTCTGTCAGAGTTTCAGATTTATATATGACCCTGATAATTTGCCTGCAGTACATGACTCTGTAACACACAGTGGTCAGTATATACTGTCTCAGGCTCTGATAGGCTGCGTTTACTTCAGGGCTTAAACAGAAGATGAGTGAATGAATAGAGCTTGGGATTGTGTCATCACACATTATACAATTTTTAGTCCGCCTAATGGTAAACCAGTGGAGATTGTAAGTATTAATTCAAACATATTCTGACACTAGAGTGATAATGTTTTACTTGCAGCGCCCACCTCTCTTGTTTTTTTGTTTTGTTTTGTTTTTTTTTAAGTTGTTTGTTTTGGTCTGCTTTGGTTACTCAGCACAGTGGAGTCATACTCTCCCTCTCACTGTAATTGACAAGTCTTCTTGCTGCTGCATGCCTTTGGACCGTATATCATCACTTATTTAGCACAAGGTGGCTTCACAGGCTCCATCAAACTATTCAGTCTCAGCACAAATTTAGAGCCACTAGTTTACAATCAGCATGGAGCAGGCAGGCCGTTTTGAAGTCAGGCTGGACTTCATCCATTTATTTCTTTTTTTTAATTTTTCAAGGATTTTCACCCTTGCTCATCTCTCTGTGGTGTTTGGTGCCTGGCTGACTGGCTGGTACACACACACACAAACACAAATACACACATCCCCACACACAAACAGGCTCTTGAAGTTCAGGGTAGAGTGTGAAGTCCTGGAGGATACGGTCTATGACAGGCACAGGATAAATGACCCACACTATCTGTGAGCTGACACCCTGATAATTACACGCCAATCTCACACGCTCTCATTTCCGCCATCCGCCGCACAAGCACAGCAAACGGCATCCAGAAACCATGCACAAACAACTTGCTCTAGTGGGGAAAATATTTGTATCTGTCTCACAGGTGAAAACAGTTATCAAAATACATGCTGCTATCCCCTTTAGCAGATTGTGAAGTGGGTAAAGTTTGTACTTCACTGATTTGGTGGTAGTATGAATAGTTTGAAATGAGCCATAATCCTAGATTCAGATGTTTGCCCAACAACACCAAGTACATTTTTATTTATTGTTATTTTATTTTTTTTAATTTTTACAGTAGAATTTTTAAGTGTAATGCTAATCATAATTGTGGATTCACAGAGCTGTACCATCTCATCTGATTAATTTCCAAGGTTAAGCAGCAATGGGCCTGTTTAGTGTTGGATAGGAGACAGTTGTGTAGTAGGGCTTAAGTGCTCTACTGTGTTGAAGTACAGTGTTGTATGAATAAGAGAGTGAGAGTCAAATATATCAGCTCATGGAATGTTTATAGTGTGTATTTCATGTATGTTCATTAATTAACATGCAATTTTTCAACCTATAGTCTGTAGAGAGTTTTTCATTGTATCAATTTGTTTTTGAAAGATACTGAGACAATATACTGTATCTATGTTCAATACTTTTACAACTGTATGATATAGGACCAAACTGTAACAGAAAGTCTTTGAAATGTTTAAAGTTTAGTATTAGTGATACAAACAACAAAAATACAGAACTGTTGTTACAATAACCAGCAACAGTGTGCCCTTGGAGCAACCAAAAGCATATTTTTGTTGGAGTACATTTTGACGACCTAGTAGTCACAGTCTGTATTTTCCGCAATGCGTCTTCAAAATCCTAACAGCATTCATTTACTTGCAGAGGTCTCATCAAACTTTAACCAGGCAGCATAAACAGCTTCAAATGGAATAAAACACCACAGTCTGTTACACTGCCTGCCTCTACAGACTCTTATGCAGTACAGTATATCTAACCAATCATACATGCTCACACAGCAAATCTCACTCAATCAATTTCACCTTGAATAATGCAGATTCAAACGACTTAATGGAAAATTGACAATAAAGATGTTCAATATATTCAACGGAGAAAATACATACCTATAGCAGCTCCAGCTCATTAAAAAAAAATCTACTTTACTGAAATATTTCATAGTTAATAACAATATAATTCAAAATGTAAATGTATTCCATTCCCATTTTGTTGTGAGAGTAAAAGTCAAGTCATTTTTTTTTATAAAGCAAATTTAAAAAAACAACCACAAAGCGCTGTACAAAGGCATTATAAAGTACAATTTTATAAAACTAAACATACAAAAACACAGTAAAACAACAGAATACAAATGTTCCCCACAGCTTGTGTTAAAAGCCAGTGCATACAAATTAGTTTTCAACAAAGATTTAAAAATATTTAAAGATTTGGCTGTTCTAATACCCAGAGGTTGTTTCAGAGTCTGGGACCTGCTACAGCAAAAGCTTGGTCTCCTCTAGTTTTTAGCTGAGGCACTGGAACCTCCACGAGAAAGAGACGAGAAATCAGAGTCCAGTGAGAATACCAGGACCACAGTGGGGCAGAAGTTGCTCTAGTTATTATGTCCTCCACATTGCCTAGTATGAATGTGGTGTGAGTGATTGGTGTTGGTCAGAGAGGTTGATGGTACAGATTAGCAGCCTCATTTCTACCCCAGGGCAGCTGTACTACAGTTGTAACTATCATCACCAAGGATGAAGTGAATAAATCATATGAAAATGTTAACCAACTTGAGCATATGAAAAGCACTATTATAAGACTATATTATTTTTATATTCTGTGTAATATTCTACTCTATTCTATTTATTTATCTATCTATCATATATTGTTATGTATATAATCAGGAATAAATCTATTAAATCCCTAACTTCATCAATATTCACTTTAGCTTTCTCTTCTGATTGGAATCTCTCTCCCCAATAGTTACTCACTGTGCTATTTAGAGCATCTATTCAATCAGAATTAAACCCATTCACCCAGTGTTGCCCTGTGACTTATTGACTTTTGATTCATCTGAAGCTTTTCCTCATGGGACAAGTGAGGATGACCTTCCCTTCACTGACACGCTCAATTAAACATAGTGTAAAATTCATATGAACCAGTCAGATGTCATTAGCCTTTAGCCTTTCTGTGATGTTCATTTCCTGTTTGTTTGTCTGAGCGAGTCTTGTCACCTCCTTAATCTGTTAGTCAGAACTGATTGTACTGTTCCACACAGTAATCAATATGGAGTCCACTAAATGTAGGGGTCTGTGGGATAAAATGAATAACTATTGACTCAAGGTTAGAGCAGATTCTGAACTGGAATTTGCAGCCAGCATTCATAGACTGAATTGGAAAAAAAAAATATATATATATTATTTTGTGTTAAGCATACATTTTTGTTTTGTTTTGTTTTGTTAAATGCACACTTGAGTTCAGTCTTATTGGACAAAAGTGATCACTTCCCACTGCAGTGACTAATGACCCTAAACAAAATTGCAAGGGTAGCTACCAATTACTTTTTTTTTTTTTTTTTTAAAAGTAGGTAAGTAATCCTAATTGACTAACTGATTGAATAATTCATATTCTGTCCATGCATTGGTCCCCCATTGTTTTTGTCTACATCATTATGGACCAGTGCCAAGTACAAGTAAAAAAACATTGAATTGTCATTGAACCAATATTGGGCCATGCATTTTGGAATATTAGAGAAACTTAATTACATTCTATTATGCTTACCTTGAATCGCTGCTCATATATAACATCATAGAAAAGTTGATTTTTTCATCACTGATGCATTTTCTTTATCAGCCTGAAATGTTCCCAAGTTTTTTATTCTTCTTTTTATTGAATCCATTCACGTCCGCGGTTGGTTTTACTTGTCACCTAATACACATTATGGTTTGGCAGAAACGAACACTATGAAGTCAGTGTTTGTTTTGGGTCCAGCTGGCTTCATGGGCAGATTTACCTGTCTGATGTAACACGCAGTAATCTGTTGGACCATATGTCCTGGAGACGGAGTCTAGTAAAACCCATAATTGAGCGTGTGAAAGTCAAAAACGTAACACTCCATCCCTACTGAGATTCTGTAGGCTGTATGAATGGTACGCCCCCTGCTGTTAGACACCTACTCCAGGACTGCATCTACTCCGCGTGTGATAAGGTGTAAGCTCCATCATCTCGATTCATGCTTGTTGGACCTACTACTTACAGATCTTGACCTCGCTGATCCTGTGATGGTATTGGGCTAAGTAGGGCTGGTGGAAACAGGGCTATTGAATATGTTTACATTGTACTGCATTATATTATTATATTTAAAAAAGTTATAAAATAATAGGTATTTTGTAATACTTGTATTTAGTTACTTTCCAACACTGACTGCACATTGCTATGGCCAACACATTGAAAGTTGTTTGTGATCTCCAATTCTTGTACCCTTTTAACTCTATAGTGTTGAAGTTTAGTTGACTCAATTTGTGGATACCAAGCATCCATAACTCAAGTTATCAAGTAAGAAATCAAGTAAGAAAAGGAGTAGCTATTCCCAGAGAGAGAAGCTGATCGGCAGCATTTTGCCAAGCAGAAAATGTGTTGATCTCTGGGTTGTAGAAGCCAAGTTATGTTTACAGTACAGCAAATATGGAGTAGGTATTATTATTGGTATGAACACATAATACCTGGATAGCACAACCTCTTCCAAGGCTTTGGTGTATTCTTCCAGGTTATGATTAAAGATATTTGATATTGGCATTTCAAAAACTAATTAAAACAAAAAAACTGGATTTTCATCAAAACATAATAATTTGTTTCCTTTCCCAGTTGTAACTGAAGCATAAGTGTAATAAATAAATAATCTGCGAGTATTTGTAGTCAAATTACCAGTGACAGTGGCAGTATCTCTCTAAACAAAATAAGGTTATATACTAGTAGATTCCAGTGGTGGCTGGTCAATAGAGGGTCCTCACTCCCAACTTAATCTAGATTTAAAAAAAATTATAAAGTCGTTATTTTGTATTAGGCTATATGTTTAATATTTTGTTTAAAATTGAACATGTATCTGCATAGACATATTTTTTTATCATGTTAAATGTGCTCATATCAATTTATTTAGTACATGTGTTTGCCCTTTGAGTTCGCTGGGTTGGAGCGAACTCAACAGACCTTTTTCACAACGGTCTGAAGTGCCCCGCTATAGGTTTGCGGAACTTCCAGTTAATGGTTTTCTATGGCAAAATGTCTGTGGAAATGTCTCGACTACTCTCCACCAGATTAATAAATCTGCCTGCCCCATCTCCAAATCTTCAACCAACAAGGTCCACAAAGGATATCCATACTAACATGAATTTATCCACAACTATCAAGGTAATAAGAATGAAAGCTTAAAGGCTAACAATGACAAAAACTAGCGTTATGGTATGTTAGAGATGTCTAGCATTCGAACTGCACAAATCTATCTATCTATGCTAATATCGACATCATGAAATCGATTTTTAATTTTAATTGTAGAATCAGTCTGAGTTAACAAGTTGCTTATGTTTTATTCATTACCATAATGTTAGTTTTGCTCAGTAGTTCGCTAAGCTGGTGGAGAGTAGGCGAGACATTTTTACAGGCATTTTGCCATAGAAAAGCATTAACTGGAAGTTCCGCAAACCTATAGCGGGGCAATTCCGACCATTGTGAAAAAGGTCTGTTGAGTTCTATGGGAGAGCCTGAAGTTTTGAGAAAATCTGAATTTGTCAAACCCAGTGCTTCTGCCCATTACATTACATTACAGCCCTGAAGTACATCTTGGGGGTGCAGCTAGGGGCCAACTCAAATCCAGTGATATCAAGTGTGATAAACATTTATCACACACCTGACCTATTGTGATTCAGCGTGCTAGCTCTCTCCCATACATATAGAACGGTAGATTTCACATTGACTACCGCTGTCTATTGGAACTAATGCATCAATAAAGCCGCCATCTTGGTACAGGGGTAATGCTGCTTTTAAATGAATGAACATCAAATGGTAAAAGGTGCCGCCGCCGGAACCCGGGATACTCGTTGCCACTGCCGGGGCATTTGCTTGCTGCCCTATCAGTCTCTGCCCGCTTGTTTCTGGGTGGAAAAGTTTCACCTGCGTGAAATTTCAGATTTTCATTCAGATTTAAGTAGGAAGTAAGATTAAGACTATTTTTACGACCAGCTGGTGCTCTCGGCTCCCGGACCTCGCCTCGCGGACCTGACTGGCCCGGGACTTGGACTATTGTCTCTTCATATTGGACAATAATACACTTTTGGAGACAGAGTTAACAGGACAGCGGATAGAGGATACATTCTGCTTCAGAGAAGGTAAGATGCTTGTTTTCATTAGTTTTGGGCAAATCTGAGGATGGAGCCTCACAGGTAAATAGCGCGTAAATGAGTTTGTGGGTCGACGGAGCTGCCCGTGTGCATTTTTGGAGCAGCACTGATGCCATGTGTTCGTGTTGTGACCATAGCCTCTTATTGTAGTTTTGCTGACGTTGTTAGGGCTATTTGTGAGCGGTGGATCAGGTTGTGTTGTTGTGGCTGGTTGTGGGGCTGCTTCTGAGCAGTGGATCAGGTTGTGTTGTTGTGGCTGGTTGGTGGAGATGATTGTGAGCGGTGTGTCAGGTTGTGTTGTTGGGGATGGTTGTGAGCAGTGGATCAGGTTGTGCTGCCGCGTGAACTTTGCATTTGGCTGCATTGTGTTCTAATTGTGATAACCAAACACAGTGCAAGCATAGGACAGGGGACTGATGAAATATGAGACAAATTATTTATATTCATTCAAGATAAAGTTCAGCCAATGGTGACCAAAATGGCATTCGATATAATACTATATAGCCTATATAAAATACATATATTTAAAATATATATTTACAAAAAAAAAAAATAATTAAAAATTATACCACCAGCCGCCACTGGTAGATTCCCTCTAAGCTGAAATCTTGAGGCATTCTGAAATACTGTATCATTTGTTTTCAAGTTCATTTTATTTTAAGGCGCATTGTGTAACTTTTCTGGTGACGTGTCTGTCATCTGCTTCTTTCTATGGATATGTACTTGCTCTGCCTGGAATCTTCCACTGTATGACATTAAACAGCTCTACCTTACATATATTCAATTACAGGGGTCTTATGGCTCTTTGTAGTTCAAAAATACCTAAAAAAACAAACAAAAACAAAACATCAGACCTTGTCTGGTTTGGTCTCCATGAAAATAGAAAGGTTTAATAGCATACCGCAACACCATTTCCATGGAGAAAAGCATTTGACGGACCCTCCACCAGAAAAGTTACACAATACCCCTTTAACTTGCATACTAAATACTACAAAAAAAAAAAAAAAAAAAAACCCAAGACAAAATCATCTTCAAAGTCCAACCTTCTAAGACGTTTTTTCATGTTTACAACTGCTTTTCGTGGAACAATTATGCATTACTATTATATTATGCATATTGTGGTACCCATTAAACACCATGCCTGCATTATTTATCAACTCCCTATCAAGAAATATCACAAGTCTATGTCACTCTCACATTTACATAAAAAGGATGGATAATTGGCCGATTATGTCAATCATTAGGCCTAAAAATGGAAGCTTGTCAGTTATTTTTACACCGTCTTTGTGGAAGCAATTGTCACTTGTCTTTGCTAAATCTTTTCGTATTTTCTGATTGTTGAAATGTCATGTTGTAATTGTGCAAATATGTCTGTGCAGTGTCTTGGGGAGAGCTGTGAGTGTATGCATGTTTGAATACTTGTGATCCTCCTTCCCCCCCATATCAAATGTCACATCTGCTTGTTCAAATAGCACTGAACTGCACTTAACATGGGGACACTTCCACTCCCATGAATTGCATTCATGGGAGTGGAAGTGAGCCCCCCCATTATGTCATGGGGAAATGCACATCACCACTTAAGACCCAGGCCCCTTTCTAGTGCTTTAACCTTTCTTCTTGGTTTCACGTGGATATAGGAGTATCTCAGGGAATTCATGGATAACGGGAGCAGACTAATGAATAGAACAGGTTGGCCTTATTGATTTGCATTTGAAGAATTCCATGCATATATATTTAGAAGAAAAAAACAAAACAAAAGAACAGCAATACTAAACAGAGTGAAGATTTGTATTTAAAATTTCACATATTTAAAAGGAGAAAATTACTAGTTACAATACTTTTATTGAAAGTGATGCAGATATACTAACCAAGTAACCTAAAACATGGATGTATTGAATTAATATATGTTTATTTCAAACAATAACTTAATTTAAACTTGTCCACCAGAGTAGAAATTTGTCTGCGGTTCACCATCACATGAATACAAAAATAATTTCATCAAAGCTTAAGAGTCAATAAATAGTTTCAAATGCACACTACATTTAACAGAAGTGTGCTTCACATACACATATATTTCATGAGTGCTTATTTAACAGGCCCAGCATTCGGCACAAATGATCCTGTAAACCTTCTTTGTTGTATTCTGTACCAATGCCCTGAGAGCATCATCACACAGTGCAAGCTCAACATCACGAGTGATGGACTTAGCCGTCCTGTGTAGAGCTCACTGGTAAAGGAGCTCAATTTTTCTGCTCTTTGCTTGATCTTCCTTGCGTTCTTTACAATTCCATGTAACTTGTTCTTGTTAGCCACTGTCAGATAACCAACTGTATTTTCTGTATTTCACTTGCAAAGATACATTTTTAAGTGTTAAGCTGAATGGACTATAATGGTTAAACTGAAGCATGTGCAGTTTTTCTTCTCCTTCCCTCCTTGACACTCACCCACACGGACAAAGCATGTCAGCTGCAGGCCATATAGAGTGAGTCTTCCTCAGCAGCAGCTCAAGTCTTCATCCAAATCAATAGAGAGAATTGGTCCACTGAACCCTATGGGAAAGGTACAATATGAGAATGTGTGTGTGTGTGCCTGCGTGTGTGTGTCAGGGGATGTGGTGTTAGATTCCATAATAGATTCCCAGCCGCACTCTTTCCCTCCTCCTCTCCCCTACAATGGCCTTAACCTATCCAATCCCCTAGGCTCTAATCACTCTCCCCACTGACACATTATTATTATTTTATTTTTATTTGGCCGTATCGGGGCATGTAAATGAACATGATACACATAAATAAAACATATATTATATTCTTGTAGTCTACAGGGCTGCTTTCTCATTCATACACCAACCACATTTAGATTAGTGAGCGAATGCTGAGCCACTTCCATTCTGTCTGTGAGATGCTCAGTGCAGAAAATGATGCTCTCCTTTTTGGGCCAAGGATAAGTCAAAATATGTGCACCTGCAGTCAAGGTAAACAAGTATTAATAAATCGTGGGAATGTGAAACAAAAATACAGCAAGAATGCGATAAATCTTAATCTTCTTACATTCTCATATCAGCACTCAAGACACTAAATGGTGTAAATATGATTCATTTGTCATCTTTAACTCATGTGTGTGAGAAGCTGGAGTCTGTCCCAGGGGTCCACTTTGAACAATAGCCAGTAAAGACACAGAGACAGATTTTGACTTAGGGAGATTTAAAGCTCTAATGCAGTCAGGCAATGGAAATTTATTATGATTTCATTCAGGTGGTTTGCTTAATCTAACCCACAACCACCTCCTTGCTGAATCACTGTACTCTATATATTAGTACATATACTATACTATTTGTACAATTAGGTAGAAAAAAATAACTTATTTTGATAATGCTAATTTAAAATCAGTTTCAAAAGGTTTGAAACAGACATAAAACTGACTGGTTTATAATCTAGTTTAAATTATGGGAATTATTACTCTATGACATTTTAGTATACATAATCTCAAGGTGAAGAGTGCTTTCTGAAAAAGAAACATAAATGAGCTTGTGGCTTCATTTAGGGAAAAGTCAATACCAACTTTATTTGAGGTCAGGTTTTCACATAAGTCCAATTAATTTCCGTGTCTTTCAGCATGGCGTCTCTCTTCCTGGATTTCTGTGCCAGACTATGGGCTCTGGGCCAACACACAGTTAATGGAATTGCTCTGCTGTCATGAATTCTGACTATTAGATTTCAGCTGTAACTAATAATCAGGCTAAAAGATGGGATTTTATAGTAAATTGTGAAAAGCATTTTTTGGATAAAATTTGTTAGCTACATGACTAGAATGGTGACAGGTTTTCTTAGATGACTTAGAAGTTAGAAGGAGGCCAGTTAAGGGCAAGTGTCAATATAGTTAGACACTGGACAAATGTTATGATTTGCTTGCCTGACCAACCAGTCCCTTCTACATTCTGTTCAAATCCAGAAAGGCCTGGAATTGGAGCACAGAGCATGAAAAACCTCTGTTCAAACTTGAGACGATTCAATCACAGCTTCTAATTTGTATCTTGCATCTCTCAAATGCAGAAAATTTCTCTTAAAAATTCTCGTAACATTCAGAACAAAGTATTATTTTTTTCTTTTGTTCAAAAAGTTCTTTTACCTGATATAAGTAATAGTTTGGTGTTTCGATTGTTGATTCTGAGAAATCCATGCTTTTTCGGAGTCCTTTACGTTGTTTTTATGTAAGCAGCCATGTTTTGTTTTTGTCACAAATAGACATGTGTCTGTCATGTGTTTCTCTGATTGGTTAATCCACCTGTCAATTACACATCACAGGCTATGGCTCCAGATCCACTCATCTTTTTAAGGTTTTGTCAAAGCATGTGATTTTAGCTGGCCAAGTAGGGGATTTGCTGTTTTTGATTAAAATAAATAAATAAATAATATAAACGGTACAGATTACACAGAATTAGCAATGAGGTTATAACAACCTATACATTTGATGGTGTGTATTTGAGGCATAGACCGTATATATGAATGGACATGCTAACGCGCTAGCCACGTTCCAAATAGGAAGTGCGCCAGGGGGCTCTTTCGGCTCCTTCTGAGCCAGGCTATTTTGTCGCCCCTCTCTCTGTAACTGCTGCAGTGAGCTTTGTCATTTTGGTTTTAAAATGTTTGTATTAACCCGCTCTACGTGATCCTGAATTTTTCATTTTGCTATTTTGTTTCTAAATCAAGATATGAACATAAATAACAGACCAATCAGATGCCTTTATTCCTAGAGGTCGCTCCCGCTAGCGTTAGCAACAGGTTTGATTGAAAGCTAGTGCGTTTTGTTGCTAAGTAAACCCCTTTCCGCTTTCCGGTGAGAAGGATGGGCACATTTAACGACCTCAATCATGACTGGCTCTTGTGGTTGCTAGTATACTCGCAGTCGGATTTCCAAATATGGAGCCTGGCTCCAAATTTGCTCTTGTAAATGTTAGCATCGGGAGCTTTATTAGACTGGAGTTGAATGGTATGGGAGACGTCACACACGCTTAGTCCACTTTTTTATACAGTCTATGATTTGAGGAAGTGCTATAATGTCTTGGAGGTCTGGTCTCTCTTTACATAGCATCATGTTCTCCAAGCGTTTTCTAATTTCACACTAATTAAAGGCACTACATGAGGAAGAGCATCTGTGTCCACTACTGGGAATTTCGACCTGGCAACACAAGAGATGGGAAACTTCCACTCGACATGGTGCAATGAGCTGCGCAAAACAGCTCTTATGGATTTCTCAGTAAGCTTTTCTTCACTCTGTGCCACGTGTCAAGTTCATGGGTATTATGCTCCCCACTGCCCCTTCTGGGTTTGCCTTCCAGGAAGAAAGTCCTTCAGCTAGTTGCATAAACTGAAGATAAAAAATCAATACATGTGTTCTTACGGGAAAGGTTCTTCAGATGTGTCTTCTCAGAATGCAGTTAGAGATAATATGGCGCCACTGGTTTGTGTGGAGAAGCTGGTGGGATTTTAATGCACAGTTTGTGGTGTAATAGCTTTTCTAAGTTTGTTGTTTAAACTCCTCTATATATTATAAATTTAGTTTGTATAGACATCTTTTACACACTCCTTCCTGTCTGTAACAACTTGCTTAAAATGATTAAACAAAAGAAAAAGTTAGACCTGACTGAATTTAAGCTCCTTGGGTATCCAGTATTTATATATGCAAGCAGTGTTTTGGAATTGAAGTCAGATTGATTTTTACATCATGCGCCCAGTTCTCCTAAATAAACGAGTAAAGCAATAATGAATTATATATATTCCCGTAGTTAAATGCTTACATCAATATAGTATGGATGCTGTTAGTCAACAGAGGCCAGCATTAATTAATTGTGGTCGGAATCTACTGGACCTGATTAAAAGTTTGTTAAAGGGGATCTATTGTGTAAAATCAACTTTAACAACATCTTTAACAACATTATAAAGGTGTTTCCTCACTCATCTTTAGTTTACTTAAAGTTGTATTTTGACTGATTAATGCCTGCTTGAGTAATCCTGCTCGGTCCTGCATTTCAGAGTTAAGTGCTGAGAAAAACTCTGTTTTTACCTACTCCCTATCTCCACCCACAGCTCTGTATTTCCCTGTGATGACTCAGAAAATTCAGATTCATTCATATAGGGCTCAAAAATGTCAAATTGCCTTTTTTTTTTTTCTTAACCTTTAACCTTAACCTTCTTTAACCCTAACAACAAGAACACATAAATGAAAATCCTCTGCTTGTTCTGGTGAAATGCCACTGCCATCAGTTTTCCCATTTTGGGCAGAAAGTCATTCAGCCATTTTAGATCAATATGGTTTACTTAGTACAGAATGTATAATGATGATCTATATGTCTTAGTTTAATACTAAATACCTGAGGGGGGAAACAAGTCTCATTTAAAGCTCCTATAGTACACAAAATTTGCTCTTAACGGCTACTTCGTTATCTATTGCAATGGCAGACAAGAATCCACTTCGTTGAAAGAAGAAGAGAAGGGGAAAAGGAGCGAAGCCAAACTAAGGTGATTCTTGGAGATTTCTTCCAGCGATGGCGTGCACTGAAGGGTCTAAAGAATGACACGTTGGTTGCTAAATTACTTCTGGACAGGTAACGTCAGCAGCAGTTCGTTCAGCAATTCTGAACACGCACCGGCTGTAAACAAACATGATTTCTAGCATAAAGAGGAGGCAGGAGGAGGCGTTTCTACTTAGGGAGCTGTGGGGCGTGGGTTTCATGCATGCGCAACATTTGAAAAAGGACAAACAGTCGCTGTATTTCTCTTTCCTTGGAAAATCCTCTATACAGCCTTTAAGTCCTGTTATAGTGTTGTTACCTCCTGAAAAACATACCTGGAGTTGTGTTTTGTTACATTCACGAATGTTTGAGTAATCCTGGTTTATTAGTCTGTCTTCGTCTCCAAAGCTCAAAATGCTCTGTTCCAACGTGTGATGTCATGAAGTGGTAGTTTTCAATTTAACAGCTACCTTTTACCTATAGTTCACTAGAGATTGGCTACTCCAGGGCTGAAATCATCAGAATGATTCTAATGAAGGTTATGGAGTTTAAAAACACAGTGGAGCACTTCCTGTATTACCACATGACATCACAAAGCGGAACAGTGTTTTCCATTTTAGAGTCTAAATATGCAGGGTTTGTGTGTTAAACATGTGTGACAAACACAACTCTGAGTATGTTTTTGATGAGGGAACAACATTATAACCTAGATCAGAAAATAGCATAATATAAACCCTTTAAGAAATTGGATAATAGACAAATAATTATAATTTTGATATATGAACAATTTGTTACAGTTTTGGGACAGAGCGACAGTCTGCTCACTTCCCAGTTTTCACCACATAATCTTAGTCATGTCTCTGATCAAGGCCACAGCCCAACCAAACGCCCCGCTGCCCTGCTCCATACCTCCAGATGTCTCTCTCTGCTGGACTCCGGACTAGTGACCATCTTATCTGGCAACCAACATGTCCAGCACTAATCACTGACATGGCCCAAGCTGTGGGGAGGCCATGGTGTCAGCGGAGAGGGCTGCAAACCATTAGACTGAATCTTCATCTTGCAAATGCTACTTCCACCATCATTAGGGCTTTTCTCAGTGGAGTGTCACCACTGCTCACGTCAGCAGGATTATTTCTGTTCCACGCACTCTTGGTGGCAGTTTTATTTGAGCTGCTTGCTATGTTGACTTAGGTCCTGATTGTGTGCATCAAAGTGTGTCCTATTAAAAATGTTAAAGCTGCCTGTAATGTCCATTGAGATTTAAGTGGTCATTTCTGTAGTACTGCAAGTTGGAATAGAAATCTGACATTGACGGAAATCAGTTGAATTTGACTAGCTACTCTTTCAAATAGAGGCCTTCAGTGAGGAATACAAAACTACTCAGTTCTATGGTCCACTAAATATGGCTTTGTAAAGAAAAAAACTTTTTCAGTTATTGAATTTTGTATAGGTCAACCTGTGTGAGCAACCATGTCACAACATAAAAGTCCTTCAGTTACTTTTTTACATCTCTTAATTAAAAGCTAAAGGTGTACTATGTAACTTTTCTCATGGAGGGTGCACCACCTGCTTATCTCCATGGAGATAGTGTATGAGGGTACTATCTTGCATACATTCAGTTACAGTGTTTTTATTGTTCAAAGATATCTTGGAAAAAATCATTCTTACTGTCAGTGGGGTCACCGCTCCACAGATCTGACCTGTAAGTTAGCCTGAAAGCATCACTTGTCCCATGAGCATAGCCAAATTGAATGCCAAACTTTCCAGGCAAAGGGATTACATCTCCATGGAAACAAGAGTGTGCTCCTTTAATGAGCACATATTCTTATAGCCACTGTATGTTAAACTACTGAATGTTACAGGGTACTGTGGATAGCAGCGTTCTGTATCCCAAACATGAATAGTTTTCTTTTGGTCAACCTGCTTTGGTCTGTTGGGCTTGCTTTAATACTGTTTGTGCTTTACAGGGTTATGATGTAACAGTTCACTTGTGTATATTTTAAAAGTACTTTGACCATAGATGAACAAAGTCACTCCATATTGAAAGAATACAGTATGAACGAGCATATTCAGTTTGAATGTCTACAGAGAAGGTCAAACAATGAAATATGAATTTTGTGTGATAACGGATACAGAGGAGAGGAATGGTGGTGGTAACAAAAGCCTGCTGTAATGGAGCTCAAAAAGAAAAGAAACAGTGCAAAAACATCAGAGGCATGCAGAAACCCACACTTGCATGACCTGAATAGCAATAATCCCACAGACAAAAAACGAAAGGGGAGGCAGCAGGGACGTAGGGATGGAGAGAGGAAGGAGTGAGAGAGGGAACAGCAGAGGACCAGAAACCTCAAAGAAGAGAGGTAAATGAATAAGAGGAACATGGCATTTGGCTTTTAGCCACAAACAAGGACAAGGAAAAACATCAGATAAGGGTATTTTCTGTGAGTATGAGCACTAAATGATAACTGAATAGGGTTTAGTTTGGCTTGAATTTAACTTCCGTTGCTGTTTCTTTTACATTTATTGTTTTTATTTTTACCATTTTTATTGCTTTATGTATTGAAATGAGTGTTCCACCTTGTGAGGAACAATGTGGTAATACCACTGTGTTCTTAAACTTTATACACCTTAACTAGAATCATTTGGATGATTTCAGACTTGAAATTGCTCATCTCTACTGAACAAAAGGTAAAAGGTAGCTGTTAACTTGAAAACTACAGCTTCAAGAATTATTCATACAACAAAACACAACTCCAGTTATGTTATTTTAACATGGCTAAAATCTCGCAATAGTCAGTTTTGTATAATAAAGGACCTTCAACATTCTTATATATTTGCAAAAGAAATCTAAATGAACTAGATATTTCAGGTGATTTATGGAGTACTGTATAGATCACAATAAGGCTGTACAACTTGGATTTGTATCTATTTTTTTCATTACACACTTTTACTTCACCTCTCACACTATTCTTCAACAGTCTGGTGCATTCTTTTTGTACAGAGGAGATCCATCTATATAAACGCATTGGTGTCATAACTGAAGTGAGCCGTGATTGTGCATTTTTGGAGCATGGCATGAGCACAACACGGCCTGTGAAGCAGCCACCATTAATTTGAAGTGAAGCGTTCCCCCGTGGGGAAGTGGTGCGGACAGAGACAGATAGAGACACAGACGAGCTCACAAAGAGAAAGAGCGCCTCATCTGTAACCTCCTGTTGTAATACGCACTCATACCATCACTCATGCTTCTCTTCCCTGTCAATACATTCTGTTACAATCCAGTCCTCAACCTCAACTGGTGACTCCACTCCTAGACTGTTTTACACCACAGAAGAGCCATGGAAACAGGCTGTAATGTCTATCAATTTTGTTTTTATCATTTATTTATCATTATGTTCATAAATAGCACTACCATACCCACTAATTGCTGTTTTTTAAGTTTAAGTGAATGTCTTGTATTGAGTTAGAAACATGGTGGTTGCAGTGGAAATGAATTCCTCTCCCCGACAGTTTGTCAGAGTACAGTTGCCATGGCAGTAATTAGCCAGGGTCACATGGGTCACACAGTTAGTCAGACTGAACTTGAAAAACATGTGAAAGTGAATTAATAAGGGGTATAGCTTAAGTGCTCTGACTAGTACAGACTGTAGACTTCAACTTCTGCAGTACAACTATTCAGCCAAGGTTCAGCTGTCCTATTTGTGACCGTCCATGATACAATGCTGCACAGTCATGGGAGAATGTAGAAGTTTTCGAACTGCTGGACTTGGGTTTATGGAAAAAGTTACACCACTCGTTCAAAAGGGCGTTGTCAATTACTCTAGATTAGTGTTAATTGAGATATGATTTACAAGCGACAGCGGCGTGCGGGCGCTCACACATGCACCCATGATACTATCAGCTGTTCACCCCATCAGCTGATGCAAACAATAAAGACTTTTCTCATCGCATCTACACGTTTCACGTAGGTCACCTGTTTTGGCTTCAAAACTGAGATTTTCGCCGAAAGGTGAGAGATTTTCATCCCTGTATATTAGACAAAACTGACTTGTGAGCTTTAAGCTATGTTATAATGTTGTTAAGCCTTCAAAAACATACCTAGAGTTGTGTTTTGTTTCATTTACACGTTTGAGTAATCATTTATTATTAGCCTGTCTACATTTGCAAAGCTCAAAATGCTCTGCTCAAAATGCTTCCTCCAGTCCAAGTCAGAAATTGTCCAAATGATCCTAGTATCCCAGAATAAGAAATACATTAAAATCACAAAACAAACAAATCAAAACATAAATAATCATCATAAAATTAAAAAAAAAAAGAGAGAAAGAGAGACATTAAATGAGAAAGAAGAGTGCAGAATCCATATGCACAGCTAAACAGAACTGTTTTGAGCCTGGATTTAACAGAGTCTCACATGTTCAGGAAGACTGTTCAAGGTTTTATCTGCATGAATCTGAAACGCTGACTCTCCGTGTTTAGTTCTGACTCTGGGCACCAGCAGGAGGCCGGTCCCTGAGGTTCTCAGAGTGCGAGATAGTTCATATGGCACTAACATGTCAAAGATGCACTTTAGTGCTAGGCCATGGAGAGACTCGTACACAAGCAGAGTTGCTTTAAAGTCTATTTTTTGAGTCACAGGAAGCTAGTGCAGAGACCTGATCTCAGGACTTATGTGCTCGTACTTCCTTATTTGAGTCAGGACCTGAGCTGCAGCATTCTGGATGTACTGCAGCTGTCTCAACGCTTGTTTGGCAAGCCCAGTGAGCAGGCCATTCCAGTAGTCTAACCTACTGGACACAAACACATGGATAAGTCTCTCCTAGTCTGCTTTATACCGTATACCCTTGATTTTTGCTATGTGTTTAGATGGTAAAAGGCGGCAGATGTTATTGATTTGATGTGGCTGTTAAGGTTCAAGTTTGAGTCCATTATTACTCCTACATTTCTATCCTGATTTTAAGGTTTTAGAGAGAGACTGGAGACAACTGCTGACACTGTCTCGTTTCTGTGGGCAAAGACTATGACTTATGTCTTGTCTGAGTTTAGCTGGAGAAAGTTTGTTTTGCATCCACACATTGATCTGTTTGATGCAGTGGCAGAGTGAGTCCACTGGTCCATAGTCACCTGCTGCATAGTTGTGGTAGGACACATTATTGCTGTGTATTAACTGGCCTAACGGCAGTATGTAGAGACTGAACAAATGGGGGCCCAGGATCAACCCCAGGGGCACCCCACAGGTCAGGGCCATGTGATCTTCTAGATAGGACTTGAACCAGTTTAGTGCAGTACCAGAGATGCCCACCCAGTCCTCTAGTCTCTGTAAGATTGACAGTTTCAAAAGCAGCACTCACATCTAACAGGCTCAAGACTGAGACTTTGCTTGCATCAGTGTTCAGGTGAATGTTATTTGTCACCTTGATAAGAGCAGTCTCAGTGCTGTGGTGGGCTCTAATACCTGACTGGAAAACATTAAAGAAGTTGTTCATTTGGAGAAAGTTAGTAAGCTGTTGGTAAACAGCTTTTACAAGGACTTTGCCAAAAAACAGCAGATTCGAGATGGGTCGGAAATTGTTCAGTACTGTAGTATCAAGACTGCTCTTCTTTAGGAGAGGCTTAATGACCACAGTTTTCAGAGCTCTTGGGAATGTTCCAGATTGAAGTGATATGTTAACTATATGAGTGAGTGGATGAACTCAGACTATTTCTAAGACAGTTTTGTCATTTACAGGTGCAAAGTGACTCAGCTCAAAGTGTCTCTGTGGGTGCATGGTTGTTATTTGCGATGTGGAATTGATGGCATTTTTGATGCCCTGAACCTTGTCATTAAAGAATACTGCAAACTCATTTCACTTAGATGTGGAAATTAGTTCTAACGGCAGTGGAACTGGAGGGTTTGGGCTGTTCACTGTTGCAAACAGGACACAAGAGCTGTTACTGTAATTTCCAATAATGTCCAAAAAGTACCTCTCTCTTGTTCTACCCAAACTGTGGTTGTACATATGCATATTTTCTTTGTAAATCTCATAATGAACCGGGATGTTTGACTTGCACCATTTCCGCTCGGCCCTCTGGCACTTCCTTTTCTGTGCCCTGACCGAGTCATCATTCCTCCACGGAGCTTTTTGTTTATTTTTAACCATTTTAAACTTGGGGCAATGGTGTTGAGAACATTCAACATTCGAAGTCAGAGTTCAACAAATCATCAGCATTAGAACATGAGGTATTTTCAAAGTGTTGCACTTGAACAGTGCACCTGTGTTATCATTTATGTGTTCCCTTCAAACAACTGTAGGACCAGCCAGTGATTTGGGAATAACAGACAAGTCAGAGACGACACAGAAATGATCAGACAGAGCAACATCAACTACATTGACATTTGAAATAATTACACCCTTTGTAATGAGCAGGTCCAGAGTGTGTCCTCTGTTGTGTGTAGGCTCACTGACGTGCTGAGTCAGACCAAAAGTTTCAAGGACAGCACTGAGCTCTTTGGCATTTTTGTCGCACACATTATCCACATTTACATTAAAATCACCTGTAATGACTAAACCATTAAAGTTTGTGCATACGACTGAAAGCATCTCAGTAAAATCATCAATGAAACTTTGATAGTGCTGAGGAGGTTTGTATATGACTATGTCGAGTATGAAGGGTTGTTTTAGCTCCATTTTCAAGGAAACATACTCAAATCATGAAAACACCCCAAATGACAACCTGTGTGCAACCAAATGATCTCTAAAAAATGCACACACAACTCCATCCTTTTTGTTTGCTCATGTTTCAGATTCAAATTTGAAGTTGGGAGGGGTTGATTCCACTAGCACTGCATTGTGTTTTAGCCAAGCCATGTTTCAGTTAAAAACATAAAGTCAATATTAAAAGAAGAAATAAAATTACTAATTGAAAATGACTTGTTACATAAAGATCTGACATTGAGCACAGCAAGTTTCAGATTAGTTCCAGTAGGACTGGATGATATCTTCTATCCTTCTGTTAACCCGTCTACGTGTTGTAACTGGAGATATAGCTCCATCACAGGGCCCCAGCCTGATATTACCTTTATCATGACTGTATGTCCCGGGACAGCAGAGGCCCTGTGCGTCCTAACTCTTGGTGATAACAGCTTTGGGCAGGGGTGAGGGCTGAGCAGGTGGAGCAGGGGGAGTTTGGGTGAAAGATTAGCGGGGTTAGCTGGGAAGGCTTTTGGTGGTGAAATAGACACAGTTTTGTATGGGGAAAAGTTCATCATAGTTGATGCCATAGTTGTGAGAGGAGCCTTCTTGATTCCTGATCTGATGAGGCTTTCTAGATGGTTGGGAACGGCCATGGGTGAAGGTGGGGAGGAGAAGGAGAGCGAAGAGTCCGTTGCTGGAGTAGATGTAGCAAAGGGGACCTTGGGCTAGTCTGTGGGCAGGGGAGGTGATGGTTGTGCTGCTGGGTCTGAGACCTCTGCTGACACTTACTTGTGATGAATCCTTTGCTAGGGTAGGTGGAGGTGGTAGTGGTGCTGCTTACTCATTCCCTGGAGTAGGGAGAGGTGGTGGTGCTGACTCATTCTCTGGGGGAGGAGGAGGTGGTGCTGCTGTTGAATCGTTCTCTGGGGGAAGGGGAGGTGGTGGTGCTGCTGAATCATTCTCTGGAGGAGGTGTTTGTGGCAATGGTGGTGCTGTTCGCGGTGCTGACACGTTGGCTGGTTCTATGGTTGGCGCAGCAGGAATGCTTCTCATTCCTCTTTTCTCTCACTGGCTGCACAGGACCCTGTCCAGGCCGGTGCCTCAAAGCATGGAGGAGATTGTTCGTCAGCACACTCACTTCACCTCTGCTTAGTTGTGGGCCATTTCCCTCAAACAGTCCTCTCGTTTCCAGAAAAGATCAAAGTTCTCAATTAACGTTTTCAAGCTGACAGAGAACTGTGCTGGTGCCAGTTCCTGAACCTAATCTCGAACCAACTGATGTGTTCATGTCGAAAATCAGAGCATTCAGAAACCAAAAAGTTGGTCCCTGACAAGAACCAAGTAAAATTTGTTTTTTCTAAGCAAACTGTGATGACAAAGTAGACGTCAGCAGGTTCATCCGGGTCACAAACAAACAAAGAAAACGTGTGTGTGTGGAATATGGTGGAGAAATCAAGTGACAAGAAGATTGTGCAGTGGCCAGTGGAGGAGACCAATATTTGCTTATATCTGTGTTCGCCTGTTAAGGTTACATCTTTGAATTTGATGCCGCTGCCGCCTTCTCCACAGCAGATGTTGCAGTATAGCTTGGCACAAATAAATAATGATTTATATGAGTACAAATGCTTGCTGGTAGTCAATGATGCGATTCATGATTGTTATTTTCCTTGCTGTGACATCCATTTTCATATGGCCTTGACACCATCATGGGTTCACTTAAATGGTATGAATGTGGGTCACTCACCAGTAAGCACTTTGTATAACTGGTGAGGGAACTGGCACCATCACCATTCTGGCCAGCCTGAAAACAGCTAATGCAGTGCAATCCTCTAGGCACACACGTGTTGAACAGCCATGTGTTCAGCTGAAGCAGTCGGGTTAATTTTTTTCATCTTCCTTTGGTCTATGTTAGGAAAAGGTCCACTGATGAATGTCTTAACCTCCACTACACAGGGTTGATGACACACAAAACCAGACATGTTTGTGATGAGGAAACATTATAACGTAGATCAGAAAATAGTGTAATATGGACCCTTTAAATGTTCTTGATTTTGTTTATCCATCGTTCTTATATATGAAATGATGATTGACTTTCTCATAAATCAGATTTATTGAAACACCCTGAATATATTTCATATTCCCCAATATCTCCACTTAACCGTAACTCACATTTTAACCTCCTCCATACACAGACCCGACAAAGTGCTCTCTTTTATTCATCAAGCGCCTCATTTCCATTCTGTCTCTACACTCGAGTGGCCGGAGGGAGATTTCATTGGAGGTATTTTCCCATTTTCTGAGCAGATGAGGAATTTGACACACGTTGGAAGATTTCTGACAGCGCAGCCTTGTATTGGTGTGTGTTTGGGAGCGTAGGGGAGAGCACCATCTGTGAGTTGACACACATCATTCACCGTGCCATCAAGTCGAGCAGAACACGGAGGAAATTTTAATCAAGGCTCTGAGTGTGTCTGCCGGGCTGCTGGAGGTGACTGTATGCATGTGAGGGGAGCAGGTGGCCACAGGTATATTAAAGAGAGTATCTCGGGTATCACCACAACACGTTAGGATCAGTCATAAAGAAGAAAATGGCTCTGAATGATGTAAGTGCTCCTGTGTGTAATGCTTCAGTAATAACAGAGAGGAGATATATGCATGTAAAGGGACCTGTGAAAATGGCCACCACCATAGATCACACAGACATTTCTCTTTTACATTCTCCCACTGCTGTGACCGCTTCTTCTCTGTAGACTGTCTGCAGCCTAATTCAATAATTCCCCACCTCTTTAGTCCCATTCATAGTAAGCTCTTTCTGTTGGACAAAGTTTGAATGGGGTTGCTTCTAAGTATATACAATTAGGTCAGTGTATATTTCTAAAGTTACACTAACTTTAACTTAACTTTTCTTGTGAAGGGTCCTCCACCTGCTTATCTCCATGCTTTACCTGGAATGTTCCACAGTATGGCATTATATGTGATTTTATTTTTTAATTTTTTATTTTTTTAAAGATTTCTCTCAGTCCTTTTGGATTTTAGGATTAAACCTTCTAGCAACTTCTAGCAATTGAGCCTGACTGCAGCATAATGGGAAGAATGGCTGAATATTTGACTCATACTTAGTTCGTTTACTAATACAATTACTGCTATTCATGATTCTTTTCTGAATTCTCAACTCTATCTTAACTTTGTAATCCCAGTGTGACACAAAAAGAATGCACAACAGAGAAATGTTCAGAGACATTTTTAGAAGTGAATATTTAAAATGATGCGGCTAAATATAAATTACGTCAAAATGACCTCTATTATCCCAAATGCCATGAGTGTTTTGTCTGTCCATATTTCATCCTCCTTTTGGCTCAGCTCTGATACATTTCACCATTAACCTTTGTAATCACATACACTCTTTTTGAAACCACAGTCAAGTGGCGAGTGGAACTAAATAACACACACACGTTATTAAAGAATGTATTCATCTGACAACAGGCAGTCTCTGCGGCACTGTAGCCTGCTGTACTTGACCCATAGTTAATACAAAAATGTAGGAGTACATTGTAGCATTATCCTCAGTATAGTAGCAGACTTTTTGCCGCTTTTACCACTACTTTTACCAGATTCAGAAAACACATGCTCAAGTTGTATTTCTATCGGTTGATGCAACATGTATTGTTCTGCATTCAAGGCTTGCATGCTCAGAAAATACCCCCTATCCCCGCCCACTACTTTGTCCTTGCTTGCGATCATTCAAATATTCCAGACTCCCTGTGATATAGGTTACAAAATTTCCCATTTTTTTACCAATTAAAACGTGTAAATGAAAATCTGCGTCCTGCTATGGTCAAATGCTGTTATAAAGAGGTGGGGACATTCAGTTCACTGGACCCGTTTCTATTATTATGCCATTTTAGATGTTGTTTACAATGAACAAAATAAAAACAATGACCTATGTATGTCATAATTTAATAGTAACTATACATACAATCACAATAAATCTTGTTTGATGATTCACCTAAGAAAATTAACAGAAATTACTTTGTTTTATACCAGTGAGTGGAGCCCTCCAAGCACACAGTATTGACAACATTTCATAATTTTTTCCTCAGTGTTGACAACAGGAGTCATTTGCAAGCTGTTTTGTATTTTCTCGTCTTCCTGGTTTGGTTTTGTGCAATTAACATTTGGAGATGGCCTCGCTGCACGCTCTACTTCATCCCAGTCGGCTGCTGCACACAACTTTGCTATTCCCGAGCTCTTTTCTCCTGTCACCTAATTTTACAGCTAACTCTCATTTTCCAACTCACCAACAAAGTTTTCTTCAGTTAACAGCATTTAATTGCATGATTCTGAAATTTTAGGGACATTTTTCATGCTTATATTGTCTATTGAGTACTGTAATTTGATTATATGTGGTTTTGTTGTGTACTAAAGTCTCAAAGTTATGAACAAATTGCAATTATTTTTTGGAAAACACTGCTAAAATTTTAATTTATCTATTTATTTATTTTTTGATAAGATAATCATAGCAGCTACAGGAGTTTCAATGCATCTTAATATAAAAGTCATTGCTATCAGTATTGTCTATCACTAGTTTAAGGGTAAGTCTGATTTTTAATTAAGAGGAAAAAATTCAAGTGCTATATAATCACGTGAGAGTAAAATGTAAAATAAACAGCAATTACTAATGATCACATATTTTTTTTCCCTTCAAATTACACATTAGAAGTCAGCTATCAAGCTCCACAAGCAGATTCACTCTGAAATCTCCATGTACTGAATGTCCCTGTGACCAATGCGCAACCAAAAAAAATCCCAAGTTGTTTCCCTATTAAATCCAGTTTAGACTCCAACCAACTGTAGAAAAATTAAAATAAGAAAGACACAGAGAAATCGATTTAATTTCTCTGTGTCCTCATTTGTGAACTAGCTCCTGCTCAGTTGGCGCTAACCTCCCCTCCTCACTATCTGCATTAGTTATGGCCCTGCATGGATCAAAGGGGATTTAGCAGATACTGACTGACTTATGGAGCCTGGCATTCTGCTTATTAATGATGATCATGATAATCCTGTTCTACTAGACTGGGATTTGGCACGTGTGAGATATGAGGCCTTGTTTAAATGATTCCTAGTCACAGAGGAGATGGTATTTTAGTGGACTTTAGAAAATTGCTTGTTTGGAGTGTTTTGTTGTTGTTGTTGTTGTTGGGTTTGTTGTTGAGTTATTCAGAATTTAATAAAACAGATGAGAGAAGTAAGGTGCTAATAGGGTGAACAAATTTAAGGGATCAAAATGGGGTGACTTAAAAATAAATTTGTAAGCAGATTTTTCTTTTGTTTTTTTCTGTTAATCGTTATAATTGTTGTCCCCCCACCATTTACTCACCTGAAGTTGTACTTGGAGTGATTTGTGCATGTTTGAGCAATCTTTACTAGCTTATTTTCAAGATGCCATATTGCCTATCAATCCCCGTTTTCACCGGGATACCTCAACTGCTCTGTACTTACTTCATTCTCCAATTTTATTTTCTTAATCAGTGGCACACGTAGGATTCTGCAATGTTTAGTAATTTTGGTACAAATGAAAAAACATCTGCTGCTTGCATGATCTGCAGATATCCACTGGAGAGGCCAACTCTTTGTTATGATGACGTTTACGGCTACGTCACCGCATTTTTGTAACGCGGAAGTCACCGGCCTTGTTTCTTTTATTAAGTCATTTTAGATGAATATTGTGATTTAAAATGTGCTAAATATAACATAATGATCCAGAGGTGTCATAGATAGCCAATAGAAACAAGCACAATAGGTCTGTACAATGAACAATGCTCTGTGTCACCCTCCTGTAGTAGTTCATGTGTAATACTGAAACATAATATGAATCATCTCTTGTATAATACACTCCAGTCACTTTACCTACTTCAGTTCATACGTTACTATCAGAGCCACTTATTGTACATCATAGTGATGTTGCCCTTTATTTTTTTTATTCAACTATTTTTACTATACTTGTTGTGTTTAAGTTAATTTTATAATATTTCTTTATCTTGATTTGTGAATTCTATTCCTATTGCTATTATCTTGCTGTTCTTACAAGAGAATTGCAACACTGTAATTGCTCCATTGTGGGACAATATAGGTTCTCTTCTCTTAAAAAAAAAATGCAAAGGGAAGAATTTCAGCTCATCTGCAAATACCTGTGACACCAATTATTTTGTGCTAAAAATACATTGGCACACTATGGCAGGTATTTACAAGTTTGAGATGTTCCAATTTTTATTTTTATATTAAAAAAATATCCACCCCCATTTAGCTCTTTAAATTGGGACTAAATGTGGAGCTAAAGCAGGACTAAAACTTTAAAGGTCCTATATTATGCAAAATTGACTATTGTAAGTTTTAAGCCATGTTACAATGTTGTTACCTGATCAAAAATATACCCGGAGTTGTGTTTTGTTTCATTAACACATGTTGTTGTAATGCTGCATTATTAATCTGTCTACATCTCCAAAGCTCAGAATGCTCTGTTCCACCTTGTGATGTCATGTAGTAGTTTTCAAGTTAACAGCTACCTTTTACCTATAGTTCAGTAGAGAGTGGCAATTCAAGGGCATATTATACAAATCATTCTAATGAAGGAGTATGGAGTTTAAAAACACTTCCTGTATCACTGCATGACATCAAAAGGTAGAACAGAGTGTTTTCTGTTTGAGAAATATTGTGCAAATAATTTTCACTGTTACCACTTTGTTTGAAAAGCTCTCTCCCCTCCCTCTTACACTGTCTGCTTTCTGTCTCTCCTTCTCATATTGATTTTTTCTTCATTCTTTCAGCGTCAGTGTCCTTCTGTCTGCCCCTCTCTCCATCCACTCTCCTCCGTCTCTCCCGCTACTTTCTGTTCGCCACTACCACCCTCCCCTCTTCCTTTAGCTCCTCCCCCTCCTTTCCCAGAAGTCCTTGCCACCGGGCCAGCGCGTCCGCTTATTTACATTGGAATAAATCTACCTCATCACCCACACACCAATCCTTTTAGCAACCAGCCTGGAGTATTAATAAAACCAGGCTATAAAAACTCCCTTGCAGTTTTTTTCTGTCCCCTGTTTTCTTCCCTCAATGTCAAATGATAAATTGTGACTGTGAGTGTGTGCCAGATGTGATGCAATGACGCCATGGCCTGGGTCCACTTATTCCACTCCATCAGGGTATTGGTCAACACGAGGTCCCCTTCAGAAGACGTAAATAAAAAGTGGAAGCTAATAAAGACAGGGCAAAAACAGCGCGATTATACTGAGCGTGTAATGGCTAAGCAAAAATGACAGTTAATTGGAGTAGCCGCTCAAGTTTCCAAAGGCGACGCAATGAAAGGGATGCGATGAGATGAGGACAGTCCAAACAGGAGAGCCACAGACGTTAACAAGAGTGTTTGTGAGCTAGAATGAGAGTGGTTTCTTTTATATGGTCCACTGGGATGTTTTCTCTCTGTATTATTGCAACGTGGATATTTTATTTATTACTTTTTATTTAGTTTGATTGTGGTAAATGTATGTAAGAATAGCACATTATTTTCTACATTTAATTTTAGCTTCAGCCTTTTTTTTTTTTTTGAAAGAGAAGCTTTTATTGTGATTTAGGCGATAAAGGATTTTTATTGACCTTTTGGGCTGTTGGTTGTGAAATCTTGATAAATGGATTTTCTTGGGTGGGGGAGAGGAATACGACTTCTACCTTCATTCCACAAGAAGAATATTGATTTAATGTAATAGGGCTGGGAATCAGAGGGTCCCTCACGATTCGATACGCGATACATGGCTCACAATACTATATTATCACGATATGGCGCTATATGTGATAATTGAAATATTGTATATATAGACTGTATACATCAATGGATGTAGCTAACCTGCTAGCTGCCACATTCCAAATAGGAAGTGAGCATGGGGATGCTTCTGGCTCCATCAACTCGGGTCCAATTCACTTTACACTAAAAAGCTGTCACCTCTCTCTGTAACTGCTACTGTGAGCCTCATCATTTTGGTCTTAAAATGTTTGGATTAACCCGCTCTACATGATCCTGGTGTTTTTATTTTGCTGTTTTGTCTCTAAATAAATTCCTATTCCTAATATGGAACATGACTCCAAATTTGCTCCTGTAACTGCTAGCCTCGTGAGCTTCATTTGACTGGAGCCAAACGCTATGGGTGACGTCACCCATAGCGCCACTGTCATATAACATTTAACAACAATATTTCTTTGTTAAACCACTACTTTTGCAAAGTTAAAATGACTTATTTTAATAATCAAAGCAGTGAATATGTCAAGTATATTGCATGAACAAGTTTCCTTCCACTAAATAGGCAACAAAATTCACAAAAATACTAAAAGATATAAAAAAAAAACCTCTTGGCGATATATCGATACAGCAGCCCACGATAACCATATTGTATCACCAAATTTAGTATCACAATATATAAAAATTTAGATGTTTTTGCACACTCTTATTCTGTAACAGAGTAAAAACAAATGTCTTATCAATTTTGTTCAAACAAATTAAGCTACTGAAATCACAACATCAGTTAATGTGTTTTAGATGACTGAAACAAATGATTGCCTTGCTAAATGTATGGCATAACTTCAAATTCTGTGTTATCCTGGTCAAAAAACTAGAAGGAAAACAATGCTTGTTGTTGCTTTTAAAGCCTTGCGCTTTGTTTCAAATGGCAGTTGAAGACATGGTGTTGTACCTTGTGATGTATTTTGTAAACAGCATAAGTGTGCCAGTGAAATGGAAAATGGGACAGTTATCCATGTATCAAAGTGTGCAAGTGTAATGTGCTGTTTCTTTTCTTTCACCTACTTTCTGCCAAACAGCTGACATAATTCACAAGCCTTTAAAGGTCCTATATCACAAACATTATTGTGAGCTTTTAGCCAAAACATAAAATAATTTTTTATATAGACCGCTTTGACGTTAGCTTTAGCATTCAGATAATATATGATAAAGAATCCACAAGTGTGAGATGAGCAGTGGGCCGTACACTTGAGCTGAGGAGCCGAGGTGACCTTTTCAAAGCACTGTGACGCTTGGATGCTCATTTGTCATACTTGACTCTCCTTTGAAATGACATGGATCAGCATCTCTCCACACATGAACAGTCCTGTGTCTCTCTTGCAGTCAGTTTTTTTTTTTTTTAAAAGAGGGCTGCCCTGTAATCCAGTGTGCATTTTCATGAGAAACCAAAATCAGATGAGGCAGATGAGACTGAAAAATTGTTTTGTTCTGGGGACCCAATTGATTAGTAAGATTGAATTCATTTATTCTTTTCATATTTTCGTGGGTGTGACAGTAGCTCATTTGGTATGGTGTTTGTCCATTGATCTGAAGGTTGCTGTTTAGAATCCCACTCTCCACATAAACATCATTGGTTGAGCAGTCAGATCCACTTACCCACAGGTTGGCGGTGCGATCCCAGTTCCCACAGATGAATGTTGTTATTGTTGTGTCCTTGGGAAAGACACTTAACCCACCCAGTGTTTGTGTACACTGACGTATGAATGTGTGAATGGGTGAGTGGTTCCTTGATGTAAAAAGCTCTGAGTGCCTTGAAGGTGGAAAAGTGCTATATAAAAATGAGACCATTTACCATGTATTTCTGTTTGTTTTTATGGTTACACCAAATGAACATAATGGTCAAAATTGTGAACAAAAGGGAACGCTTCATGGACCTCCAGGCAGTGATGAAACGTATAAAAACATTTAACGAGGTACTCTTTGGTCAAGGGAATGTGTACTAAAATACAAAAGTTCCAAATGCCTTTTATTAGTTATAAATGAGCCTTAAAGCGATTCCGTTTACTGGCCTTCATCAGGGGGGCAAACAAGATCATATGGTCACACTCTTCAGCAATGTATTCCGGACTGGTAGCAAAAAAGAACACTAGCATTTTGAACTTGTGAGATCTTGTCCCGTTTCAAGCATCAATAGGGAATTATAGGATTGGCATGAATAAAGCTTTTTTAGTGCTGTGGTCACCAGGGGAAGAATATGCAGAATTCTAACAGGGTTTACTGCCAAGGAGAATTGCAGCTCTCTTGGCATTTTCTGAAAATATTACAATCTCTTCAATCCCTTGTCAAAAAGTCAAAACTTCACATTTAGCGGGTACTCGGTTGTCAAGCACTTAATGGTTCTGCGCCGCATACTAAATCACAATGTTGATGTGAGATTCCCAAACCGAAGAGGACCAAAGGAACACAGCTTGACTTTCCACAAGGATTTTCATGGTTAAAGTTTATTTCTTTATAAACACTCCTTGTTTTGCAGAATGCTCTTCTAGTGTGTTACAAGAATTAATTTAGTCCACTCCAGGTACTTAATCTATGCAGCCATTTTTATTTATTTCAACTCTGACCCATTAAAATGAGCTGATCTTAAACCGTCACCACGTTAATACCAGGGTTAACACACAGACATATGTTTTTTGATAGAGAAAGTAAACTGCCATCTGCCATCAAACTCACTGTGTCTCAAACCAGGCTCCAAACATGGCTGTGCAATAAGATTTGTGATATTTATTTGATACGAACCAACCATGCATGTCCCCGATTGGCCAATTCACCTGTCAGTCATCTCATATGAACTGTAGGAGATGCAATCAGAGACCAAACTCACATCTTTGTAGAGTAATAAAGAAATGTGTTTTCTGATCCACTTCTTACTATTAATTGTTAACATATAACAAACCTGCTTTCTCAAGGTGGGACTTTGACTACCTCACTTCTCCTCTCTCCACTTACTGTCAGCAGAAAAGGGTAATTGAATATTCTGAATAAGGTTTGTTTGAGTGGGTAAATTAAGTCATCTCAGGCCAATCCAATCTGTCCACACAGCGACAGAGGACTGTGCACAGTGGAGGAGCCATATCTGTGCCATACTGACCTTGGCAAAGTGCTAAGATTCAAACATATATGCTTTAATAATTCATCACATCATTCCTTAGGATGCACTGTTCAAATATGGGACCACTCCCTTGGAAGTTTATTCACATTACAAGGGGGTCACACCATAGTTAAGTAGAAAAAGCAAGAAGGTTGTGAGTTAGATTGAGGTCATTAACTTTTCATTTGGCTTTTTTTGTTGATAGGGGCCACCACAGTGAACCAGATGTAAAGTGATGATTTTTTCTAAACATGTGGGTCATCTCAGTTGCCATTAACAACCAAACATCTCTGCTTCAGTATCACCGTTTCATCTTTATATAATTATATATTGTTTTACAGATACATTTAGTAGTTTTTTTTGTCTCCTTTGCACTACTGTTCCTCCCGTGCATGAGAATTTTATCATTTAACCCTTAAAAATGTGTATTGGTGTTTTTTTTTATTTATTTTGAACAAATATGGATAAGTGCACTATGTAACTTTTCAGGTGCCCACTATCACCATGGACTTGTGGTTTGCTTGGAATGTTCCACTGTATGACATTAAACTTATCTACCTTGCATTTATTAAACCACAGTTCCTGAATACAGCACAGAAATACCTTCTTTTGGTTTGCGAGCTCAACTCTTGACAGACACGTAACTCTGCTATTTCAGGCAATTCAATATTGCTGTTGTGTCGTAGGCAAAGGCATGAATTCAGATACGTGCATATCTACTGCTATGGCGCTTTTTGTTACTGTGGACCCCAGGTCAGAATACTACATTATATCATCTCATTTGTATGTGATTAACTGGTCCACTTAGTCCACTACAATGCATTACATGTGTCTATTTGCTGTGAAGTGGCTGGCCCGGGCTCCGTCACCTCAGTGGGTGTTTAAATGTTCATGTGTGATTGGTGAGTGTTGGACGGGAGGTGTGACATTTGGCGTATCACGTAGCTCTGTTTGTTTGATCTCTCCGCTTTCATCTTCTTGGTAAAGAAACCTGACATGGTGGGTCTTCTCTTTACTTCTCTCCTCACTCGAGACAGCTTAGTACAAGGATAAATAAGAGTGTCCTCTCCACCTTTAGGGTGAAAGGTGCTACGTGCTTCTTCCTTACTTCCTTGCTGCATTTAAACTATGCTGTCCAAATGTTTGTTTGATTAATGTCATTGCCATCAACATCTGTATGTTTTATTTTAAATATTTGAACTGCAGGCAACATTTTCATGAATGACCTGGTTTGGTGAAAGCTGTAGTGGACTTGATACAGAGAATGTAGTCTGGTTCTGCTTGGTTTCAATGTAATTTCAAGGTGAGTCATACCCCTAGTGAAATGAAGCTCAGGCAATGTGGCCCAACTTCATTAGATGTGGGAGATATATTGAAAAAAAAAAAAGAAAAAAGAAAAAAAAAAGAAAAATATAGTTATTTTAGAAATTTATTAATATTTTGTATATAATTAAAACAATTGCTACATTTACATACATTTGCATACATTTTGCATACATTTACAGACAAATTAGTGCATTCCTAATCCATATCATATTGTCTATTGCCTTAATATTAGTATAGGTTCTGTTATAGCAATATCATCCACTACAATGCACACTCCATTTTCAGTAACTGTCTTACATTTGTTAGTGTCTTCTCTAACATCCAGGTTTGTATAACCAAGAATACAGAAACAATCTCATTTATATTCTTGGAAAATTCAGGTGAGTAAATGAAAATACGCTTTCTCACCTTGAAAGTGTTTTTTGTTTTTCATTCTGAGAGAGAATGTCTCCAGTATAAAACGGTAACCTTGAAATTCCATAACAATAGAGCGATCTAGACAATTGTAAACAGCTTCTCATTATGAAAGTAATTGCTTGATGCGCTGGGCCTTTTACATCATCCAAACAGGATTAATACAAGGCGGCGTATGCAAGTGAATGGGAAATGATTCTGTAAAAAAAGGAAAAAATACAGTCACTGGCTTCATTAGTGAGAAGTAAGGGAGCTATTTGTGCTCATTGTTGCGTATCGAGACCTGAAAAAACAGCTACTTTCTCTAAATAACCTTAAAAAGTGACAATGAAAAGCTGCCAGCTATAAAAATGTCTCACTATAAAAGTAGACAACCTTTGGCCTTTGTGAGCAAGAACACTGTTCTCTTCAGGTCACACTTAGGATCATAATCCAATAGAAAGAGGAGAGGCTGAGGTTGCCTTGTGTTACTATCGCGACTTTGATGATGAAATACAGACGCTCTGAATGAAGCTTTCTATTTAGAAGATAGAAATGCAAAGAGAATGAATGTTTATAGCATTTTTAAAATTTCCTTTATATCACCACCACTATAATGGATCATGAACCATAGAATTATATGAAATGGTGTAGTCCTTCATTTGTTCAGGAGTGATTCAATGTAGAGAAGGTTTCATCTGTGGTCATTTGGACATTGTTTTTGCAATCAAGACATTTCAGCTCCCATCCAGAAGCCATTTTCAATTGATGGTACAGGCTCGAAGCACAGGGAATGTAACCTACTCTGAATAACTAAGTCCAAACCCAAAATACAACCTTTGGTCTGGATGGGACCAGATGACCACAGATGGAACTTTCTGTATATAAAATTATTAAAAATGATTTAATTAAAATTATATAATCTTTTAAATGTTCTCATTTATGTAAATACAATTCTTGTCAATCATTTAACTTAGATTTTAAACAAGGGATATCAAAGACAATAATCATGAATAATTTAAAATCATACTCTTCTCACAATAGTTGTAACACTAAAAACACTATTTCCAACAACACTCTTCAAATGACAAAATAATTCCATTGTTTAGCTAGGAAGACTTTGCAAAATGCATTTTGGACATTACATTTTCATTTGCTTCTTTGGTACTGTTTTTTCATTATGTGAAAAACAGTGCGTATGGCACCCATGCTGACCTTGTTACACCCTTGTTTAAGTTGCACTCTTTCATTTGATAAAATTATCCATGTCTGCATACACACAATAACTGCTCATTCTCTCTGCACTGCATTCCCTCATTAGCTTTAATTGTGTCTCCTCTTCTCGAGCACGTTCAATAGGAGGACATGCTGGTGAAGACATGAACAAATTGCCCACCTGCAGGTAAACATCTTTGAAGAAACATTGTGAGTGTGTGGCTAATATTATCTTCATGGGGAGAGAAACAAGTGCATTTTCCCACTGATTCCCAGATACAGGCTCTGATTGAGCACATACACAGTCCCACAGCCAGCACACTGAGACACTGCTGCTAGTGCTGCTGCTGTCTTATATGGCAAAAACACAAAAATACTTAAGTGGCTTTTTGCACCTGTCACTGTTAAAATGTCTCAATCCACACTATGTTTATTTATTTAGTTTATTTATGAGACAGGGACAGTGCACAATATGCATTAACCTTAACAGGAAAGATGCAGGTTGTAGCAGTAGAGCTTGTTTCCACCTGTTGTCCTTGGTCCAGGGACAACTGTCAGACAGTTGTCATTTATTCACAGTGTCTTACTTGTTTGTCAGCATCGTGCCCCTCTCAAAAGTCACACTGAGCTAAAACATACAAAATATCTTGTGAAAGGGAACTGTGAGAAACCTTTAAGAGATCTATTATGCAAAATTGACTTAGAGCTTTTAACATGTAACATGTAGTTTTTCCTTTTTATTTAGCCACTTGCATTTGTATTACCAGTGGCAGTCATGCCAACTGCTCAGTACTTACTTCTTTCTCCAATTTTATGTTCTTAATCATGATACATGTAGGATTTGGCAGCACTGCATAGCCATTTTGGCTGAACAAATTTGCTGCTCACTAGCGTGATCTGCAGCTATAGGAGGGGCTGACAGCATGTGGCACTTTGTTGTGATGGCCTTAACATACCATAAAGGGCCAGGCAGGATCAGCTCCCAGCGGGCTCCACAATTTTCTTACCCACTGAACTTTTTCACTGGTAATTTTTTTATCAGTATTGCAATTTAAAATGCCCAAAATATACCATAATGATCCACGGGGGTAATAGATTCTAGCTGTATAGCAGACAAACATTAAGACAAACACGTTAAAATTGTAAAGACAACTGACTTTTTGGATCTGTTCACACTGATGGCTTGGCTAGTTATGGTACTTAGGGCCCTCTATTAAATTGAATGGCAAATTACAGAGAAAATATATAATGATTGACAAATGAAGGACTCTTTTGTGTTTGCCTTTTAAAAGTATGTGTGGAGTGTTACTCACTTTTGGCAGTTTATTTTTATTAATTTCTATCGTTGGTGCTTTACAGTGGACACTTAAAATAATCCTTTGCAATTGTAAACAACAATGTAAATTTGATATATACACTATATTGCTAAAAGTATTCACCGACCCATCCAAATATTGGAAATCAGGTGTTCCTGTCACTTCCAGGTGGCCACAGGTTTATAAAATCAAGCACCTCGGCCTGCAGACTGTTTACAGTTACATTTGTGAAAGAATGGGTCGCTCTCAGGACCTCAGTGAATTCCAGCGTGGTGCTGTGACAGGATGCCACCTGTGCAACAAGTCCAGTCATGAAATTTCCTCGCTCCTAAATATTCCACAGTCAATTGTCAGTGGTATAATGACAAAGTGGAAGCGATTGGGAACAACAGCAACTCAGCCAAAAAGTGGTAGGCCAAATAAACTGACGGGGCGGGGTCAGCGGACGCTGAGGCGCATAGTGCACAGAGGTTATCAAGTTTCTGCAGAGTCAATCTCTGCAGACCTCCAAACTTCATGTGCCCTTAAGATTAGCTCAAGAACAGAGCGTAGAGAACTTCATGGAATGGGTTTCCATGGCTGAGCAGCTGCATCCAAGCCATACATCACCAAGTGCAATGCAAAGCATTGGATGCAGTGGTGTAAAGTACACCGCCACTGGACTCTAGAGCAGTGGAGACGCGTTCTCTGTAGTGACGAATCGCACTTCTCCATCTGGCAATCTGATGGACAAGTCTGGGTATGGCAGTTGCCAGGAGAACGGTACTTGTCTGACGGGATTGTACCAAGTGTAAAGTTTGGTGGAGGGGGGATTATGGTGTGGGTTTGTTTTTCAGGAGCTGGGCTTGGCCCCTTAGTTCCAGTGAAAGGAACTCTGAATGCTTCAGCATACCAAAAGATTTTAGACAATTCCATGCTCCCAACTTTGTGAAAACAGTTTGGAGATGGTCCCTTCCTCTTCCAACATGCACCAGCTTGATTTATGGACAAAGCAAGATCCATAAAGACATGGAT
The DNA here is from genome assembly GCA_029959045.1 of Taenioides sp. WSHXM2023. Classification (NCBI taxonomy): domain Eukaryota; kingdom Metazoa; phylum Chordata; class Actinopteri; order Gobiiformes; family Gobiidae; genus Taenioides; species Taenioides sp. WSHXM2023. Next base: position 15,563,919 of record CM057090.1, read on the forward strand.
GAGAGAGTTTGGTGTGGACTTGACTGGCCTGCACAGAGTCCTGACCTCAACCTGATAGAACACCTTTAGGATGAATTAGAGAGGAGACCGAGAGCCAGGCATCAGTGTGTAAACTCACACATGCCCTTCTGGAAGAGTGGTCAAAAATTCTCATAAACACACTCCTAAACTTTGTGGACAGCCTTCCCAGAAGAGCTGAAGCTGTTGTAGCTGCAAAAGGTTGGACCAATGTCATATTAAACCCTATGGATGAAGAATGAAATGTCACTTAAGTTCATATGCGAGTCAAGGCAGGTGAGCGAATACTTTTGGCAATATAGTGTATGTCACATCAGTGTAACAAGCACCACACTGTATTTGCCAACTCCTGTTTATTGGACTGCTTAGCTGCATGTACAACCGATAGTGTGAAAAATAGCTTCCAAAGCAAGGCAAATGTGCAAAATCCTCCCATAAAGCAGTGTCTTTGTTTACTTTCATGTCATTGAGCATGTGTGACTGTGAATACATACAATAGCTTGTAATCTCCTTATGTTAGTACCATTTCTATCCGAAGCAGCCTCTTCCTTTGTGTTTTTTTTTTTCTCTTCACAAACACAAAAGTCCCTTGTGCATTTCTAGTCTGTGCTCTTTGTCTTGTATTCTAAACACACAGACGTCATACTCCAGGGAACACATTGCATCTACTGGCGAGATGTTGTGGAGCCTTCCAGACACCTCTCAGACAGATTGGCCCCTCATCTTAAAGACAGCTGATAATGAATTTAAGACCCGGCCCTGTCTCTGGCAAAGCACCTGTGGAAAGCACAATTGTAGACGATGAAAGAGGCAGTCAGACTCATGCGCCTTGGCAAGACTTCAGAGCGGAAATGAAAATAACTTTCTGTACTGGTGTAGGGGTAAATTGGCAGAGTTTATTAAAAAGATTGACTTTCTCATTGCAGTATGGTACAAAGATCTTCTGTACTGCATGATAGCCTACCACTTCAGGAGCTATACCCTTCTACAATATCGTAAATTTGTTGGATTTTTGGAGACAAGCAGCGTTCTCTCCTGTTTCTATGGAAAGAAGATGAAAAACAATCATAGCAGGTAGAAAAATTAGAGTCTATCTTTAAGTCTATTTCTAAATGATTATTTTTTTAGCCATTATCTATTATCTTGTTTTATTGCATGTTCCATTTTCCTGCTGTTCTTGAACTGTACGTTGCAACACTGGAATTTCCCCACTGTGGGACTAATAAAGGCATATCTTATCTTATCTTAAATTACTGACTGTGTACATACAGGCCAGGGATGTCACAATAAAAATAAAATAAAATAAAATAAATAAATAAATAAAAAATTAGGTTACAGTTATTGTGAGAAAAAACATCACAATTAAAGGTCTTATATTACGCAAAAATTACTCTTGTGAGCTTGAGCTTTGATTGACCCTTTATTATTAGTCTGCCAACATCTACAAATCTTAAAATGCTCTGTTCCACTTTGTGATGTCACGAAGTGGTAGTTTTAGTTAACAGATAGCTTTTACCTTTAGGTCAGTAGAGATTGAATATTCCAGGGCTGAATTTATCCAAATGATTCTAGTGAAATTGTGAGTCTAAAAACACAGTGGAGCAATTACTGTGTTACAACATGACATCACAAGGAGGAATAGAGTGTTTTCTATATGAGAAAAAAACTCAACCTAATATGCAGGATAACACAGATCAGTAAATAGCGTAATATAGGCCCTTTAATGATTATTTATCATTGACAGCATACAATCATACAGTTATTAATTCACTTCCATTGTCTGATAGATTACTATTCCTAGCCTATTCTAGTATGTGTCTCTATAAAAATCTGAATGATAAAGCTAAAGCTAAAGCTAATTTAATTTAAACAGTTAGGGAAGACTTTACATTTACATAATTTTGCTTTTACTATTCCCACAACTGCAAATTTTCACTTCTTACTATTAAATTAAAATCTCATAAATCATACTGATAACTCCAAAGGTCATGTTGAACTAACTTCCTCAAATTAAAACCAATGTATTTAAGGTCCTATATTACACTATTTTTGAGCTATGTCATAATGTTGTTTCCTCATCACGAACATACCTGAAGTTGTGTTTTGTTTCATTCAAACATGTTTAACACACCAATTCTTCTCTCAGACAGAAAACACTGTGTTCTCTGTTCTTGTGATGTCATGTGGTAATACAGAAGGTGCTCCACTGTGTTTTTAAACTCCATACGCCATTACTAGAATCATTTGGATGATTTCAGCCCTGGAATTGCCAATCCCTACTGAACAAAAGGTGAAAGGTAGATGTTAAGCTGAAAATTACCACATGACATCAAAAGGTGCAACAGAGCATTTTGAGTTTTAGAGATGAAGACAGACTAATAAACCGGGACCACTCAAACATGTGTGAATGAAACAAAACACAACTCCTGGTATGTTTTTGAGGAGGTAACAACAGTCTAACATGGTGTAAAGCTCACAAGAGTCAATTTTGTGTGATAATTCCACTGAAAGATAGAGCAAAAGTTTGTCATGTATTGCCGAACGTTAGATATGTCATGGCTTTGGTTCCTAAAATGAGGTTGCTACACTCTAAAACCCACAATATTAATAGAGTCTAACTTAATCTTCTCTCATGATGACTTCGGGGACACTCTTCACAGCATCTGCCCGTAATATCCACCGCTGCAGTGCACAATTTTAAACCTCTTCATTGGATTTCCAGGTTGTATTTTGTGCTGTTTCAAATCAAGAACTATCTCTGGGGTCGTTAATGAGCAGCAGATCTGTGTCACCTTGTAACTCGATCTGTTGGAGCACAAATCAAAACACAAATCTGCATTGGGAATAGTAGATAATTGTAATTACATTTCAACAATGAGGGCTGATGCCAGTTTTGCACACAACAAGAAAGCACCTTTGGAACCTAAATTACCAGCTACCAAAGTTCCAGTTTTCTATTTTCTGTTATAATGTTTCTTCATCAAAAAAAATAATATTCTTGGAGTTGTTTTGTTTCATTCACACATGTTTAACACACTAACCATGCATATTTAGGCTTCTTCTCTCAAACTGAAAACTGTTTGACCTTGTGATGTCATTTGGTAATACAGAACATGCTCTACTGTGTTTTTAAACTCCATACACCTTCACTAAAATCATTTGGACAATTTCAGCCCTGGAATTGCTAATCTTTACTGGATTAAAGGTAAAAGGTAGCGGTTAAATTGACAACTACCACTACATAGTATCACAAAGTGGAACAGAGCATTTTGAGTTTTGGAAATGTAGACAGACTAATAATAAAAGGTTTTTGAGGAGATAGCAACATTATAGAATGGCTTAAGCTTGTAAGTGTCAGTTTCATATAATATAGGACCTTTAACATTTCGGCATATACAAAACCTGTTAATTATGGAGAGAAAGTGAAAGTAATCCTCTGTGTAGTGCAAGTTTTGAGGCAGTAAGCTCAAGCCATAAATTGCATTGAGTAGTCAGGCCTACTTGGTAAATGAGTGAGCATTAGAGTGGAACGCATTGCCTCCAACTCAAGAGCGAAGACATTAATAATATGCAAGTGGCTGAGGGTAATGGTGGCCATATAGTCATAGACTGCACTCTGTATATTAACACATATAGACCTACCAATCAAGCATGAGGATCATTATGCAGATGAATGGGGACATTATGACACTTCTAAAGGCAGTAGAGGCATGGTCATATACTGTGCTTGAAATTGTATTTTTCTAAATGCATGTACAAATGTAATAAAATCCTATCTGAAATGGACTCCATAAATAATTTAAATTCATTATAGCTAGAACAATATGTTTGTTTTTTTTTTAAACTACAATCACTTCACACTTTTACAATGGCCTGTTGTAGCACTAGCAACAACTTTTGAGTACTAGATTGCTATCATTTATGTATAATATGAAATGGGATTGGAAACTAGATTCTCTCTAGATGGAAAAAGAAAGTACTAAAAAATCATATATATATATATATATATATATATATATATATATATATATATATATATATATATATATATATATATATATATAATATTTACAATTTCAGGTGTGCTTGAGATATAGTTAGACAGAGAGTTGACACATCTAATGCGGTAGAAGAGTTCATGTAGTGGGGCTTTAGAATCCACGTTAGCTCTAGAAATTCCACGCAATGCAAAGTTCAGAGTTCAGTAGTGATCCTAATAGTCCAGTTCCAGTTGACTGGTTTGTGTACTAGTTTAGTGCAATGGTTTAAATGTTATATTATTATATTAAGGTTAAATCTTCTTTACCTTATGGAAGTCAAACTTTGTATTTATGTTTTTTTGCTGTTTGTTTTTGTGCCCTGAGCTGGGATCATATATCACAACAATATGAGTCACTCTGTGTTCTCTATAAAATATGTCAAGGTCATTTTTTTCTAGATGGCATTTTCAAAATTCACAAAACACAAATTTACCATTGCATTTGTTCTGCCAGCATCTGTATGCTTCCTTTCAATTAAAATTATTTTGTGTTAGCCTTCGGTTTTCCATTGAGCGTTTACTTTTTAATAATGCATCAGCAAATGTGGTCTACTGCATCTCTATATTTTTTTGTTTGCTTTTCTTGATATTACTCTTCAAAATTCCCCCCTTAGATAAAGCACAAGTCTATGTCCACGATGACTATGCAGTATCTACCAAAATCAATTAATGTGTTTTTCAGTAAGTGAAAAGGAAGTAGTAGTAATAGCAGTGACGATAATTGTATCCGTAACAGTACATACAGGGACATTAAAGTGTACCATAACCTATTTTAGCTGTAGTATTAACAGTAGTAGCGGCAGGAGTAATTTACTAGAATCTACTAGAATTGGTATAAGTGGTATTTGAAGTAGTATTGCAAATATTTAAACAGTGGTGTAGTGGTTAGCACCTCAGCCTCACAGCTAAAAGGTCTTCCAGGCGGTGTGAGCCTTCTGTGGAGTTAGCTTATTCTTTCCATCTCCAAATGTAGGTTTCCCTTGGGTCCAGGCTCCCCTCTGAGACCAGGACTCCCCCCAGAAAAATATTCTCTTTATGTAACTCTCCTTCTTAAATAAAGGTCTAAAAAATATGTTACTATGTTTTAGTCATGTAATAGACATTTCAAAAATAAACATGCTTCTGAGCACTTAGTAATATTTGAATACACAGTCAAGTAAAGAATGTGAGTACTTGGTATTACCAGGTTTATGTTGCACCAGCGTTTCTCTACACCCCTGGGAACTCAGAATGGTAAATTTAGCCTTTTCCCCGAGACTGCAAAGACAGGAGACACACAGCACACAGCTCAATTGTAGAGCAAGGAGTGTCCAGAAAATAGCCACTGCCCACCCTCCACTCAAACTCTTCAGTGCATTCAGACCAGACTGTATCGACCAACACGGACCCTGGTTTAATCAAGTCTAAAAATACATGTAAACACAGGGCACGGCTGATGGATCAGTCGTGACAGGTTTCTGACTGAGGTTAATGGATGCTCTCATTACTAACGGCAACAAATAAAACAATGCTTAGTCTGAGTGCAAACTGGCCTCCGCAGTTAATGAAAGTAATTATGGAAGGCAGTCATGTTGAAAATATTCTAGAGCATATAAGCAAAGACGTGATGTGTTCCGCCCCTTATGTTGCGGACTCATCACAGAAATGCTTTGGCGTTGGGGCAGTTAGGTGTAAGAGTTGTCTTGTCAAGAGGCAGATGAGAAATAATTGTTCATTTGTTGAAAGTGGATTGGAAAAGTGTGGGGCCTGTGCGAAAGTATGGATTAAAGCTATAAATTAAAATTGCTATATTACACAAACTGAACTTGTGAGCTTTCATGAATGCTGTTACCTCATCAAAACAGCCTGGAGTTGTGTTTTGTTTAATCCTGCATTTTTAGGTCAAAGCTCAAAATGCTCTTTTCCACTTTGTGATGTCATGAAGTGGTAGTTTTCAAGTTAACCTACCTTTTACCTTTCGTTCAGCGGTGGACAATTCCAAGGCTGAAATTATCCTAATAATTCTAGTGAAGGTGTATGGAGTTTAAATACACACTGGAGCACTTCCTGTATTACACATTACATGACCACATTACATCACAAGGTGGAAAAGAACTCAACCTAAATACAGTATGTAGGGTTTGTGTGTTAAACATATGTGAATGAAACAAAACAAATCTCCAGGTACGTTTTTGATGAGGAAACATAATATGGGCCACATTTTTCTTTTGGTTTTTCCCGTTTGGAGCTGCCACAGCAATTTATTTATCTTCTGAGTGGAAAGAATAGCATATTAACTCTGTATAGCTTCATGCCAGATGCCCTTCTTGGCAAATATATTATACAGGTTTGAGTGGAGCACAAGAAGTCAGCACATTTTAACACAACAATAGGCTAGTTCAATGGATTTAACTAATAAAAGATCTTACTGTAAATGGGTAGTTTACTTTCAGTGTAGTTAGCTCCTCCATTCAGAGAAATATAAGGCAGTGACTGACCAGAAACTACCAGACTTGGAAAACAAAAAAGTCCAGTTAACAGAATTTCTTTTCCACAACATTTTCAGGTTTGAACCCAAGTTACCTCCAGAGAAGGACTTTCAGGTCAATACAGGCTAACAATGCCCAGAAACGCATGAAGATAGAGAAGTGGGGAGGAGAAGAACAAGGGAGGAGATGAGTGTATAAAAAGCTAGAGCAGATTCGTGTTGCCAGTGTGTTCCCCTGGTCCGGCCCCAGAGGATGGAATGATGGAGCAGAGATGAAAGAGAGACTTTGAAGAAGGAGTGATCCATCCCTCGCTCCCTGGAAGGAGGAGAGAAGGGATCAGAGCAAAGGCCCCTAACACAGCCAGAGATGTCAAAGATACACACACACTTTTCACGTTATGCACTTGACTCCCAGCCAAGGTGACTTTACTGTCCATTTGATTTTGCTTTGAGCCAGGCTTTCTTAAATGGACCATACGGACTGCCTTTTTGCACTTTCTTACTGCTGATGGCATCAAACTGCACAGTTAAGTCAGAGCTCTTATGTGATGACAACTCAAAATCTATCAGAAAGCAATAACGCAGCTTTTCCCTCAGTCTTTATATTTACTTATACTGTCACTTTTGTACATTGTTAAATCAACTTTAATATTTTTCGTGGACTTTTAGGTTAGTGTTTTTGATACACATCCCTTTTGGCATATCCTCCCTGAGTCAGCTAAGAAAAACAATGAAAAATCAGCATAGCATAAGCACAATTTCTACAGCTCATTTTGACGGCTGTAATTGTGACATTTTTAACTAAAGTTCAGCCAAGCGTGCTCCACTCTTTATCCCAAACAGCCTGCTCTGGGCTTCTATAAACAGACATACCTGCAGCTGCGTGACGCAACATATTTGGAGCTTCTCTCAGTGTGCAGCAGGAGCCAGAAAGGTGGGACAGCGGGAGGATGATTACACTTTGGGTCATGGGGAGTTAGAAATGAAATTCATGCTTCGTTATTGTGTTTTTGAGCATTTCCCCTGGTGTTCTTTAGCTTAGTAGGTTCAATTCAAGGTCGTAATGGTCCCGTGATGTGCACAATATGTCCGCTGTACTGTTTAGAGAACACATCATATTAATGATTTTCTTCACAAAAAATGTAAAAAAAAATCCTATTTAAACGAGACATATGAATGCACTAATACCATGCATGTTGACTTATTCTGTATTATACTGCATTCAGTCCTTGAGTGATCAGAAATATTTTTCACCTGCCCACTATGCCCACCCACTTCCCTATACTAGTTTGTGTCATACACGCAAAGTTAAAAAATCTTGTTTCAACAATAAAATTATTTAAAAAATCCACTGCTTGTTAGCAGTGGATATTTAAAAAATCCACTGCTTGTTAGAATGAAATGGAATTTTCAGTTCTGCAGTATTTTACAGGAAGTCAGTGGACTATTATTGTGCTGTTTTTGGAAAAAAAAAAAAAAAAAAAGAACGCATATTACAAAAATGGAAAAGTGACATAATACAGTAAATTTAAAATGGGTTACCATTTCATTGTTATTGTATTTTATTTAGAGTGATTCAGCTTGTCGTGTAATAACAGTGATGCACAGATTTGTGTTGTATAGCAAACAAACTCAACAAAGTCATGCATGAATTAATCTGGAAATTCATCCATAATTCATGTCCTATTTCTCAAGGCTTGGACCAGTGTGAGGTCATCTTCAAATTGTTTGTGGCTAGACAGTTTTTTGACTGAAAGTCATTGCTGTAGTTTAGCGTATAAGCCTGTAATGTTGTTTTATCTGGTACTTTTTAGCAGCTTTGAACTCTTATCACCGCCACCACTGACTGAAGAAATCTTAAGTTCTGTAATTTCATTCTTCCACTCATTAAAGTGGACCCTTGATCATTATTAGATCTCATGTCTCATTTTCTGCTGTGGTGAGAGGGTCTTTTTTGTTGTACACTTTTTTTTTTTTTTTTTTTTTTTTTTTATAATCCATTATGATAAAAGGTATACTTTAAAGTGGGTGATGAGAATGTTTGTATTTTTCAAACACACAGTAATAATTTGGCAACATAAAAAGTGCGCTGTGTAAAGGAGAGATTTCGCAGGTCTTTCCTTCCTGCTGCTGTCAGACTGTATAATGAACAATGCTAGTCATGTGTCATCCCCATAGCAACCATGTGTCATCTCCATAGTAATAATAACAATGTGCAATATTATTTCAAGTCACTTTACCTGCTATTATTTATTTACCCACCACTGTCCACCACTGTCCATCACTGCATTGTACACAGTCATCTCAGAATCAAAAACACTTATTGTGCAATGTTCCTGTGCCTTTTAGCTTAGCTTACAGTGTTGTGTTTTTTTTAGTTGATTGTAAATACTTATTATTATTATTTATCTTGATTTGATGCATGCTCTTATTTTCCTACTGTTTCTGTAACTTGCGTTGTGACACCGCAATTTCCCCATTGTGGGACAAATAAAGGATTATCTTATCTTATCTTATCTTATCTTATATGTGCTCTGTGTTGACAAATTTACTGTCAAAAAAATGAAATACTTATAGAATTAGTTGTATTCTTTGTTGTGATGTTTCCAAACAAGTAAAGTGGGTGCACAAAATCAAATAAATTAAAATAAATGAAAATGAAGTGCAACTGTGTGTGTCTCAAGTGTTATGTGATTAGAGAGATGAATCTTTACATAAATCTTAACATTTTCCATAGCTGTAATATGGCCAACCATGACCCTTGACCTTTGACCTTGGGCAAATGCTGTTGATTGTACAATTACTCACTTGATCAAGCGGCTCATTTGAACATACAACCAATTACTGTATATTAGCAAAAGCTCTGCAATTCCCCATATACTTGGTTTGGTGGTATAGTACCCGCGGCAAATATTTGTCATAGTTTTACATCAGTTAAATGGCAGTTTGCAGAAAAAAATGTGAGAAGAAAAGTACAAAACATCCAGAATCCAGAATGAGTAAGGAAAGCCTACATAAGTCAACAGAAAAACATGAAAATCGGTCAAATGCTATGCAGTGTTTTTATTCTCTGAAGGACTGTCCTTATATCAGTATAAACTTCAATGTCTCACTTGTCACAGCCACTACAATCTGCCTTAACCTTGATATGTAAGTGATAAGAAAAGTACAACACGTTTTTTGTAATGATGGCATATTTAATTAAAATAGAAATGATTATGCTTGACTGCATTCACACTTGTGTAACACCTGGACATATATTTTATGTTTAAATGTAATGTTTTATTCATCGTTATTTGAAAACAGGTTTTTTTGTAGTTCTAGTCTACTTTATCCATGCTTGAATTAAAGGTGCACTGTGTAACTTTTCTGGTGGATGGTTCATCACCTGCATGTTTCTTTGCTTATGTCATTGCTCTGCCTTGAATGTTCCACATCATAAGATTAAACAGCTCTACCTTACATTTATTCAATTACAGGTGATTTTATAGTTCTTTATAGCTTGTGGGGGGCTTGTGCAGGAGGTTGAGCATTACTGACTAGATATAGTCGGCCTCACCCCCACGCACAGCTTGGGCTCTGGAACCTAACTCCTTGAGAGGGGCTGGACTCTCCATTTCTCTGGCGTTGCTCACGGGGAGAGGTGGCGGGCTAGTGTGGCCCTGCTCATTGCCCCACAGCTCAGCTGCCGTGTGTGGAGTTCACCCCAGTGAACGAGAGGGTCATGTCCCTGTGTCTTTGGGTCGGGGACAGGTCTCTCACTGTTGTGCCGAACAGCAGTGCAGAGTACCCGGCTTTTTTGGAGTCCCTGGGAGGGGTACTAGACAGTGGACCAACTGGGGACTCCGTTGTTCTATTAGGGGACTTCAACGCCCATGTGGGCAATGACAATGACACCTGCAGAGGGGTGATTGGGAAGAACGGCCTCCCTGATCTGAACCAGAGTGGTGTTCTGTTATTGGACTTCTGTGCTGGTCACGTCTTCCGAGGAGGAAGCAGAGGTTGGGGACTCGGAGGCGGAATCATCCATCACCCTGGCTGAAGACACTGAGGTGGTAGGCAAGCTCCTCTGTGGCTTTGGGGGTGGATGAGAGCCGTCCGAGTATCTTAAGTCTCTGGATGTTGTCGGGCTGTTTTGGCTGACACGTCTCTGCAACGTTGCATGATGGTCGGGGACAGTACCTCTGGAGTGGCAGACCAGGGTGTTGGTCCTCTTTTTAAGAAGGGGAACCGGAGGGTGTGTTCCAACTACAGGGGAATCACACTCCTCAGCCTCCCCGGTAGGTCTATTCCAGAGTACTGGAGAGGAGAATCTGACCGATAGTTGAACCTCAGATTCAAGACGAGTAGTGTGGTTTTCATCCCAGCCGTGGAACACTGGACCAGCTCTACACCCTCCATCGGGTGCTTGAGGATTCATGGGAGTTTGCCCAACCAGTCCACATGTGCTTTGTGGATCTGGAGAAAGCATTCATTCTCAGAGTGGCTGGGCACTCCCTTAGAGATAGGGTGAGGAGCTCAGCCACACGGGAGGAGCTCGGAGTAGATCCAGTGCTCCTCCACGGCAAGAGGAGCCAGCTGAGGTGGCCCAGGCATCTATTCTGGATGCCTCCTGGACACCTCCCTGGGGAAGTGTTCTGGGCATGTCTTATCGGAAGGAGGAACTGGAGAAGACACAGGACACGCTGGAGGGACTATGTCTCTGGGCTGGCCTGGGAACACCTCAGGGGTCCTCCCGGAGGAGCTGGAGGAAGTGACCAGGGTGAAGGAAGTCTGGGAGTCCCTGCTTAGTCCGCTGCTCCCGCGACCCGGCCCTGGATAAGTGGAAGAAAATGGATGGATGGTTGGATGGACAGAGACTCCACCAGAAAAGTTACACAGTGCACCTTTAATCATACTGTCAATATATTTTTTAAAATTCTGATGGTGTAGTTTGGTATAGGCTTTATATTGCTGGGTTTCAGGTGACATCACAACATTCTCTATACTAATAATATTTAGTACAGATCGGGTGCAGCTAGAGTCTATTATACTATTAGTTATTTCATAGCAAATTACATTGTTGGCTTTTGTCCCCTTTCTTTGAGTATGACATCAGTGAATTGTAGAAGCTAAAAAAACACCAATTGAAGTTATGCACAAATGCTTTATATTGCCTCATTTTTGTCCGTGGAGCTATTGTTTTTGCCCCACAATAATTATTTCCTTAAAACACAGACTCAGAAACTTATTTAAGGAGTAATTTAATCATTTCAATTGTGTGTGATCCCAAAGTTTGTATCAGTGATTATTGGACCTGCACCGTCCCTGTTGTTTAGCTCTGTTAACTGTTTTTCTGCCATAGTTAACTTGATTTTCTTGTTTTAGGTGTCAACTAAATATTAAGCACAGTTGTAGACTTTTGTATTTGTTATTAAACTGTAGCAGCTCTTTCACATTTTACATGTGTTTTGAGCTGTTTAATTACTCACCACTGACACTCATATATCTTTGCCACCCACTAACAAAGCTCCAAAGGTTATGACGTCATCTTAACCGCTATATAACTTGAGGAATAACAAGTTAAAGGAGCAGGTTTCCCTGGTGGCAGGGTGGCAAGTTAACAAGGGAGGTGGCATCTCCTTCAAAGCGCCCACTGCCTGAACACTATTAATTAGACAATTTTTACATGGAGCTGATATATGGACATGCCACCTGCACACGCCTGACTGGAATGTGAATGATTCCTTTTCTTCTTCATTGTACTGATAGAGAAAGCACGACACTATGTGACTGGGTTAGAGACTATGTACTGTATGCACATAGAGTCATCAGTACATTTTTTAGGGAAATACGTTTATAAATTAGTATCATTGAATATATTGTCACCAAGTTTCTAAGCAGTATACCAGCAATATGGTAGGTATTTTAATTAACAGCTGTTACAATAATTCAAACATGACACATGGTAAGTGCAGATCTACTAATAGGCAATAGTGATGAAAGGTCTTTCAGCAGTATACTAAGTAGTAATAGTGTGTGCAATGTCAGAAATACAATATGTACCTTTTCTGTTGGGGATCGGGCACCTGCTAGTCTTTACGGAGATGTTGTTTTGCCACATGACATCACACATCTATCTTGCATTTATACTATTACAGATGTTTTTATTGCTCAAAAAAAAAAAAAATATATATATTAAAAAAAAACAAAAAACATGCATTCTGATTGTGAGTCGGATTGCCTTACCACAGATCTGATCTGTAACTTGGCCTGGGCTGTGTCTATGAAGATAGATGAGTTTAATTTCGGTCCACAAAACTGCAATATTGCCGTGGTTTAAAGTCCTTTCAAATGAAATAATCAATTGGCATTGAATAATAGCACAACTTTCTGTAACTATTATGAAACAATGACTTCACTTTAGTTTATTTATGCTAACACAAAACATGCTGAACTTTGTGCCAGTTTATGTTTCACATGGATAGGCCCATGCTGTATACAATTATTCACCGTAAACCAGGTAAACAAATCTAAAATCTGACAGCAAAGTCTACTATAAAAGTAACCTGTTCTCCAAATCAGTTTAAAACTATAGGCATTTTATAGTTCTAATGTCACTTAAACCTATTGTAAATCAGCATACCTTCATGTCTGTGGGTAAACAAACTGAACAAATATTGATGCATAATTCACATATAAAATATGTAGTATTATTTGGAAGTAAACGTATGATGTAGATCTGTACAATATCTGTATCATTAAAACCCTAAGGCTTGATGTGGACTTGAGCCTTGTACCCGCTGACTTGCTGCTCTTTATTTCATGGCACAGGGACACAGTGTACAGAACGCTGACAAAAGGAAATCATCTGCTATGAGGAGCTATGTACTCCACACACGAGGTGGCTCCTCTGGGATAAATGACTGCTCCCCTCTTTGTCATTTTGCCCACAAGCTCCTACACACACATTCAAGCAATCCCTGGGAATAGATCTATGTGGTTCAGTAACAAGGAATCAATATGTCTTCCAATAATAACAGCTGAGGTTGTTATGTATTGCAGTGAAGGCTGAATTGAGATTAAAGTGAACTACGGAAGATTGCATCCTGGGAAGATTATGTTTCACTCCAATTGGTGGGCTGCATGGTGTGGGTCTTAGGGCAGCTCTATGTTTCGCCAAAGTATCGTTATGGAATAATCTATTAGTCCATTTTATAAAATACTGATGCGGTTGCAGTGATAATTCTACTGTGCACTGCAAAAAGTTAAATCTTGTGAAGTTAAGATTACTTGAAAATTACCTACCAATGGAGCAAGGCCATTTGAAGATACTATATGTTTCAAAATCTCATGTTGCTTGAATTAAGGAAAAAAAAAAAAGAAATAATCCATTGATAATTTTCCTTGTCAAGTTGAATCTACTCAAATCATTTTAAAGAACATAATATATATTCTTGTGGCTCTTTAAACATGCTTTTGGTCACCTTGGTATAGGTATTGCACATTAAAATAACACAATTTGACCCAGCATTTTGAGTGCTCAGAGAAGATGAGTTTGGATTAATGAAACTAGCATCAGTGAAGCAAAAGTACATACAGACATGACATAAAAAAAGAACATAAAAAAAGAAAACATGTAGAACTGGATAATATACAATCATTCAGGCTAACCAAATCTGCACAGTCAGTCCATGTTATGAATACATTTTATGGACTGGGGTTTTTGTAGTTTTTATACCTTTTACTTTTACATAAAGGAACCCTGTATCTGTTCCCACACAGTTTAGTTCTGATAAATAGTTTTTATTTGAAGGAAATCCTAGTTGAATTCCAACCAAACCCGGGCAAAGACTTGGTTCCCCATCATTACATACTCTGCAATGTTTCTTGCATAATTTGATGTTTTCCCTCAGAAGCAGCCTGATGAGAAGCCAGTGCGGTGTGTGTACAGTACATGTGTATTTTCTGCAGGAGGCTGGCTGCTGTGTGCGCATGTGCTCAGACTGCAGTGTTGGGCTCCAGACTGATTGCTGAAGAAGCCATTGTGGATTCATTTCTTGCAATCGGAATGTTTCTGCAGCTCCAGTGAAAGAGGCAGGCTCTAATGTGTGCCAGCAGCAGCGGGAGCTAGTCAGTGTGAACGTCAATATTTGCCAAAGTTATATGCTTATGCAACCATTTCAAAGTACTCTGTATTGAAGGACCTATATTATGCAAGATTGACTCATGTGAACTTTTAGTCATGATGGAATGTTGTTCATCAAAAACATAGTTGTGTTTTGTTTCATTCACACATGTTTGAGTAATCCTTTATCATTAGTATGTAAACATCTCCATAGCTCAAAATGCTCTGTTCTACCTTGTGATGTCATGAAGAGGTAGTTTTCAAGTTAACAGCTACCTTTAACATTGTGATTAGCAGAGATTGGCAATTCCGGGGCTGAAATTATCCAAATGCTTCTAGTGAAAGTGTATGGAGTTTAAAAACAGAGTGGAGCACTTCCTGTATTACCACATGACATCACAAGATGGAACAGAGTGTTTTCTGTTTGAGAGACTCTCAAATATATGCAAGATTTATGTGTTAAACATGTGTGAATGAAACAAACCACAACTCCAGGTATGTTAATGATGAGGAAACAACATTATAACATAGATCAGAAAGTAGTGCAATATGGGCACTTAAACTGTACATGGGGGGCCTGATGCTGTTTCTCTACAGACTACAAATTATAATCAATGAAAAAGCAAGTTAAGAGTTTAAAGCAAGCAATATCATCTTGTTAGAGAGAAGAAGGTGGCAAATCTTCTGCCATAAACTTTTATGCAGACAGATGCAGATAGTAAAGACTTGAATTGTGTCTGAGAATTAGCAATAGCTTTTGTTAGTTACTCCTGGCAGAGTCAGTATCTATGAAATGTTGTAAACTTAACTACTCGACATGCAAAATATGCGACCGCTGATTCTGATCAGTTAATATGTTCCATTTAGAGACCTCCAGTAATAAGCTCTTGGATGTGATGTGGTTGTGTATTTGGTTACACTGTAAATGTTCCCTTTTTGTCTTGGTGAATAATAACTTTTTTTCTTATTACCCCTGATACGGCGCACTGCTTTCAAGCTCCGCTCACTGGAGTTCAATTACTGGCTTCCCTCTGGCTCGCCTTTTATCACTGAATAAGTAGAGGCCCGATACCGCGTCTTTGCGAGTGTTTGTGAGTGTGTGCGTGGGGTCAAAGTCACCGCACCGCATAAGAAAGTCAAGTAAATGCAGTGTGCAGCCTCTATAAAGGTCCAGTCATGGTTGCTTGCACTTGAAGCTATGTGGAGGCATTCATGAATACAAGTGTGGGAACAGGTGGTTTTCTCCCAGTCCCTAGATGCAAAACATTACCTTTGTTATTCACCTCACTCACAAAACGCCTTCGACACCTTTGGAGCACCGGGACTTAGATTTGGGTCGTCAACTCCACAATGAATCTCTGCAAAGGGGAGATAAATGGCATCAGACTTGTTTTCACCTTTTTGTTATGTTGCTGCAGCATTTTCCCTGCAACTGCACTATTTTCATCGAGTGAGAAAAGACAGAAGTAAAAACAGACTGAAAATATGAACACAATATGACACTGCTTTTATGGGGCCATTTGAATAAAGACTAACTGCGGTGCTGTATGTTTGACTAGTGAGATGGTGTCTTGAAGGAATTGACTCCTCATGAGCGTTTATGAAAATGTGAGTGTTCTGAATAAATGTCATGTGGTGCACATAATGAGTGGGGACATTGGCTGTTTGGAAGATTGGCAAACTTTTAATTAACATTGTTGAAGCAGTGAAGGCCTGGAAAATTATTATGGTTATGTTTTTTTTGGTTTAGGGGCTAGGTATCCTTTATAGTAAAGGACTTTTAGCTAGGTAACATGGAGTACAAGTGGAGTAAAACGAATGAATGTATTTTTCAGAAAACATGAACAAGGGTAATGGTCAAGGTATTGACTGTAGCTAATTAAAAGTGAAATTGCTCACATTTTATTAATAATCATTAGCTCTGTGTTTTGGTCCTACTGGTGGAGTCAAAAAGGCAAATCTAATCTACTAAAATGATCTGTCTCTTAGTCCAGGCTGAACCTTATTTTGCTCATAAAGGTTAATTCTCATGATGTGAGTTCACAAACTCACAAGAATTCATCTTGACAGGCTCCCGCCGTTGTGATTGGGTCTAGACCAATCACATGGCAGCATTGTGGTTTGGGGCGGAAGCCAAAAGTGAAGGGTCCAGACAAACCAAAACATACTTGATGGTGCTAAAATATAGGATATACTTTGGAAATACAAACTTTTGTTTTTGGAAAAAAGCCAAAAGGAAGCTCTTTGTGCATTTGTGGATGGGAAAGATTTGACCAATCATCTTGAAGTGTATTTTGTAATGAGGTTCTGTCTTTTCAGTGAGAGCGATTCCAGATTGATAATGTGTAGAACTCCTTTCAGAGTGCTACACAAATCAATCTGCCATTAGCCAGGTTAGGCTGAGCCATGCCCAGATCTAAAGCAAATGAGTAATGCTGCAGCCTTTCATAGTATTTGTGGTGGTAGATAATGATTCATTTTACACAGCACTTCAAATTAGGACCTGTATTCCATATTTCATATTTCATAATGTATTTCTTCTGTAAACTGACTGTATGCAGCAAGCCAACTATTTGGCATAAAATATGAGACAAGAATTTGATAGCTAGTGTTGGGAACAGAAAAAGTGTAGAGACCCAGTGTGGTGAGTTTAGCTGGGGAACTACAGCAGCAGCAGCAGCAGAGGAGGAGGAGAGGAGATGTAAAGGACGATGGTGATAAGGAGCAGGGGCTGGGGAAGACAAACGAGAGCGAACAGCTAAGAAAAGAGTGTGATTCATGTCAGTCGGCCTGCTCTGCATCATCTCGTATTCAGCAGCTCGCGATGTACCACAGTGCCTCCGACCACCCCAACCACGTGTACGTGCTTGTGTGCTTGTGTGTGTGTGTGTGCATGTGTGTGTGTCGAAACCCCAAGACTTTATATACTGTCTGCTCTCCCAGAAAATGGTGCCAAGGTTTGGATAAGGATACAGATAAAGAGAGTGGAGATGGGGTTGTAAATCACACGTTCGCACAGGCACAGTTCGACCTTGAATGTGTGGACCATTCCCCTCTAACTCCCTAACATGTTGAGTGCAATCCAACTACACACACGCACACACACACACGCACACGCACACACACAGACACACACACACACACACACACACACACACACACACACACACACACACACAGCACTACGATGCTTATCTACTTCAGATAACAGAGCACAGGAGAGAGAGGGTTAGAAACAGTGGGTACTACGGGGGGAGAGAGAGGATAGAAAGATATGAAATATTAGAGAGGGGGCCGGCATGAAGAGGAATAGCGGTTTGAATAATACATAATATACCAAAATAATAGATAGGGACATGGGCGAAAGTGACGCCACCAAATGTGTCCTACATTTGTTCATTTGTGAATGAGAAAAGGCAAAGATAAAGATCAAATATGTTTAGAGAGGGTTCTCATAAGCACAAAATGAGGAATATCTTGTATGGAGCACTGATAAGGGGACACTTTTTGGCAATCACTTTCCAGACACAGAATATAAGACACAAAATTGAACAGAAACATGTTTTATTTTAGGAAAACTAAGGAAAGGAGTTTTGTTGTTTATATTAACCTTATAGCACAATATTTTCTTTGAAGCCGCCAATGTTTATATTTGTTGAATGTATATTTCCACTTGACAAGTAATCTTTTGGACCAAAGCATAGCATTAAGTTGTCAGCCATGAGTGTTTGTACAATGAAAATCACTTTAAAATGACTGCAAAACTCTCAGGATTTTGCTCTGCTCCATTCTCTGACTCAAATAGAAATTAATGATCCATTGGCTCATTGTATGTCGGGCTCAAAGACTTTTCTGAAAAAACAAAAATATTTGATTTTCTCCCTTTAGTTGGGCTATTGTCTAAATGAATCCAATTCTGGTGGTAGAGTTACATGGAACAGAGTAGAAAGAGAACTGCAGGTTTTCATCCCATTCTAAAATCGATTGAAAGTTTCAGTGTGTCTAATTGATTCGTATTTGATAATGAACAACAAAACTAACTTGATTGCACAGTTTCAGACACATTTTAAGCTAAATTTATTGTGGGTTGCAAGGTCAGGTTTCCTGAAAAAGCTATAAAAGGACTCCGTGATGACATCATCAGAGGAAGCCCATGTGCCAGCCTCAAATCAGATTAGTCCAGTGTCCTCTCTTCGTCCTCAGCAGGGGGATGCTCTATCCTTCATTGGACTCCCTCCACCCTTCATCACTGGTGGATAGGGGCTTTGGTTATTTTTCAAAAGCTAATTATAGTGTTTTATTGTGAAACACAGTATGTCCTGGTTAGATGTCAGTGTGCCCCCACACAAGCAAAGCATGCATCATGTAGTATTCTTGTTGCTCGCTGCAAGTAGCTAACACTGTTGCATGGGAAGTAGATTCAAAACTACTGTTGTACTGAAGAAAAGACTGGAGCAGCTTATGTTACCTTGTCATGCAGAAACTGATATGGTGAGAGCAGAGATAACAGAGAACATGGCAACATGAAGCCAAATGTTTTGCCCACTTGATGAAATAGAGATTTGTTACCTGTGTGCAAGTCTTACTCTTTCTATTCCTAACATGGATAAATGGAAAAGGACTTAAGTCGTGAAAATACAGATATTCAGTAGACAGATTTGTGCTGTTTTGTTCCTTTGGCACATTGTGTGCTTGTCTATATGGACATGACCAGTGCCTCCTACACTAATACTATTCTTAAATATTATACCCTGTGACTCATGCTAACGCCAACTCTGCTGTGCTGCTGTGCTGACTCATGTATCATACTAGAGTACTTTTCTCTATTTGAATAATTCTGACAATACTTTTGACCTTGTGCAAGTGCTTCGGCAGAAAACTGTCTTTGTTACCTTCGCTTGTAAAGTGAGACTAATTGATTCAGAATCAATAGTCCCTTGGCTCAAGTAAACCTGGCTTTCTTAAAAACAGGACTTGTTTGTTAAAAGTGTTGCAGCTCATTGGTCAGTGCATGTTAAAGGTTGAGTTAAAATGAGAAAAACTAACACATGATAGAGTGCATCTTATTAGGATCCCAAAGGTTTCCTGGCTGGTTCTCCTGCGATAAACTTGAGTCATTTATTCAAACTGCACAGTCCAGGCTGAAAATGCTATTTATTAGAACTAAGTGGGATTAATTTGGTTTCTCTCGCCAAAACAACATCTGACTACTTCAGTGAATGCAGGTGTTCTTCTCAGTGATAATACTGTAGCCTTGAAGATATAAGCCATGTTGAAATTTTTTTTTTACAGGAATTGAAAAGTAAATTAAATTAAAAACCTAATAATTCTTATTTACAAACATGCATTTTATGTCTGAAGCTTTTATAAATTCCAGCTCCAGCTGTTCCGGAGTGACCCCAGAGACATAGGGGAAGACCCAGAGCACCCTGTCGGTACCCATCTTGTGAAGTTAGCAGACGACACAACTCTGGGGAGACTCATTACAGGAAAGAGGTAGATCTTCTGACCACGTGGTGCAGAGCCAATACCCTCCAGCTGAATGTCAGCAAGACTAAGGAGATTGTTGTCAACTTCCAGAGAGGCCACACCCAACACCCGCTACTGGCCATCGAAGGTGCTGTGGAGAGAGTGAGCAGCACAAAATTCCTGGGGGGTGCACATCAGTGAGGACCTCTCCTGGACCACCAACACTGCATCACTGGTGAAGAAAGCCCAGCAGCGCCTCTACTTCCTGTGAAAACTCAAGAGGGCAAGGGCCTCACCACCCATCATGACCACCAGAGGAACCACTGAGAGCATCCTTTCCAGCTGCATCACTGTGTGGGGCGAAAGCTGACCACAACAGGAGTGCCCTGCAGCACATGGTGAACACAGCCAGGAAGATCATTGGTGCACCACTCCCCTCCCTGCAAGACATATACCCCACTCACCTCACCTGCAAAGCGATCACAATTGTGAGTGATGCAAAACCCCCCCCGTTTATTTGACAATAAACTTTGAACTTGAACTTGATGTGTTCCCACAAGCCAACAAGGCTTAGGACCCCTTCTTCAGCCTGACAGCATCCCTTACTTTCGGAGAGACAGCTGTAATGTTGTCTACAAGAAGAGCATGAGTAGACTCTACTTCCTGAGAAAGCTCAGGTCTTTCAATGTGTGCAGCAAGTTACAGGAGATCTTCCACCAGTCTGTGGTGACCAGCGCCCTGTACTTCGCTGTGGTCTGCTGGGGGAGCAGCACCAGTAAAAGGAATGACAAATTGATCCGTAAAGCTGGTCACGTGATTGGCCATAAGCTGGAGACATTTGTCACAGTGAAGGACAGGAGGACACTGAACAAACTGCTCTCCATCATGGACACTTCTGCTCACCTGTACAACAACTCACGGTTATGTAACAGAGCCCTGTGTCCTGTCAATCATCATATCAATGTTGTACTGTCTTCCTATGACTTTTTGTATATAGCTGAAAGTTTATATTTCATTACTTATTTTTCTATTTTATTTTGACTTGTACATATACATTTATATAATTATGCCTTATTTGACACCTGTCTCTTGCTATCTTTTTTTTTTTGCTACTTATTTAGAATTTATTATTACTTTATTATTAATGTATTATATTTTTTACTCTTTATTATTATATTATATTGTGATGTGTGAGCTACTGTGTCCAAATAATTTCCCTTGTGGATCAATAAAGTTTGTCTAAGTCTAAGTTCCCCTAACAGACTCTGCCAGGTCTTTCTGGCTTCATCCCTCGCCAGCGAATCCAACTCACCATCAGGTGGTTATTGGTTGACAGCGCTACCCCTCGCTTGACCCTTTGATGCAGTCATATTTTCTATCTGGTTTACTACGTTATCATCTTACTGTATATTTAGAGGGTGGCACATTTGTGTATTATTCACAGTTTGTCATCACTTTCTTTTCAAGGTAAAAGAAGGCAATCACACTTGCACAAATGCAAACAAACACTAATCTAATGTAGGGACAAAGTCAGGAGGACACACACAGACTGAGCCTGCTGACTCATGGAGATTAGAGGAGAATTATAATCCTATTATGTTGTTGTCTTTCCCCCATGTCTTCTATTACAGTCGACAAGACCAGAAAAGACCTGTTTAGGCACACTTTCTTTGTATTGAAATTATGTGTTGCTGGTGTAATGCAGATACTTCAGTGTGAGTTTGGACTTAGAGATTGCATTTTCCAATTACCTAGAGTTGCGTAATATTTTCTTTTGACTTTACTGGATAAATTATTCAGAAATATGATATCTTTATTCCAAAAGGAGAACTGTGATTTTTTTGTGAGCATCAAGATGTAAAATAAATAAATACTTTTGCAGCAGCAGCTGCAGTTTTCAAAAGGTCAGTGACCTCTAAGAGAAGAAAGGCTCTAGAAATAACCATTAATGATGTGTTTGCAAAATACAACCTTAATGTTCTATGCATTGGTCAAACTCATTTAGTAGCCGCTCCAGGATTTCTGTACAGTAAATGGCAGCGACTAATGGTCTAATGGCTGCAGATGAATCTATAGGGCCTATAATGGCCATTAAAGTCAATGGGAAATCAATAGGTGTCATACAATGGACTTTAATGTGTGCTCTAAAAGCATCCAGTCAAGTTCAGCCCTTTTATACTTGTCTTAACATTTTATAATCCTCTGCTTTTGGATAAGCTAGCAGTGACATTCAGTACATAATACTACATCACAATGTATTTATATGTATTCATTTATATGGGCCTACTCAGGGGGAAAGGGTACTGAAACTTTGTCCTCAAGTAAAATAAAAGTTTCTTGACTAAATATGAATATTTGTAATTAGTTACTTCCCACCTCTGGGTCTACTGAACGTTTACCATTTTTTTTTTCTAACATAAATGGAAATGGGAGGGGAATCCACTCAGCTCGAATCACATCCACCCACACAGGCGCACACACCACAGGAGCAATTACCCGTGAAAGTGTGTGTAGAGATGGCCTATTTGACACACTGGGATAAGTTGTGACCTCGTGACCCTGATCCTTTGGTCTGGCTGCTCCCTAATGACTTTATCTCTCTCTGAGTCTCTTTATTTCTCCAGGTTAATCTATCAGCAGTGTCCTTCATTTCACTGCACAGTCATTTATACCTTACACTAAAGCAGTGACAATGTAAAGTGCACCAGTAACTGTTACACATAAGTATGTCAAAAAATACACACAAATAGCAAGACAAGCCTTCATTCTGTTTTCACAAGGTCGCCGTCACATAAAGATTGCTGAACGTTTTAAACTCCACATCAACACTTTTCTGTTCTGTTATTCCCTTTTCCTTTAAGTGAGAGTTTGATGGTAATGCTATTTGGAAACAGAGGTAAAAGTGTAATGTAAACATGCATGTCCTTTAAGTTTTTTGTGGATTATTTGGATGGTTATTATTTTTATAGACAACAATTATTGGGCTTTATACTAAATGTACACCCATGTTGACTGGTGGAAACCAATTAAGAAATGTATTGATTACCAGGTGATTGAATTATTTGCACCAAATAACCTGTGCTCAATCAACATTCAGGTATGTGTATGCAGGCATGAATGTGACTTTCCATGCACTGGAACCACATACTGTATATTGTTTTTGTTTTACCAGTGGGGATATACCAGACACACAGTGTGAGGAGGGAATCAGTAGTTTATTATAGATGGACTATGGTGATTAGCCTCGAAAATTTACACATGAGAGATGGTTTATGTAGATTATAGACTAGTCATGGAGGAAAACAAGTAGCAGCAGTGCAGTACTAGTACAAGTAGCAGTTAATCTATCATTCAACAACCACTACTTTTTACAGAACAGTCACAAAAGGTTTAAGAAAATACACATTTACTCAGAGACAGAATTTGTAAAATAATACGTATTCATAACCATATGGTATTCATCTCAGTCTAGTCAAAACTGAGGCACTGTTGTACTTTTCTGTTGCCTCAAATACCGACCAGCTGTATTTGTGCATTTGCCTAAAAGTAGAAAATTTCCATATTATAATGTAATGGTACTATTGCAGTCAGGGACTGTACTAAATTGGCAAAATCCCGGCTAGAAAATCTGTGAAAGTGTGCTATGTGCACTTTTAGTGGCACAACACTGCTACTGTCTTAATATATTCACTTATTCATATGGTAATTTAGGCAGTCATTATGAGGAGAGATGCTTCCTAGAGGCCAGTGAGAGGTGATAAGGAGGAAACCGCTGCTCCCATACTTCTGTGGCAGCAGGAGAAACATGCTAGGAGTTTTTTTTAGACATCTTACTTTATTTTATTAACCATATTTAGCTCTTTCTCAGATCATTTGTGGAAGATAATTCAATGCATATTTTATATCCAAAGTTGTCTAAAGGTACATTATTATTTATAAGAACATCAGTTATTCAGATATTTTCCATTCATTCACAAGTTGTATGCTCTTTTGAGAAGGCAGTGACATGTTCCACACAATTTTGCTTTGGTACATTTGTTCAAGCAATAGCCCGAATCCCGCTGTCAATATAAACATCATTGGCAGAGTGCTGAGTTCCACTGGCCCACAGGTTGGCGATGCAATTCCAGCTCTTATAGATGAATCCTGTCGTTGTGTCATTGGGCCTGCTCACAGTGTCTGCGTACATTGGTTTATGATTGTGTGTGTAAATGGTTGAGTGGTGCGGTGAGTGCCTTGAAGCTAGAAAAGCACTTTATAAATTCTGACCATTTGTGACCATTTATGTTTTGTCTATGTTACTGACCCTGAATGATTTGGATTATAGCCTTTGCTCAGGTTTTGGCTCCTCTTTTATAACCAAAAATAAGTTTAACTTCCCTCTGAACTGTGCAATACCTGAGAAACATAATATAGAAACTACTTGTTAACTTTTGGGGACTCTTTTAAATCAAGTTCACTAAGCTGGGTGAGATCTGCTGCAGTCATTTTTACATTGATTCAAACTATCCTCACTTGATATGTATGACATGAGTAGGACAGTGATCTGGATAGACATCTGTGAATGAAATGGTTGCACTGACCTCTTCAAAATACCCACAGTCTATGCTAATATTTACTTGTATTACTTGGGTAAAGAAAGAGAAGGGGTGATGTGGGAGTTTGGGACAGGCAGTTGATAGTGAAGATGATGCAGATTCGCCCACATGCCCCAAATCCTGCTAGGGCTCTGTGTTTAGCTTATTTATTATAGATTAACTTGCATGGAAAACACCAAGTGGGTCAGTATCTTCACCCACCTCCGAGGCAGACAGCAAACACGTATCTGCTGAGTAAATATTAGGCTGCTTGGACCGGCACGCAGGGGTTGCCATGGTAACAGATCCATATGGGACGATGGGAAAGTAGATTCTTAGCTAGCTGACTAGTGACTGTAGAATTGATTATACCTGCTAGGCTAGCAGAGACTGGTCAAATATGAACCAAATTGTGCATAATCAGTGAAAACCGAAAAGACACATCTAATAATGTTATCCTTTCACAAAGTTACTCTATTCTCGGTGGTCTAAATTTGGGCTCATTCCCACATTCCAGAGTTGGATTTTTGTTAAGTGGGCCAGTACAACAGGGGCAGCGCAAATGACTGTCAAGGATACAGCACAGTCTCTTTAAGTCACCTTTAGTTGATTTAGTTCACGCAGGTGAACTAAGCTTTTGGGTGCGGAAGTTCTCACAAGGGATCCAGCCCATGATATTATATGTATCTTGATAAAGTGCACTTTCAGTTAGATACAATTCAACACGATATCTTGATTCGATACGGTTCAGTAAAAAAATAAAGGCTTTCGGCTTTACTTCATGATCAACTCCGTTTTCACAGAATAAATAAATAAATATTAAAGGAAGATGAATGAACATATCAAAGTGCATAGTCTTTAGGGCATGTGACTCATACATGTTTAATACATTAAACTGTTGCATTGGTCATTGCTTATTCATCCATAGCTTATACCAGCTCAAAATGTACTTGCCTGTGATACTAAAAGTATTTGTTATACCACTACCTGTGCAGTTATTTATTTTATTTTATTTTTTTATATAATTTTAACACATTTTTAAAACTTTTTAAAAACTTAGTTTGATCATTTGATTCAAAAATGTATCTGAACAGGGGCTCAGGTGGTCAAATCATTTGGAACTTTTCTCATCAGTTCATATAGTTCTCAGGCTCTTTCTCAGAACACTTCAGACATGCAGCTTTCATTCAGAAACATACATGAAATTGAACTTTTTGAATACTACAGGCATGACCAAAGTTTGAGAGTTTTGATGGTAAGACTTGCCTTTGGAGAATGATCAGTTTTGAACGTAAAACTGAATTTTGTAGAGCAAAGATTTTGTTTAGGAAAACTGTAATCCTGTTTGGGATTCTATGTGATCTGTTTTGCAAATGTCAGTTCTCAATAGAGAAATGTAAAGGGATGTAAAACTGTAAAATAAAATACACACATTTTAATAATCAAAACAGTAAATATGCCAAATGTACTGAAATGGTAAGTCACTTAACTTTCAGGTTTGAATTCTTGCCCAAGGACCCACACTGGCTTCCTCATTGCCCCCCCCCCCAGGGGCAATGAGGAAGCCAGTGTGGGTCCTTGGGCAAGACCCTTCGCGCTACTGCCCACCTCATACAATTATGAGAGACTATAAAACTTACGAGATGCTGGCTCCGACGTCGCCCGGCCAAACAAGGTCTGCGTCAGGTGCTGGGGAACCAGAGCACCTTGATGAAAAATGGGCTACTGGAACAAGGCGGAAATGGGCGAGATGTGAGAACAAAGCTCTGTTGGAATGCTACTACTCCAGTAACCGTAGTCAGAGGGGTTACATGAACAAATAACATGAAGATATTGTATCATCAAATTAAGCAATAGGATATATATCAATATTTCAATATTTTTGCACATCTTTATTGTGAAACTTTGCAGTTTTTGTTACACCCCTAGTTCTCCTGAAGTACTTTGCTATCCTCAGTGGTCTATAAATGCAGAGATCCTTTAAGCCAGTACTCAGGATGATAAATGAGTGAATATATATTTATTTATAAAGGAGTGAAACAGCCCAATTGGCATGGATGCCTCAGATCCAGGTACAAGAGGTCAGTTGGGGCAGAAACAGTTGGATTGCAGTTGGAAACCAATTATCTGTTAACAGTGGACTCCACTCAGGGGCCAGTGGCAGAAGAGCAGCTCGGGTGTGTGTTTGTCTGAAGTTATGTCCAGAAAGGCCAGCTACAGCAATTACAAGTTATCCACATCTGCTGTTTGAGGTAAGATTTGGAACATGCTTTGCTTTATTTAACAAAGTGTGCTAACTATAACCAATTCTTATTGTTCTCCAGTGGCTCCAATATTTCAGACTCTCTTTGATTCCTATTCAAAGGGCATGAAAAAAAAAAAACTTAGTGCTTTGTGTTTTTCTCTCCTTGTGTCACTTATTTATTTGCAAATGATTACACAAACATTATTTTGAAATAACCAATTTGTTGTTGTATTATCCCACCAGGGAGTACTAACAGTTATAACAACAAAGAGAACTGGTTCAGAGCATGAATTTAGTAAAAGTCAAACCTGGAAATGATTCAGTTTACAAAATTTTCTGAGAATGTGGGTATTTTTGACTTATTGTATTTTATTTCATGTGTCATACGCCTTTAACAGATGTAAAGTAATAGCAAAGATTATGCACTGTTCTCTTTACGCTGGAAGGGTATCAAGAACAGCAGTGAGTTGTATTTAGTTACAGAAAAATGAATACCCAAATTAAAATATATTTGAAACGTATTCTGATACATGGCCCAATCCGAGTATATTATTCTGAATACTACTAATAGACTTTTATGTTGAGCTGAACTTGAATTATAGTGTAAAAACGCAACATAGGATTAAAAACAGCTTTGTGTATGGTTCACACTTTATTTGTTTATTTATCAGTAATTAGTACTCAAAATTAGTATTCAGAATATGTATTCCCGGTATATGTATTCAATTACTTACCAACTCAGCAGAACAAAAAAATAAAATAAAAATGTATACACATATACACTTGTCAAGTCTAGTCAAGTCATTTTATTTATATGGCACATTTAAAACAACCGTAACAAGTTGCAATGTGAAACAATTAAACAAATGTAAAATATATAAAATATTACATGAAATAGTGGCTTAATACACAAAGATAAAAGTCTAAAGTTGACATCTTCAGAGTAGAGCTCATGGGCTGTCATGGGCATATATGAATGTGTTGGAAAGTGGGCTCCTAACACTTTATGCAAATGTGAATGGCTGGTGTGCGTGTTTACAGTGACTTTTACTGTTGTATTGACATCTGGATGTGGTGAGTAGAGGACACAATGTACCAGACACACACCCCTGTATTGACTGTATAAAAGGCATTTATGAGTCCTGTAAAATGGGGAAATGCAGGGTTCTGTCTGCAAATGAATGGGAGATAAGTCCTCTGTATGAGCGACAGTCTAGATGGGCGTTATTTGTTGATTTGCTGATGGCAGTTAAGAACATTTTGGTGCAGTGCAGATTATACCTTCTTTTATGGATGTTATGATGTGTGTGTGTGTGTGTGTGTGTGTGTGTGTGTGTGTGTGTGTGTTGTGTGTGCACTATGTAATTTTTCTAGAGGAGGGTCTGCCGTCTGCTTGTTTCGTTGGAGATGTTATCGCTGTGTCTATAGAATGTTCCACAGCATGTTATTAAACTTCAGTAAGTTTACCAAGTTAAAAGTCAGTGATCTGATTTATAAACTGTATAGAATTTGTACTAAAAATGTACATACGGACAAAACATGAGCTTCTACAAACTTTCTCAAACTTGCAAATTTCTCATCTCTGAGTACAGATCTCCCCCGTCTCATCTCTGTAAGCCCAACCCTTAAAGTACAGAGTTTTTGTACTGGGCTGCTCATTTCTACAGTTTTTTATTTTTATTTTTATAGATCACTAATTGTCAACTGTCATTGTGTCATTTGGCAAGGCACTTCACTCACATTGCCTAATATGAATATGGTGTGTGAGTGTTGGTGGTGATTGTCAGTCTGCCCCAGGAAAAGCGTGGCTACAATAGTAGCTTACCACCACAGAGTGTGGAGTGAACAAATAACGCAGTGTAAAGCATCTATGAGTGTCCAAAAAAACGCTATAGAAATCAGATGCATTACTATTATTAATGTGGAAAGTCATGCACGTAACAGTTTTACACGCCTGCATGCTTTAACGAGACTCCAGACCCCACTCACTGAAAGAATGCATGTTTTCTTTGCACGCATGTCTGAGTAGTAAAACACCCATAATAAAATAAGATTTACATTGGGCCAAAGAAACTAAAACTAAAAACAGCCAGTGACCCACATTGTCTCTCTCCTTTTGCTGTTTCAGGGCATCTAAATCTTTCTCGTTTCCTCTTCCAGCCCTCTCTTTTCCTCTCCCCACTGTGCGTCAGCAAATGCTATGGAATCAATGCTAACGGTATCCTTTTCAAAAAAATGAAATGAGTCTTAGAAATCTCCATGGTGACCAATGACCATACTGCCACATATTTGCAGGTTTCACTAATGGACAGGGCAATTGAGCTGCTACTCCATGGATGATTTTGTTGACATTTTCCATCAAAACACTGTTAAGATATAATCTTGTGTTTTTTCCATGTATTGTGTTTTAGATTAGCATACACAATAAAGAGCATATTGTCTGTCCTTGGTACTTTGAATACTTTTAGCTGTTATCTGTGCCACCCTATATAGACTTTTCCCATGTCCTTCTCTATTTTTAAGCCTGTACCACGTGAGGTTAGCTGTGACCGGTGGGCTGCATGTTTACCTAAAGGAAAAGTGGTAATCAGGTCATGCATATGTATAAAGCTTTCTGCAAATGCTGCTCCAAATGTTGCAGAGGCGTACCAAGACATTGCACATCAGGGGTTTTCTGAGCGTTAATCTTAGCTCCCTTATCACTGCTGTGCCAATGTTTAGAAACACTGTCAGATTGTAATGTGGTGAATGTGTGCAAGCGCTTCCACTGGGAGCTTTATTTCACTTCCACTGCTATAAACAAGCACATGAGTGGGTTAGAGGACTTAGATTGATCCAGAGAGGCAAGAGCCAGCCTTTCCCTCGGTATGAAACAGGCATAAGATAAGATTCAAGGATAAACATTTTTGGTAAGTGTGTCTTTAATGGTCTGTCTCTGCTACAGCAAATGGATTGTCATAAATACTTAAAAGAAATGAATTGGTTGTTATTGTATACCATCTGCTAAGATTCTGCATTTGGAAGTGAGTGCAGTGAGTACTGGATATGCATCTGTCATTTAACACACAATATTCTACAGTTAAGATTAGGACCAAAAAGGAGTCAACCCTTCAATGGTCAATGTGAATTACTACTATATAATCATAGTATATAGTATAGTAGAGTTGTTATAAATATTGATTTTATGTATCCTTTATTTAAACAGGAAGGTCCCGTTATTAATGTATAATATACATTGCGATACAGGATACATGGAATACAACATTAGATAGGCATAAATATGAAAGTCTTACATACACACAGACCTGATTTTAGAAGGCATTTAAAATGACCTAGTGGGCAATGAAAGTTGTGAAACAATATAGTCAACAAATACCTGCTGCGTCATATTAAAATGTTACAAAGAAATCACTACTGTTACTGTGTTATTCTTGTATATTTGTATATTTATCACGTGTTGTGTTGTCTGCACCTGCCTTGACACTGCTGATGCAAAAAGAGCAGTAGCTAAATCTGGTTTAGAAGTCATATTTTCTTTTGCACAATACATGAATTTGTACATGACCTCTGAAAAATAAAGACAAAACCGTAACATTCTCAAATTACTTCTTGTTACAGAATCTTTCTCTCCATCACTTAAAGGGTCTTTGCCTCCTCTATTTCTGCACAGGTCGAGAGTCTCAAAGCTCTCCAGGAGGTTGATCTGAAGCTGACCTCTTTCTGTGCTCCTCTGTGATACTACAGAGGAGCTTTTATGATACACAAGCTTCAGTTGTTTATTTGATCATTTTACTTTGTGGCAGATACAAAATGTCTTATTTGGTCTGCTTTTAAATGCGATCTGTTGAGCAAACCCTTGGGAATATGTATTTTCCATTGTTGTCTGCATGGCCAATGGAAGGCACTTAAGTAAAAGGAAGATAAGGTTTCTTTTCAATTCTGGCCAACATATGCAATGATGAGCAACAAAAAGTACTACCTAAATTACTGCATACCATGTAGTACTAACTGATCAAAGGGTGTAGTTAACTAATTGAAGAATCTAAAAACCTTAGACTGACTGATAATGTTTGTAATCATGCCTCGTGTTTTTTTCCCTTCCTTTTTTTCCTCAAAAATAAATCCATGAAGATAGAAAAGTTTTACACCATACTTTGAAACATTCCAGACAAAGCAATAACATCTCCATGGTGACAAGCATTTGACGGGCCCTCCAGCAAAATAGTTACACAATGCACCTTTAACAGAAATCAGTTTAGCTTTTTTCTGCATCCATGTTAAGTCATAGGACGAAATACCACAAAGGCAGTAAGTCACCATCACATGAACTTAATCTCATTCTGCAATAGAAATAGGAGCTTAAAAAGTTGTTTTTTTTCCCAGTCGTGGATGAGAAACTAGAGTAAATTCATCCTCCCCTGAGTCCCACACTTTAAATCGGCCTAATACCTTTTGTCGAGAGGGTACCCGAAAAGCTCGGCTCATTCTGCCCTGATTCAAGAGCAAACTGCATTAGAGGGGGATAGAAAAGGCAAGTGCTCCCAAACATGTTGATGTCAAAGAACTTTATTATAAAGTAGTGATACAAATAGAAGGCCTAATAGGATCTTGAGTTCAGACATGGATCATTGCAGTTAAA
Organism: Taenioides sp. WSHXM2023; assembly: GCA_029959045.1. Lineage (NCBI taxonomy): Eukaryota > Metazoa > Chordata > Actinopteri > Gobiiformes > Gobiidae > Taenioides > Taenioides sp. WSHXM2023. The sequence goes on from CM057090.1 coordinate 15,595,480, forward strand.
GGTCCTATATTACACAAAATTGACTGTGTGAACTTGTGAGTCATTTTAAAATGTTGTTACTTCATCAAAACATACCTGGGGTTGTGTTTTGTTTCATTCACATCTGTCTGAGTTTCCTTTATTATTAGTCTATACATCCCCAAGTATGCTCTGTTTCACCCTGCGATGTCATGAAGCAGGAGTTTTCCAGAAAACAGCTACCTTTTTCCTTTTGTTTACTAGAGATTGACAGTTCTAGGGCTGAAATTATCCAAATGATTCTTGTGGTGTATGGAGTATTTCCTGTATTACATGACATCACAAGGTGGAACAGAGTGTTTTCTGTTTGAGAGAAGAACTCAGCCTAAATATGCAGGGTTTGTGTGTTAAACCCCAGATATGTTTATGTTAAACAACATTATAACATGGATCAGAAAAAAAGCATATATACTGTATGTATATATACTGTATGTATATATATATATATATATATATATATATATATATATATATATATATATATATATATATATATATATATATATATATATATATATATATATATATATACAGATCTGACCTGTAACATTTCTTGTATCTATGGAGATTGGTGAGTTTAATGTGCATTCCAGACACAGTAATAACAGCCATTCAGACAAGCAGTTGGCAGATCCCCCATCAGAAAAGTTATATAGTGCATAATAACTATTTTCTACTAACTTCTACACCTTAATCTAACCCATTGATTCAACTTGTTCAAATAACTTGTGGTTTAGTGGGACATGCATGGACACCTTAATCACTGGTCTGCTCCTTCTTGATACTGTCTACAATTAAGCTGTTCCCAGGGGCTCTCTTTGTGAGCTATCACAGCTTCTTCACCAATTCAGTCAAGTGTGTGCAGCGCCACTGATCGATAGCCAATAAAAAGGGATCAATAGAGCTTACAGGGCAATCTTGTGCCACGAAGGCCTTGTCCCATCATTAACATGAGATGCTATTTTTAGCCTGTGGTGGAAGCCACAACAGAGATTGATAGGTTTCCTAGTTAAACTTCCAAACCAACGTTTACCTTTACTTTCATTTGACTATTAGGGCAGATCTGTTACTGCTGCATCTCCATGCACTAGTGCTTAAATGTTTAGTAATGACTTAACTCAATAGCATTCATGGGCTTTTCAGGGTTGCTCTATCAGTGGAGGGAACAGACAGTTTACCCAGGACCAGTATAACACTTACTATTTCTAATTAGATTGTATTGATTATGACACTGTAAATAATGACCGCCACCAAAAATGTCCCCTGGTTGAAATCAGTTGCCCCTAAAGAGAAGAGTTTCTTTTTTCTTACATTTTACCGATATTGTCTAAACGCTTCAATAATTCAATACATCGTGTGAATGAAGGTGGGCCAAGGTTAACGAGGTTATATATGTAAAAAGTTCCAACAATAAACCCTCAAGAGCTATGAAAATATGAAAATGTGAATTTGCAATTTGATTGTAAGAACTGGTACAGACAGTGTTGGGAAATAACATATTAATATTAATTTTGACTAATTACTAATAAATTCTGACTATGACTGAACATCCATTTCAATTAATTACAATTAATCAATTACAGTTATACAGTCAACTTTCAGCTTAGTCATTCAACAACAACATTCTAAACCAGTGAATTATCATTAGATTTTGGAATTTGAAATTAATTTTGTTTTCTGGAAGAGGATTCATTTAAAACTGTTATTATCTGCAGACTAGGGTTTTATATTGTATTTTATGGCCATCCAAAAGGAACTACAGGACAAAGTGGGACAAATAAAGGTCATATTATCTTATCTTATCTTTTAATATATTTAATAAAGTAATTTAAACTATGCAACCATGTATGATGTTTTTAATCCTGCAGTATAATGCAAATCAAGATAAAAGTATGCAAAGTAGTCAGAATGCAGTACTCTGATTGGTCCATGTATTGGAAAATACTAGGGAAACAAAGTACATTTTCATATTTTTGCCCACACTGGGTATAGAATGGTTTAGTTTCAGAGAGTGGACTTACTTGAAAGAAAAGCAAAGACAGAGGTTTGGGCGCTTCTTCAACTTGAACTCTTTGAAGATAAAACAGTATAAACTGGTTTGGACATAAGACATTGGTTACGTTGGTAGAAAGATGAGAAACACTGAGCAGTTAGTTGGTGTTAGTGCTGCTGTAGAAATGCCCTGTGCAAAGGCAAGCTTATGTAATTGAATATGGATCACAGTCTCACAGCAGAAAATATCTCTAAAGTGTTGAGACCCAGAACACATGCATGGCTACGGCGGCTCTGTGCGAGACAATGACAAACACGGGCTTGTTAGCATACAGCGCGCCCACACGGATCCATGCAGAGACACCAGGAGACTCTCTCTCTCACCCACACACATACCCATGCATATGCACACACAGACAGCACTGTAGCCAGCCAACAGGTCCCCCAATAAGAGCAGATGGCAGATTTTCCAACACTCCTTTCCTCTCTCTCCTTTCCTCCCTCCCTTCCTCCCTCCACCAATCTATTTTCTGTCTTTCTACCTTCCTGCTTCCTTCCTTCCTTTATCCATGTCGCTGTAATGCTCCCTTTACCAATCTCCTTCCTGTCGTTCTCACTTGTCTTTGAGTTTGGTAGTTATTTACTTCGGACAAATGTATTTTTTCTCTGTCTCGATTTTTTCTTCTTCTCCTGCATGTGGCTATGATGTGGGTTTTCAGGGTTGTGTATTTCCTGTGAGAGATGACTAGAGTTGACAAGGCCACTCTCTACCAGGGTATTACCTTGATGCTGTGCCAGTGTATGTGTGTGCCCTCTGGGCTAAAGTGTGTGTGAGTGTGAAAGGGATCAGGTGGGCACTGTTGGCAGCTGGCAGCCTTGTCCTCCTCTCTGGTGCCAGTGGTTTCCTGTATTACTTTTATGTTAGCTAACTGGAGTGAGTAAAAATAGGCAATGGAACCAAGCCCTACTCTCAATGGGAAACCATTTTCAACTGTGGTGTGGAGTAGATGTTGATTAACAAGAAAAAATAAACAATTCTGAGTATGACTCAACGCCCAGTTCAATTAATTAACAGTAGCACTATATTTATCCTCTCATGCTAATTCTGAAGCTCGCCACTTCAGTTTGTTAAGGGACAAGCAGTCATGTAAAATTTTGTATTTTCTGGTATTGAATTAAAAATAGGTTGGAAATTAAAAGGATGCGGCAAAAACAAAAAATACATAAACCAGTGGATTATAATTTGATTTTGGAATTTGAAATGAATTTTGTTTCAACCAGAAGAAAAATTGTGTTTGCTCTTTTGCTAATTATTTTCTGCAGATTAGGGTTTGTAATATTTGAAAATAGGAAAATAGTAAAAAAAAAAAAAAAATAATAATAATAAAAAATAAAAAATAAAATAAACACAGAAAGGTATATACAAATAAACATTAATTATTAATTATTTAGGGTAACTTTGGGTTCATGGCCAGCCAGTCTTCCACAGACTGGCATTAAACTTTCAGTCAATTATAGTCTTATTTTGAAAAACATGCGGTTTTTTTTTTTTCAAGATAAGACTGATAAGATCTGATTGTGACTGAAACTTCACTGATCCAACCTGTAACTTGGCTTGCTGCTTGTCTCCCTGGAGAAAGATACATTTAATGCCATACTGTGGAACACACTAAGAAATAACATTTCCGTGGAGACAAGCAGGTGGCAGACTCTCCACCAGAAACCTTACCTTTAAAGGGCTGTTATAATGGGATGGGATAAGGGATGTTATAATGTTGTTTCCTCATCACAAACATACCTGGAGTTGTGTTTTGTTTCATCCACACATGTTTAACACACAGACACTCTGTTCCACTTTGTGATGTCCTATGATAATACAGCAAGTGCTCCACTGTGTTTTTAAACTCCATAAACCATAACTAGAATCATTTAGATGATTTCAGCCCAGGAATTGCTCATCTCTACTGAACTAAAGGTAAAGGTAGCTGTTAATTTGGAAACTACCACTACATGACATCACAAGGTGGAACAGCATTTTGAGCTTTGCAGATATAGACTGACTAATAATAAAGGATTACTCAAACATGTGTAAATTAAACAAAACACAACTCTAGTTATGTATTTGATGAGGTAACTGCATTATAACATGATTTGAAGTGCACAGCAGTCAGTTTTGCATCGGACCTTTAAAACAGATATTTTGTTTTTGGGCTACACTAGCGATCCCACTGCTAGCATCAAACCACTATTGCAATCAGTCTCATCATAGGAGGGAAATCTCAGAGGCACCCATTTTGTGTCAGTTTATTGCTTTACTTGCCCTAAGTACGCCTCCCCGTGCTTATTTATATCCCGTGGGGTACCTTAACAGTTGCATCTCCCTCTCTCTCTCTTTGTGTCCCACTTGTGTACACTCCCTCCCACCTGGCACCCCCTCGCCTCCTTTTCCAGTGCTCTCCCTGTGAATCATTAATGTGTGCCATGTCATGATCTGTGTGGATGTGAGCAGCGTTCACCATTCTCCATTCCCCCTCAGCGTGTTCACTTGATCTTCCACTTGGCGCGGCGCACAGGCAGCAAAGTCTCCACTTCCAACGCAGCTTATCGTCAAATATTCACTCAGAGACGCAAAAATATACAAAAACACACATGCCATGGTCTAACTGTATGCACTTTTGCTGCTGCTGATGGAATTATGGCGACGCATTAGGCACAAGCTAATAATATACCAATAATTGTAAATCGTAGGTTTTGTAAAGATATTATACAATTTTGTTATTATCATAGACAATGTAAAGAAGTGGATTAAGGCAGTTTGACGTCAGCCATAGCATTTGGCTCCAGTCAAATGAAGCTCACAAGTTATAGGGGCGAATTTAGAGTCAGTTCCCTATTTGAAACAGGAATTAATTTATGGGCAAAATAGTGAAATAAAAACCAGGATCATGTAGAGCGAGCTAATAAGAACATTTTAAGACCAAAATGATGAGGCTCATTTACAGTTAAAAGGACGACAATTTTTCAGTGTAAAGTAAATTGGAGTCGATGAAAACGCCCCGATGCTCACTTTCAGCGGCTAGTGCTTATCTATGGCAAAAGGGTGGTTAGCCTTGTCAGTCACGCTGTCTGAAATTGGGAAGACATCTTTGTAAATTTTTGCTAAAACGTGTGGTTCTGGCTGGTGCGGTAAGGTCAAAAGTATTGTGGCAAGTTTTAGAACAAAGAGAATTTGAATTTGGTTCTGTAGCACACTTAAAAGTTATATGCATGTAGATTCACGTTAGGCAATTTTGATGTACAAACTTCTAACACATGAGCGCAATTGTAGTTATAGTTGGACAGAATCCAACCAACAAACTTTTTGGTAAGTGGCAGGGTACACACCTCTGCTTTGACATACAATGAACTTTAACTTTAACTTGTTTATGCCATAATCACAATTAATAAGCTGGATTTTTCAAATATGTGACTGTAGTGTTGAAGGTTTTAAACACCTGCTCTCCGAAGTATTCATAGTCTGTGAGCTGCAGTATTATATAAGAGCTTAAACATCTGAAAAACCTCTGCACGGCTGTCAGTGTTAGCAGTCAGGTACGACAAGGCAAGAGGGCCAGATTTAGGAAAAGCCTGAGAGAAGCGAAGGGGCGCAGTGGCTCGGAAATAACAGAGACATACAGTAGGAAGCTGTCAGACGTGGAATGGGGGAATGGCATTGTACCAGGAGTTCAAATTTAGCTCCTCACATATTTTTATACATTGTGACGACATCCAGGAACTGATGCAACAAAATGTATTATGGATCAAAGCATTTCACCATGGGGTAATGGATGTTTTTTAGTTTAGACGAGATTTTGACAATTCAAAATGAAAAACGGTGCAGTTCAATTCAATTTTGGCCACTCAAATTATAATGTCTTTAGATTTTCTATATTTGCTGTCATTGCAGCACTGCATATAGCTTCTCAAATAACTTTAACTTTTCCATAGATCTCATCAGTAACTTGTCTCAGTTATGATAACCAAGTTCATGTCCATTCTGTATAACATTCAAGGCAAAGCCACCCGAAAAGTTACACAGTGCACCTTTAATTATGACAAGAAGCAAGAAGATAGAGGGAAGTGTGATGAAAGAGATACAGGCCAGATATGGAGAATTGTAAAACAAAAAGTGTTTCAAAAGACTGTGAATCGAATCAAACATTTGCTCTGTTTTTTTATCAGCTGTCTGAATTACAGCACATTAATTCATGGCAGAATCAGAAAGAATATCTTCTTCATGGATGTCCTCATTTGAATTTGTCGAAAAATAAGATCGAAGTTAGTTCTCCAAATATGAAGACACTTTTTAGTTGTCTTTGAAATTGGTGGATTTTGCTTTCACAGCTCTTGTCAGTGTCTTTTGTTGGAGAGTAAGCCGGATGTCAGCTTAATGTTGTACTTTTTCAGTTGAATGGGGAAAAAAGTGGCGGCAGCAGCAGTGGCTTCGGTTCTGCTTGCCATAAGCATGTCAAATCTATGTTTCTGGCTGCTTGGTGGGCTGTCTGTGAGCCCAATTAAGAGGTGTACTTTTTTCAGTCCTCTTTCTGGGCTTTAGCTATGCTCTGTTATCAAACTTTCTATAATCCCTTTCACAGCGAATCTTGTCCTGTCACGACTGCAGCTGACCTGAAATGCTTGGGTTTGCCTTGGATTCCTTCAAATTCATTATACACCACCCAAAAACTACCACACATTCACTGTCAAAGTTTGTATTTCTTTTTATCATGTCAAAAGCTGAAATTGCTTTCGACAGCGCCTCACTTCAATATAGTAATTTTGAAAAATTCAGCCCTTAAAATGCCCATAATAACTGTGGCAGAGTACTTTACCTGGAAGAGTCTTTTAAACTAAAATGTGAGAGCAGGTCTTGTTACATGGGTTGCAAACAAAAACATAAAAAGTAGTAAGTTTTGTCATTTTTTCTACAAGTGTACACAATTTTCTCCACCAGACTTGTCGCACCTCGAGCGTAGTCATGGATTAATATAATGTTTTTGTGCCAAAAAGTTCCACTGAGTTTGAAGTTAAGCCTAAATCCTGTATTCTCGCTCCATTTTTAAACTAATTCTTGTTGGTTATGGATGAACTTCCTGGCCCCGATCACCTTTTTAAGTGAGTCGAAACTGATTCAACCTAACACAATTTTGCAGAATTATTTTTATTTGTGCTCATGTTTGTTTCATGCACACTGTAGAAAAACTAGGTCTATATGTAAAGCAGATTACTTAAAGGTGCACTGTGTAACTTTTCTGGTAGAGGGTCTGCCACTTGCTTGACTCCATGTAGTCATTGTTTTTTTCCTGAAATGTTCTACAGTATGGCATTTAATTTAATTATCTCCATCTAGACAAGCGTGCCACATCACCACGCCAAGATCTGTGAAGAAGTGGAGCCACTCACAGTAAGAATACAGAAATAAAAACATCTGTAAATGAATAAATACAAGATTGTTTAATACCACACAGACCATACTGTGAAACATTCCAGGCAAAGCAATGACAACACCATGAGACAAGGAAATGGCGGACCCTTCACCAGAAAAGTTACACAGTACAGCTTTTGTTACTCTCTGTTTTTATATTATATTGTGATGTCTGAGCTACTGTATCCAAATTATTTCCCTTGTGGATCAATAAAGTTTGTCTAAGTCTAAGTCTGAGTTAATCTGTATCCATTGAAATGAATGTCACTGCAGTCACCTCTCACCTATTGACTTTTTTGTGGATTTTTTGATAATAGTATACTTGTATACATAATATACAAACTCGATGAACAGTGAATTTACACTGGAACTAGCCATAACTAGGAGGTCTCTGAGGGATTCCATATTAGTGTATCCTCCTTCCTTGGTGTAAAAGTAGAATCTTCTGAAACAGACAATTGGCCGTCACATAAATGTGTCACTAATGTGTCACTAATGTGTCTACAGTACATCATCATTTATTCATGAGGAAAGTCTACACAGCATTTTTAATGTAACATCAGTGACAGGGGGGGCTGTAGAGGATTCTCCCCTCTCTGCCTCCAGTCTCTCCTCTGCACCTCTCTGAGACATTCCAGTACTTCTTATTCAGCTCGGCCTTCCTTTCTCTCCGTGTCTTACATATTAATGAGAATGGGTGTAGTTCTGCTCTCTCTGTCCATGCACAGTGGGGCTTTGGATGAAGCTAGCAATATTTACTGGAATTATTTATCACAAAAAGATGATGATCCGATTCTCGTAAGTCAAAGTTGAAAATAACCACTGCTATTTAGTTGTGTATGCCACAATAAGACATTTTATCTAGCCACACATGCACACTGTAAAGTATGAGCGACTATGAAAATAACAGTACATTAATTACTTCTGGATCCATGGAGTTGCCTATCATTTGATGTGTACAGTTACAAGGCTGGAATTCACAGACAAGTATGCATTGTTTTTCACTCATGTGTATAATTTATGCGTAATTAACAACATCAATTTCAATTCATCCACCATACTAGTATTCATGCATGCTATATGATTACACCATGAATTTGTCATACTATGCCTCTAAGATGACTCATCAATTACAGCTTACAAGAGATGTTCACAAGCATCCATTTCTGCAGATAATTAGAACAGAAAATAATCACACCATCATACCAGGCAATGGCAGGTATTTTGTTCTAGAGAAAATAAAAAAGTGTATATGTGATGTATTTATTGCAAATTTTGTTCAATTAAATCAGTAATTCCCTTTTTGTTTATTATGGTCAAATCTTCCATATGCATTAGTAATCCTTATTCCCCACAATAGTTTGAAGGTTTGTTTGCGTTGAATCCTGGGGTCAGTTTCCTTTCTGCCTTCCTGCTCCTTATCCACATATGGTTTTGTGGCTTGCTGTAATGGCCTGTCCCTGTGTCCCAGCGCAGACAGGCATTTCCGACAGAAGCTGGCACAAGGCATGATGGGGCCTGCTACCGACACATGTTATGGCTTTAACACAATGCCATTATCGCTGTAACACACTGCTAATGCCTTCTCTTTCTTGTTCATGTGTGCAGTCCTCTCTTTCTCTCTCTCTCCGTCCCTCTCTCTAGAAATGGACGGGTTGTTTTCCTTGAAAGACACATGGAGGCTTGCACAGAAAGCGGGTGAGCAATGGGGGCAGGTAATAGAAAATTTAGGACTCTGGAGAGGTATTAGAAAGGTGTACTACTAATAGGCATACCACAGGAAATGTCATGACAGGTGAATAACACAAATCAGTATGGTACCATGCATTCCTATGCAGTAGCTGCAATATAAGAGAACGTGCAATACAGAATACAGAATGAATAGGCTTTTTAATGTCTTTTGTCACACTCTGACTTAATTAACATGCTGCCATTAAATGTTTGTATGACAACGACATTATAGTCACTGTTTCTGCCTTGTCCCGCTGTATGCATTCAGTGTAAATAGTATGTGTATTTATGTTTTATTGTTTGTGATATCAGCCTGCCCGGGGCTCTGCAGATGGGAATTAACCCAAGGCTATAATCTGTCAAAATTACTTTGTCTAAATGTTCATTAATATGCATGGTTCCCCCTTTTGGTAAATTAATTGGTAAAAAACACTGTATTAGAAGCAAATTATATTATATAAGCATGAGCATTTTAAAGGTGCACTGTGTAACTTTTTGGTTGGGGGTCCATTTCTGTGGATATGTTACTGCTCTGCCTGGAGTATGACATTAAACTTCTCTGTCTTATCTCATTTATTACATTACAGGTGGTTTTACAGCTCAAAAATACCTAGAAAAACAGGCATTCTGACTGTGAGCAGGGTTGCCTCGCCACAGATCTGACCTGTAACATGGTCTTGTTTGGTCTCCGTAAAGAAAGAAAGGTTTAATACCATACTGTGAAACATTCCAGACAAAGCAATAACATCTCCATGGAGAAAAGCATTTGACGGACCCTCCACCAGAAAGTTACACAATGCACCTTTAACGACCCAACTTTCTCAAACTGTTGAGAAAGGTCAAACATGTCAAACACAGTGCAAACATGACCATCAATAGGAGTGTTCATAATGTATTGGCTGATATTTGTACATGTATTCATACTCAACATGAGGACCTTTGACTATTCAAAAGCTTTAACATTCAGTTCTGAATGGTTAATTGCTCCTGCAATGGGGCTAGGTTTTCATTTCATTTGAAACCCGTGGATAGTGATGTTGTCGTCAGATGGACTTTTATGAGGTAGTTTTCCCTTCTTACTATTGGTTTGTCCCAAGCTTGGTGCTGTTTGTACAGTCTGCCCACTATATAAATGGGTGTTCTGCCAACTTATTATTATCATTGGCTGGACATGCATGGACCACATAAATCCCAACGCAGCAGACACTGATGCAATAATCCTTTGATGGAGTTGCCAGTACAAAAAGGCAATGTTATTCTTTTACCAACAAACATGTGCTTGCCACTTTGAATGGTCTTTTATGATTTTAATCAAAATTTCATGAAAGGTCAATAATTAAATGTTTTTTTCTACAAAATATATCAGGCGCAAAATGTTAGAAGAATACTTTGAAGACTTTGGACCTTTTCTAGATTCCCCCAACAGGTCTTTCCTCACCAGATATAGTGAACCATTGTTACAACTACTGTTGGCTCAAGAATATATTTCCAGCTCCACCAACCACTTCTCCCTGGCCAGTGTTGGAAGCTGTACTAAAGGGGGTAAGGAAGCACCGAAGCAGTCATCAAACTGTAAATCTGATACATAGAGTTTCTCCACTGGCACAAATGTAATGACACAAGTAAACACTCCAGCAGCCATATAACATCTTCAGTATACAGCATCTCCCTACCCCACCGTTTCCATTAGTATAAACTGACTCTAGAGTGCTTTTATTGTTTGAGAGGGGCACGGGGACCAGACATTGGGACTGGGCGTATATATAGCAAGCTCAAACCTGTACTGTCTTCTTTCATGACTCTACTTAGCCCTCTTCATCACCACCGGTTATAGGAGGAAGAGGAGGATGGGAGGATGAAGAAAGGTACATTTGGCTAATGTCCTTCTGGATGCCTCAACATATGGCCACACGTTAGCCTAGCCCTGAGCATTGTCCGTCCTTGTAGAACAGTAATTCAGAAATCCCAATCGAATTTGCATGTTGTGGGCACCATCTGTTTGTAGTTTATATATGTATTCCGATACCAATTGAACATGAAATGGGGCCAGTCTGGGAACTTGATCAGATTTAACCGACTGTTTCATTGCTAATCCTGCTCAGAGCATTGGGTGTAGCTGCGCATTTGGATTTTCAGTGGCTTAGCTTGTGTGGCCAGAATCTCTTTTCCCCAAAGCAAAAAGAGAGGATTTGCTTCACTGCTCTCTATATTCTTTCCATGTTTGCGTTAGCGCGTGCCTTGTGGGTGTTTGGATTGGCCATGTAGTCAGGAGTTGAGTTGAAATAAGTTGCCGATAGTTGTACAATGGCTATTTGGGATGGCTGTGGGATGTTAATCAGAAACCGATGTGACCCTAGAAAGAAAATATTTTTTAGTTTCTGTACTGCGTAAGAAGATTCTGAGGTAAAGGTTATAAAGCATTTTATATAGCTTAAGGCTCATGTTGTCATTTTATTTAAAAATTTTCACTTTCCTGGCCACTCTTTTCAATCAAATAATGCAGGATTAAGTTAAAACTATCTCTAGATGGTTGTTTTGCTTAGTTTGCTTAGTTTTTTTGTGAATCCATGAAAGACAATGCTCCTCTAAGTTGTTAATTTTTTTATTGTAAAAGTTCCCTGTGTAACTTTTGTGGTATGGGGTCCATCACCTGCTTGTCTCAATGGAAATGTTATTGCATTGCTTAGAATGTCCCACACTGCAGTATGGAATTAAACTAATTATATCTCCATGGAAACAAGCAGATAACACCATCAGGGCAAGTTACAGGTCAGTTCAGTGGAATGGCAACCCTGCTTACAGTAAGAATGTTTATTTTTCAGGGTATTTTTGAGCAATAAAAACACCTGTTACGAAATAATTGTTAGAAAGAAACATGTAATGCAATACTGTGGAACATTGCTGGCAAAGCGATAACATCTCCATGGAGACAAGCCAGTAGCGAATCCTCCACCAGTAAAGTTACACAGTGCACCTTTAAGATCCAGCAATACAAGTCAAGAACAAAAAGCAGATTTACTAAAAAAGAGATGTATGGCGGAGAGAGGACAGGTTGAGGGCGGGGAGGGTGGCAGAGTAGTAATGAGGGAAGTTATAAAAGGTTAAATAAAGCCCAGATATTTTGTTATAACCGACGCATTGATGTTTGTATCTTGGCCTAATCACAAAAAGCAATAACGTTTGAATCCTTCCAGCATAAATTGCCACCTCTAATTTACAACATAACAAATCATCTGCTGGTGATTTCTAGATTCTACTGTATGTTAATTAGGGATGTAACAATAACTGAAATATTGTGATATCATAATATTATGTCTCTTTGCTTAAATGTGTTGTTTTGGAGCAGCAATAGAAGCAAAACAGAGGGAACTACATAGACCAAGATCCTTTGCTCTGTTTCAGTGCAGAGTACATGAAGAAATAACTGTTATTAAATTAAAGGGCCTATATTCATTTTCTGACCTGTTATAATGTTGTTTCCTCATCACAAGCACATCTGGACTTGTGTTCTGTTTCATTCACACATGTTTAACACATATCAATCATATTTAGGAACATAAAACACTCTGTTCCACCTTGTGATGTCATGTGGTAATACAGGAAGCACTCCACTGTGTTTTAAAACTCCATACACCTTCACTAGAATCATAATAGGTATTTTCAGCCCTGGAATTGCCAATATCTTCTGAATTAAAGGTAAAAGGTAAAAGGTACTACATGGCATCACAAGGTAGAACAGAGCATTTTGAACTTTGGAGATGTCAGACTAATAATAAAGGTTTACTCAAACATATGTAAATGAAACAAAACACAACTCCAGGTATGTTTTTGATGAAGTCACTACATTTGAACATGGCTTAAAGCTCACAAGGGTCAATTTTACGTAATATAGGACTTTAAGCACATTTTAAATCTTGATTGTTTGGATGACAAAACCAGACTTGCCAAGGTATTTTAAGAGGAAAAACTAGCATATTGACAATTTGGTCAACCTCCACAAGATATCGCAATAACTATTGTACAATGAGATGCATATCATGAAAATGTTGTTTTGAGAGATTTGGATATTGTCACATCCCTAATCCAGTAGCATCATCTGGGTCAGAAGTTTTCCTTATGAGGTACTGGTCAGACAAACTCAAGTGTCAATAACTGCTTTGTTGCATTTAGATTTGTCTGAGAGCACAAAGGAAATGAGCAGACGCTATAATAGTTGGAGTGCATATTGGTTTTGGCGAAGCGTAATAAGCACTTTCTTAACTTCATTTATCAGGAAGAGAAAATAGACCACTTGAATGCGTTGGGCTCTGCAGAGAAATGTGGAAGCGAACTTGAGTGAAGAATGTCATTTGCTGGTATTTGTAGGGATACTGTGACAGTGTTAAGTGTCAGTAAATAGGCATGCGAGGAGTGGACAGTGTGACATGATGGAAGCAGAGGCAGCACACAGATATGAGATCCATAGACAAGATGTAGGAGGATGACAAGATGATCCTGGGGCAAAGCAGGGGGAGGAGATGATTGCACTGCTATGTATGGAGAGAGAGGCTGTATGTAGGCTGTAGGGCTCTCTAAACACTGTGTACCAGAGATGGAAACTGGATATTTCTGTTCGCATTCTTTAAGGGCCCTTATTATGCGATTTTCTGATCTATGTTATAATGTTGTTTCTTCATCACGAACATACCTTGTGTTTTGTTCCATTTACACAGCTTTAACACACAAGCCCAGCATATTTAAGCTGACTTCTTCTCTCAAACAGAAAACACTCTTCCACATTATGATGTCATGGATTAATACAGGAAGTGCTCCATTGTGTTTTTGCATTCCATACACCTTCAGTAGAATCATCTAGGTAATTTCACATCTGGAATTGCGAATCTCAACTGAACAAAAGGTAAAAGGTAGTTGTTAACTTGAGAACTCTCACTCCTTGACGTCACAAGGTTAAACAGAGCATTTTGAGCTTTGGAGATGTAGCCAGACTAATAATAAAGTGTTGCTCAAATGAGTGAATGAAAGAAAAACAACTCCAGCTATGTTTCTAATGAGGTAACAACATTACAGTCTTAAAGCTCACAAAAATCAATTTGGTGTAACATAGGATTTTTAAATAAACAGCACATCCTCCTGCTTAGTATGTATTTTGGGTACGTCTGGAAGTCTGTGTCGCTAGTTAGATATCAAAGTCCAGTCTAAGAAGAACAAGAGATACATTGGGAATGCTGTGATACTAACACACCTATGCTCAATGTAAGCATGTTTTTAATGTTGTTTCATCACATTTCAGAAATCCTGTTTAGTCTGCCTCCCTCTCCATCTGTCCAAACACTCTGGTGTACCCCTCTCTTACATGCCATGGCATTGTAATGCATGAAGTCCATACCTTCAGCAGATGTTTTCACATGTGTACCAGATAAAGTAACTGCTGCGTTGTACAGTTGAGCACTTTTGAATTATTACCGTTATTTTAGCTTCCAAAGTTGCAACTGTAGTACTTTCAGAATCTAGAATAATACTGTACATCATGTGGTACTTTCAACAACAAAATGACGGTTATGAACAAATTAAAGATGGCTTCAAAAAGTAATACATTTTAAATAAAGTTTGAATAAATAAATAAAAAACGACTTTAAATTAGATTAGATTAGAGAAACTCGCACACTCTCACAACAGTGGATAAAACTGGAAACTGAAATTACTCATCCAGCTCACTTAACACACCATCAGGACTCGATATATGGCCTTTCATTGCCTTTTAATTAGAATAAAAAACAAAGTAACTTTTTATCTGCTGTGGAAATTATCTAATGCCAAAAGGGGAATGACACCAATTTCAGTGTGAAATTATCAAAAACTAAAAGCTATGCAACCCATTGTTAACACCACAGCTAAGTAACTACACTGAAAGAAATCATAATTAACCTCCTCCCAGTTCATCTTATTAAATTTCAACAAAGCATCCATTGGTGATATCGCAGAGTTCTTTGGGGGAGGGACAGAATGGTTCATATGCTGTGAAAAAAACATCACACATCTGTCGGTGAGTACCCCCACTGAGAGAGAGACAGTTTTATGGGCTATGCTGATTAGGAGCTGTTCTCATACACGCAGGCACTATCAAAGTTTAATACAGGTGCCAGAAGGAAGGGCTTACATTATAAATATGAGTTTGGGCTGTGTTTGTTTGTTCACTTGATAGTTAGCATGTTTAAGCCAGAGGGCAACTGCTGCAAATACGCTAGACTATGTAACTTAGTGAAACTTTCTGGAAATATTTTACAAAAAAATACTGCCGACTTGGGTGCATGCCTTTTGCTTGAGTTACTTGTACATCATTGGATATATTTTATAGCAGTATTGATATAAACAAAAGCACTGGGATTCAAGATAGAATTCAAGATAGAAATATTGTGTATATTAGTTGTTGCTGTTACAAGCTTCTTTGGCTCGCAAATGTGAACATAGCATAAGCTGTTTTGTCATATTAAAAGCCCATGAAGATTACATACTAGCTTAGATAATTTTAAAGCTACTATCTGAAATTAAATTGGCTGTTGTATTCTCATGCTTCACCACTAGATGCTATCTGTGTTATTTCTGTTTGATGGTGTGCCAGTTTTGGCCTGACAGAAGAAGACCAGAGCAAAGGTGAGTCTGAACAAAAGACTTGTGAGGCAAGGGAGGACAGGTTTCACATCTACAATCTACTGGTAACACAACACAACACAACACAACACAACACAACACAACAATCAATATACATTGTTCTTAAGTTCTAAACATACTCTTCTCTTTATCTCATCAATAAGCTTCAAACTCTTGCAAAGTTTTTTCACCATGACTTGTCACATTCAGTATCTACCATTTTAGGAATAGTAATATTATCAGAAATATTGTTTGTATTAACTTCTTTGGCTTGCAAATGAAGAAACAGCTCGTTTTCTATAGTTTTCATAAAGTAACTGATCACATAACAGCTTGTATAAGTTTAAATTAATAGATGACATATACTTTAGTAGCTGACCAAATATTTTTGGACATGTCAATTTTATCTACCATTGAACATGCTCCTTGCCTTCTCTCATTTATGACCCCCAAAGTTTAGCAAAGTTCAACAACACAAGCTGTCACTTCTTTGCCCAAGTCTTCACTGTTTTACTCCTCTTGTCACTGCAATACTTGAGCTCCATGTTTCAATCCTTAAACTTTGTTCTGCAGCTGGGGAAATGCTCCCAGGGTAGCCATTAGTGTCTAGAGAGTGCCAAATGAAAAGCTGGAGGGGGTCCCAAAAAGTCCCGATGAAGCACTGGCCTCTTTACACTGCATAGGCGTGAAATAATGGCCTGGTGTAATTGCCCTGAATACTTTATGTGTGCGCCCTCTGAGGTCTGAGAGCCATAATGATACAGCTGGAGTTTTGAGTCCATCCCTGATCCTCCCTTGGCTTTGTCTTGGAGCCTCTTTTATTTGTAAAAAGGTTATGCAAGGCTGAGAATCCAGAATGATTCCCATAAGATTTAAGTAGATTACTCTTGTTCAACTTTATAGGATGTGTCCTACTTCGAACCAAATGGTTTTAACTTTCCTCCTAAAATAGTCGGATAAGACGCAGCAGGCAGTCAATTTTGTGCTTTAAGTTTTTAGCCCACTGTGCGAGGGGAAAAAGCTTAACATATGTTTGTCTCATTAGCATTCCCAACAGTAATAGCCTCACTTTTGTTGAATAATACTTGACAGTGTAAGTTCATTATTTATCCCTTGTCTCTTGCCAATGCTGTCTGCGTTCTCTATTTACTTTTTAGATTATGTGATAGTGGTTTGCAGGCAAATCAGCATAGAAATGAAAATCCTGTAACTGTATCTTGATTTTATTTTATTTTTTTTGTCATGATTTCCCTAAGGTACCATTTAATTTCACATGTCTCACAGGATATTGGCGGTAAGACATTACATTAGCATAGATGTGATGTTGATTTCGTTGTCCATCTGTCTCCTTGATAAGCTCTTCTTTATTCATTGATTTAATAATTTACTACAGCCTGCCTCTCATTTATGCAAATTATCATTTAACAAAGAAAAATTGTTTTTTTTAATTGTTTAAGTAAATAAAACATAAATTCAAGTAGGAATAGAGAAATACATTTCCTATGTACTTCATGCACCCTGTAGTCAGTCAAATTCAGCGTACTAACATTCAACCCACTCATATGAAAGCTCTCTCTTTCTCTCCCTCTCTTCTCTCTCTCCCCCCTCTCTCTTTCCCTCTCTCTTTTCCTCTCTCTTTCCCTCTCTCTCCCTCCCTCCTTCTGTTTCATCTTTACATGCCCTCCTGTACACCTCTCTCCTGTGTTCAGCTCTTTCACCACAAACATCATCACTGCTTTGACAGAGGGCCAGATCTTTGCAAGAAAAGTTATTGTCCAACAGTTCTCAGGCCACATCTTCAGTGACAGCTCAGATAGTGGAGGAATGCAACTCAAAAATACAATAAGAGAACTACTTCGCCAGAATCAAGTAATGAACAGAAAATGTGATATACATCTAAATGCACAGTGGCTGCTGAGGGTGCTTGAGATGCATTTTTAATGATGACTAACAAGTACATGGAGTTGCTGACAAGTTTCTCTGTAGATTTGTACCCAGCTGCCTGTTCTGGCTGTGACAGTGTCTATGAAATATTGAACTGTTCAGTGAGATAGCTTGTCATGTTTCGTGTTGATATGTACTGTGGGACATACAGCTGTGCAGGCCTATTGATTGTGTCATGTGATTACCATCATTACAAGAATATTGTGGATTGTATTCTCATTTGGTTTGATGCCCCACGCTTGCTTAAAAGTCCTATACTACACAAAATGGACTTACCTTCTCAAAAACATACCCGAGTTGTGTTTTGTCTTATTCATACATGTTTGAGTAACTCTTTATTATTCAAGATAACAGCTACCATATACCTTTTGTTCAGTAGAGATTGGCAGTTTCAGGACTGAAATCATCCAAATGATTCTAGTGAAGGCGTATGGAGTTTAAAAACACAGTGGAGCACTTTCTGTATTACCACATCACAACTTCACAAGGTGAAACAGTGTTTTCAGTTGAAGAAGAAGACAGAAGAACACAGCCTAAGTATGCAGGGTTTGCGTGTTTAACATGTGTAAATGAAACAAAACACAACTCGAGGTACATTATGTTTTTGACGAATGAGGAAACGACATTATAACATAGATCTCAAAATAGCATAATAAGAGCCCTTTAAGTCCAGATTGACCTGCACTAGAGATTTGTGTCTGACCTGCTCTAATTACTCCAATTGTGATGGATTTATACCTGAAGAAATGACATTGGTGCTGTGCCCTTAATAGCTTTGTGATGAATATTTTAGTCTGTAGTAGAAGTTATTTTTGATATAGGAAAGCATTTGTACTTAAAAAAGAGAGCCACATTATTTTTCCATGTAGGCTTCTATCCAAGGCAATTATTTACCTTTACCCCAATATGTGACATTCTGTTTCATTGATTTAAAGGTGCGTAACTTTTCTGACCTGTCGCTTGCTATTTATATCATTAAACATCTGTTCGTTACAGGGCTTTTAATTAGAAAATACCGTAGAAACGCGCATTCCTACTGTTACTGGGACCTGACCTGTAATCTGTAACTATAACACCACCATACAAGCAGGTGGTGGAAACTCTACCAGTAAAGTTACTTAATGCACCTTTAATGACACAGTGATGTAATTTTTAACAAATAAGACTCCCAGAAGTGGACAGTTTTTATATAAAGAGATATTGACAGCGCTCCTAGGCAACATACGCCAGTCCAAAAGAAGTATGTTAGCAAATCTTATTATATTTGACACATTGTTGGTCATGCAAAATGAAAACAAGCCAAACTACACATCAGAACGAGATAATGGCTGTACAATGTACAGTACATTTAAATTCTGTTTGTGTGAAGCTTGTCCGGTGACAGCTAAAGCTAAAGCATGAATTATTAAAGTGCTTGGGGCGCTCACTGAATGCATGATAACTGTACGATTAAGGGGTTGGTTGCAAGTGGTCACACATGATACTGATTCTGCTTTATAATGATGCTTCTATCATATTCAGTTTTACAACTATTTAATTAAAGTGTCTGACTAATAGATGCTGTATAGTAATACCTTCTTATAATGACAATGTAAGGTTAACTTACAAAACAAATCTTCAGGAAATAGTTACTTTTAGCTGTTGTGCTTAGGTGCTTAGAAACCCCACACATCTTGACCTTTGACCTTTCTACATAATACTAAAGCAGTCTGTCATGTCCATAAGCTTAAACATGTCCATAAGCTTAAACTAAACTGTCACCAGAGTAATGCACCGTTTGTGTTTGAAAGCAGATCTCAGCAGCCTCCCTCCTCTGAGCATCAGAGCAGGCACAGCTGCACAGGGGGACCTCTCTGTCACAAACACATGATTTTGTCTAAGAGAGAGACATGATGTCACCGGTGTGTGACCGTGAGATGTGCTCAGGACTACAGGACACTTGTAATGAAAGTGCAGTAGTGTAGTCTGCTAAAGCACTGTTTTTCAACCTTTTCTGAGTCACGGTGGCAGGAAAAAAAGTCAAATAAAAAGCAAATCGTGCCCATGCCACTGCGCGTGATATTTTTGATGATTACCTTCTTCTTTTTAATCAACAGTTGCTCAGGACAATACACATTTTGCAACTGCAATTTTTTCCAAGGCACACAAATACCTTTTTGCCTGACCAGCCAGTCTCATCTACATTCTGTTTGAATCCAGAAGAGACTAAACCATAGAGTGCGAAAAACCTCTGTCCAAATGCGGAAGACATCTCCTCCTGTAACATTCAGAACAAAATATATAACTTCTTTTACCTGAAATAAGTAATAGTTTGGTGCTTCAGTTGTTGATTCTGTAAAAATCCGCAATGTTTCTCAGTCCTTTATGTAGATTTTTAAGCAGCCATGTTTGTTTTTGACTCCAACAGAACATGTGTCTCTGTGTGTGTGGTGTGTGTGGCCTGTCAATCACGCCTTCTGAAATCAGGGAGACGGCTCCAGAAGTTTTGTCAAAGTGTGTGGTTCTGGCTGGCCAGGTAAAATACCTTTAGGCACAATAGTGTTCCTGGCACACTGGTTAAAATCTATTTGCTGAAGTACTCATATACAGTAGCTGTTTTCTGGCCTTTCACACAAACTTCCAAAATCATATTAATCATATTCATATTATTATTAATTATTATGAATTATTGTCTCAGTAAGTGAAAATTACTTCACAGTTGTAGCTCAGCTTGAATGTATCAAACAGTGCAGTAGTGTTTGGTTTTGCTTTTTCTCTTGGAAGTGAAATCTTGTGATATACTAATGACACACTGGTGAGAATTTCATGGCTTTAAAATACTGCAGACTGAGGCCAATATCGATTTGTAAATCTGTGAAATGCTTTGGCATCTACAATAAACCCATTGTACTTTTTTTATGTGGAAAATTGTCCTTTTTTGACTTTGCGGAAGAGTAGTACCGTGAATATATGTGTTGTTGTTACTTGATTGCTTTTTTTTATCCATAGCCATATAAACTAAAGTGGATTTTCTTTCTGGAAGTGAAATCAATGGATTGTACCAAGTACTTTTCGCATTTATAGGTGGCATTGTAATCTCAAATGGAGTGATGACAGTGAAAATTATTGTCTAGGCCAGAGCAGGGAATTGGTCTATGTAAATATTGCTGACTTGCATTATAGAAGCCAGGCGAACATAGTCTACAGTGAAATACCGACACCACTGTTATTTTAAATTCAAAATAATTAGCCTTGATAATGTTGATGAGTTTCTAATGTATGAATGTTAACTTTTTCCCTTTTCTTCTTTTTTGTTGCTTCCTCTGCCCCTGGATTCACCTGGGATTCTTCCATCTCTCAGGTAAGCCTATGTTTTAAATATCTGTCTGTCCATTCCACATACACTGAATTC
Organism: Taenioides sp. WSHXM2023; assembly: GCA_029959045.1. Lineage (NCBI taxonomy): Eukaryota > Metazoa > Chordata > Actinopteri > Gobiiformes > Gobiidae > Taenioides > Taenioides sp. WSHXM2023. The sequence goes on from CM057090.1 coordinate 15,616,665, forward strand.
AGAGTCACCGGGTCTGATTTAAAAGACTACGTAACACTGGAGAGATTATGTGCATTTAAACAGTCTATCCATATGGAATGACATAGCCAACAATTTGAATATTATTATAGCTTAGAAATCTTTTTATTTTTTCTTATAATGTTCTTGGTAAGGCTAGGCTGAGTTTGGAAATCACAAAATATGCTGCAGCGTATGATTTTTGTCTATCACGGTTGTTTTCACCTCAAACTGAAAGCTTGACAGCACAACTCAACTATCACAAGTCTGTTTTATTAGTCCCAACTATTAAATTTTACATCAAGACATACCCCTTCTTTCCTCTCTCCATATGTCAATCTGGAGAGAAGATGCAGTCTAAACAGGCCCAGAGCATGAAATATTCCACTTCTCATGAGGTAAAGCTGTTTCAACTCCTCCCAATATGCCAGTCTCCATTACCGGCTGTCCACACTGGCATTTGGCACTTCTCTGGCAATTCCTCTAAATGTCACTCTTTGCACTATCAGTAGTGCCATCAGTAAACCGGGCCCATACCCAGATAGACTTACTTTGTTACCTACTCTCTTTCAGTCCTAGAGAGTGCCACTGTAAAACATGTCTAAAACAGAACTGATGACATCTCTGACAATCTGCCAATAAACAATAAAACAATGGACTATTTTGATCATTTACACCAAAATATAGGATTTAAACTCTATTGTAATCAATACATTGCACTGCTCTACAAAATAATACCAAAAGAAATTTTACTAGCAAAACAAATGTCTGCTTACGAGAAAAAAGTAAAAAACAAAAACAAAAAACAGATCTGAGGACTGAAGGTGCAACGTGCGCGACTGGTGTATATAAAAAAAAAAAAAAAAAGAAAAAAAGAAAAAAGCTGTAACATTCTGGACTTCCCAGACAGATTAGGTCCCATTTTCTACAACACCATCTTCACCCTAAAGTGTTAAAAAAAAGCTTTATATCTCCAGTTTAAGCAGACTATATATTGTGTGAAATTCTCTACTTTATTTGCATCATTCTCAGTCCTTGTCAATTTATTTGGCTGTAATTTTATACACAGGCTTCAGTCAGCCACACACTCGTGGTAAACCAGGGCAGCTGTTTTTCATAATTAGTAGCCTGAGAAAACAAATTTGCCAAGAGACTCATACCAAGCTTTGGCTGTGGTTGCTGTCACATGTATTGGGATGTAAACATTGCCAAAGACTCTAATGCTGTGCGTTTGAGTTTATTCAGATCAGTTTGGCTGTGTAGACTTTGCATCTTAATTATGCAGAGAAATATAGATGGATAACGCGCAGAATTCATTAGAAACATATCCACCTGTTGCTATAGTGATGATGGGGTATGTGGGTCTTAAAGTTGAGATGGAGGGGAACAGTTTTTGCTATTGTGATGATGAAGAATATGACTTTGGTCTGGTGGGGTTTGGAGCTGTATAGTTAAACAAAGCTGTACAGTGATTGGCTAAGAGTTTGGACTGCCAAAAGACTTTGTTAGGCATTGTAAATCAGCTGATGGGAAACAGTATGGAAAGTGTCTTCTTTGTTAATTTGTAATACACTAGAAACAAAGTGCTACTTTGGTGCAGATCTTTTGGAAAAGTACCCTACAACTTTCATTTAAACTACTCTTAATGCAACTTAATAGCAAATGAGTTTGTCCTTGTTAACCCAGAGTAAAAAATGACTCCTCTCCCAGTTCTCATCAGTATGGATCCACTTAGTTTGACTCACTGGTGTGACCCTTTGGCACAGTGCTATGTCATTTTAATTCCTCTCCAGGACAGTTGGTAATGGGCTTTAGACTGAGAATTGCACCACTTGTGCGCTATCAATGCTTTCACATATTCCTATTGATTTCTGTGACTCCAGCTGTGCAAAATTAACACAAAAATATTCTAAAACATTTCCTCTATTGCCTGAAACGGCACCAAATAAAGAGACAGAGGAAGAGAATGAATATTTTGAAGTATTTGGGGGATTTGGCTGGTGTACAGCTTTGGAAAAGAGGGAGATTTCTCAGTGGAATGACTTGCTTTTAATGATTCTTCCATCGTTCTTGAATATTAAGTCGTGCACAGTCACACATAACACAGTGTATAGTGTATTTGAATCATAAATAGGCAAACAGTCATTACATTGTTGTGACAGATGGATTATAGAAAAAGCATTAATTGTACACTACTTTCACTTTTGTCATGCACATAACAAATGTCCCTATAAAGTGCCAAGGTTTGTGTGCATATTTTCAGATATGCATGGCCAATTTTAATGTTACATTAACCTGCTAAATTGTGGTTTTGAGTTACAATATTAAAATTTAGGTTACAGTACACTTTATTGTCCTCAAAGAAATATGTGTCCTCTGCATTTGACCCATCCCTCAATGCTGCAATCTGTCAGAAGAGGGACCCATCTCCAGATCTTGTGCTATAGGTCAGGACTATGCTAGCTGAATGATTTTTACCTATGGTGCATGTTTTAGGTTATGTCATGACACGAGTATTAAAATGACAGAGCACTCTCATTGGCAATGCAGAGCTTAAATGTAATCTTTAGCAGGCAGCCACATAAATCTCAGTACATTTATTCATGTTCATGCCACAGTTCAAAAGGGATTAGTGTTTTAACTCAATGCTGCTTTTGCTAATATGAATTATTTAACACAGTTCACATTCATGCAATAGTGGAACAATCGCTTCAGCCATCAATCTGCCTGCTTTTCAACTGGCCTTATATATTAGCACTATGTACAACACACGTGTATTAGCAGAACGTTAAATATGCATAAGGCCGACTGACACGCGGCGCTATATGCACATGGGCAGTAGTTAGATAGATTACAGCCAATGAGTAAATGTCACCACTCTTCAGCCCTTTTCCACCTCTTATACCACACACACAAACACACACAGACACACACACACACTCATCATCTATTTCACACTCACATTGCTATTATTATTGTGTACAGGGGTGGATGCGAGTTGCTATGGTGTTGCTGTAGCTCAAAGAAAAGGGCTGTGTCGTTCGAGGCAGTTTTGAGTTGAATAATTGAAAAGCTTAACTCACTAATTGCAGATTTACCTGGAGGCATTACTGCAGGACGAGTTTTCCCCAAATATTTTCTACAGATAGTGAGAAGGGAGATCGAGATCATTTGGTCAGTCCATAATCCTAGTTATTCAGTCACAATGGGCCTGATTCATGAAATGTTTTTTTGGGCATTTGACGTATTTGGTATTCACAAAATGTTTTCTTAATTGAAAATCCTACAAAGAAATAGAAATCCTTTACTAGACCCAGTCGCAATGTGATCACAATCAGCATGGTGGCGTGAGTGGCTAGCACTTACATCTCACAGCAAGAATGTTCCAGGTTCGACTCCCGAGCGACCTGGGCCTTTCTTTGTAGAGTTTGCATGTTTCTCCTCGTGTCTTCCACACTCACCCCATCAACCCAAATGCACAAAATGTAAATCATCACGCTAAGGTAGTATTGACCAAGCCTAGATCAAGATCTGGAGACACTATAATACAGTGTCTACCTTACTTACATAATAACTAAAAAATACTAAAAAAAAAAAAAAATGGCTGTTCATGTATTGGTAACTTTTCTGTATCATTTACAAAGTTTCATAAAGATTTCATGTAGCTGGTCACAGAAATTAAGGATTTCCATGGTGCCATTAATTGTGAATTATCGTAAAATTGTGATATTTTGTTTGTGATTAATTTTCCACAATAATATTAACACTAAAATTTGACATTGTGAAGAATAGAATAAAGAACTGAAGGAGCACTTCTGTGGCAAACCCCCATTCCAAGGAATCAGCTGTCTTAAACGGCCACAGTAGAATCTCTGCTTCTGGAATCAGAGTGTGTTTTGATTGCCACTTCAATTGGGATGCAGTGATTGACTAAGAGCTGAGGTATAGACCTGTGCAGTGCTCTGTGATTATGGCACTTGTTGTCAGTTGTTGTCTCCACCAAGTCAGTTAATTCCTGCAGAAGTTCTCTGATGACTCTGCCATCATTGGCTTCATCAAGGATGACGACGATGTGGAGTACAGAGGTCTAACACAGGACTTTGTGGACTGATGTCAGCAGAACCACCTCTTCATCAATGCAGGGAAGACCAAGGAGATGGTGGTGGACTTCCGCAGACGCCACTCTACTGTCCCCTCAGTGAACATCCAGGGAAGAGACATTGAGAGAGTGGACTCATACAAGTACCTGGGTGTTCATCTGAACAACAAACTGGACTGGACTCACAACACAGATGCACTGTACAGGAAGGGCCAGAGTCGGCTCTATCTCCTAGGGAGACTCAGGTCTTTTGGAGTGAGGGGGCCACTTCTGAAGACCTTCTATGACTCTGTGGTGGCATCAGCCATCCTGTACGGTGTGGTCTGCTGGAGCAGCAGCATCACAGAGAGGGAGAGAAAGAAGCTGGACAAGGCCATCAAGAAGTCCAGCTCTGTCCTGGGCTGTCCTCTGGACTCAGTGCAGCAGGTGGGGGACAAGAGGGTCCTGGCTAAGGTCATCTCTATGCTGGACCATGAGTGTCACCTCTTGCAGGTCGCCCTGTCTGCTCTGGAGAACAGCTTCAGTGACAGGCTGATTCACCCTCGCTGTGTGAAGGAGAGGTTTCACAGGTCTTTCCTTCCTGCTGCTGTCAGACTGTACAATGAACACTGTTAACACTGAACATGTGTCATTCAACTATATCTATGTGCAATACTGTGCAATACCTCTGATACTATTCACTTATGTCACTTTACTGATATTTATCCTAATGCTGCTGTACATAAACATAGTCATATTACTGTAAATAACATTATAATATACTGAAGTCACTTTACTGAGATTTATTCTGTTCATATGCTGCACTGTTACTTTATTGTACATAATAGTTTTTCTGGTATTTTATATTTTTGCTCCACCGAAACAGTGCGTTATATAAGAGTCTATTTTTAAGTCTATTTTTAAATTATTTCTTAGCCATTATCTATTATCTTGTTTTTATTGCATGTTACCATTTTCCTGCTGTTCTTGAACTGTGCGTTGCAACACTGGAATTTCCCCACTGTGGGACTAATAAAGGCTTATCTTATCTTATCTTATCTTAATTATCTAAGGCAAAATTATTCACTGTGGTACAAACCTAGTCTTGTTTGTACTAGACACCCATGTTACTGCAGATTGAAAGCCATGTTTCTTTCAGACAGTCTTGGGGCAGCTATGGTTATGGCTACATTTATGTGAGGTGAATGAATCATGGCTTTTACTGTAATGCTCTAAAGCTTGTTTCAAAGGTGCACTGTGTAACTTTTCTGCTTGTCTTCATAGAATGTCTTCGGAGAATGGAGTTTTTTATATTGTCTGTAATGGCAGACATATGGCATTGAATGTATCCATACCAACCAAATAATTTGTCTAAGTCTAAGTCTAATATTGCATTTACTCAATAACTTGGGTTTTTATTTACCTAAAATCTTTCTTACTGTGAGTCGGCTTGGTTCTACACAAATCTGACGTGTAACTTGGCCCTATGGTGCTGTCTCTGTAAAGATAAATAAGTATAATGCGATACTGTGGACTCTCCACCAGAAAAGTTAGACAGTGTATCTTTAAAGTGATAAATAAACCCAAGCTATTGTATAACATAGACATATTATGCACAACTGACATTTGAGTGCTTTCAACTTTTTCATTGTTTTCCCTTCTCATTTATCCACTCAAAGTTGTATTTAGTGATTCATGCATGTTTGAATCTTCTTTATTCTCTTGCACTCAAGATGACATTGCTCTGAAAATTACCCTTTTCCCCAACCCCACACATGCCCACATCTCTTTACTGACTTTGTTCTGATTTTTTCCCCCTCAGACTGTAATACGCAAGATTCAGCAGACACTTTAGCTCAAATGAGAACAAAAATCACTTCTTGCTATCGTAAATTATAGCTATCCATGTTTGGACTCTCTGGGGTTTTTTGTAAGTTTTTGCTTGTAGCGTAAAGAACATTATACTGGCCCTTCAATGTCCCCATTCACATGAGAGAAAGGCTACTCTTCCATTTGCACTCGTACATTTTTCATGAAACGTGAAATGGCCCAAAGGAAAAAAGTCACTTTACATCACCACCTTCACTAGTCACTTATCTTATGAATCTCCATTTCATCAGTTTTATGATCAAATGTCGCTGTGTTTCATTTTAACCTATATTTAAGAGTTTCGCTGCACACACAAGACAAATTGCCTCATGTTATTATCCAATGACCTTGCTGCTTTTTTACATGCCGCCTGGTACGCCCATATATTGCATGTCCTGTTGCTGTTATAATAGGCCAGCATGATGATACTGATTATGGTGCATAGACTGTATAAATGGACAGTCTATGCCTCGTTCTAAACAGGAAAATGAGCACCGTCATGTTTCCGGCTCCATCGAAACTGCTCACATCAGCTCATTTTCTATTGAAAAAATATTTCCCCTCTCTCTGTAACTACTGCTGTGAGACTTGTCATTTTGGTCTTGTTCATATTAGCCCACTCTACATGATGCTGGTGTTTTTCCTTTGCTATTTTGTTTCTAAATCACGATATGAACATTAATGACAGACCAATCATGGCTTCTTTCCCTGAAGCCACTCTATCATCATCATCATCAAATACAACTTCTGTCACTACAGACAATTATCGTTGGCGCATGCTTGTTAAAATATTAGTACAGAATTTATAAAGTTAAAGCATGAGATAAAAGGAGAGAAAGTGAGTAATAAGAGTGCAAAAGATAAAAACATAGTGGAGTTAAAAACAAGGATTGCTGTTTATCTTCTTGGAGGTTGGAGGTGAATGGACGCCAGACCATGCTTGAAGTGGTCAAGACTGGACGCTGTAGCTATTTCTTCAGGGAGCTGGTTCCATAATGGAATGACATATGGGAAGAAGGTGAACTTATAATAGTTGGTTCTGGCTCTTATCTGTATGAACTTGTATTGATGACCTCTTGTAGAAACTTTGACTGGAATAAACTGTGTAGAAGGGATGGCAACGAGTTGGTGAATGATCTTGTAGAGGATGATGACTCTTGCTTTCATACGGCGCTGTTCCAGGGTCTCCCACTGTAGCTCGGACAGCATGGCGGTGACACTGGCACGAGGATCGTAATTGCGGCACACATACCTGGCAGCTCTCCTCTGAACTCCCTCGATAGTATCAGACAGTAACTTCTCTGGGGGATGCCATACTGTAGCTGCATATTCAAGGGTTGGTCGAACTAATGTTTGATAAGCGCGCTCTTTGGTGATTTTTGAAGAACTATTGATGTTACGTTTAATGAAACCAAGTGATCTATTGCCTTTACTTGCTGCTTTATGGACTTGGGTACTCCATGATAGGTTATTACTTATGTCTATTCCAAGGTAGGTTACAGAGTCCACAACCTCTAGGATTTCCCCTTTAAGGGTGTAGGTGTATTGGATGGGTGATCTTTTTCTGGTGATACGGATAATATTGCATTTAGATGGGTTGAATGACATCCCCCAAGCAGTTTCCCACTGATGCAGAGCATCGAGATCTTGCTGTAAGTTGGAGCAGTCATCTTCTGACTTCACAGATCTGTAGATGATACTGTCATCTGCAAACAGTCGCGTCTGGGCTCCGACGCACTCCGGCATGTCATTTATAAAGACCAGGAAGAGGATCGGCCCAAGGACCGATCCCTGTGGCACTCCAGAGGTGACGGCAGCGGCTTCTGATGACTCCCCATCAACCACGACAACCTGAGATCTTCCTGAAAGAAATGACTGTATCCACTGCAACTCACGGCCCCTGATTCCATAGTAGTCGAGCTTGGAAAGCAGACGATGGTGAGGCACAACATCAAAGGCCTTGGAAAAGTCCAATACAGCTACATCGATCTGCTCCCCATCACAGACTCTTCTCCCTAGATCATCAATGAAGACCAGCAGCTGCGTCTCACAGGATCGGCGACTGCGGAATCCGTGCTGGCTGTCAGTGAGTAGGCCAAAAGCTTCTAGATGGTTGACTATGGCTTTAGCTATTACGTGTTCACAGATCTTGCAACATACTGCGGTGAGGGAGACTGGTCTATAGTTAGATGCATTGTGTTTATCACCTTTCTTAAAAATTGGTGAGACTATTGCTGATTTCCACTGTGTTGGTACTGTGCCAGAATCGATTGAGTTTTGGAAAATGGTGGCGAGTGGCTTACTGATAACTGGGGCTAGTTCTTTAAGTACTCTTGGTGAAATCTTATCTGGACCTGCTGCTTTGTGAGGGTTGAGGGACTTTAGCAACTTTTCTACTCCTGCTTCAGTGACTGTGATATGTGGAAGAGATGGTATACTACTTTCTCCTTTCGATGGTATGTTGGTAACATCTTCATTACTAAAGACAGAACAATATTGCTTATTGAGAATATTTGCCTTGCCAGCTGCATCTGATACTAAGACACCTTCTGATCTTAATGGTGCTGTACTGCAGTTGTCTTTCTTCTGTGACTTTACATATGAAAAGAATCTTTTAGTGGCTTGGGTCTTGTCGCCATCATCTGGGTTTTCTACATTAAAAATATCTTCTGTATAACTTCTATGTGCCCTTCTTATTTCTGATTGGCAGTGACTTCTAAGTTTGGTAAATTTGGAATGTGCTTTTGAGGATGGGGACTTCTTCCAACTCTTATAGGCTCTGTTACGGCGATGAATAAGGGTGATGATGTCTCTAGAGATCCATGGCTTATGTTTCTGCTTCCTAGTTGGCTTTAGTGGGATGTGCTTGTTCATTTGATCCTTGAGCATGGATTCAAAACTGTCCCACTGTTCCTGAACTGGACCATCTGGCAAAGTGTATGAGGAGATATCTGCTTGCATGCTCTCCCAGTCTGCTTTACTGTAAATATATCTCATAACTTGTTTCTTCTTCGGTACTTCTGCCCTTGTGTTCAAATCTACCAACACAACATCATGGTCTGCTTTGGATGAAATTGGTGGAGTGGCAGCAACTCTGTTAACTAGCGATGGATTGGACGTAAAGAAAAGGTCTAATGTATTCTCCTTCCTGGTTGGTTCTTCAATTACCTGTGTGAGAGCATGATCATTAGCTATTTCTATTAACCGCTTTGCTTCTTTAGGGTATGGGTTGGGTGTAAGGACTTGCATAGTTGACCAATCGATCCGAGGGGTGTTGAAGTCACCCCCAATCCAGATGGTACCTTTCCCTTTTTCATTCACCTGCTGGACAGCTTGTGCAAAGTCATCCATGTAAAGCTCATCTGTCCACTGGGGGCGGTAGAAAGCACCAATCTTGACCTTCTGCTGACCCTTGATCTGTAGGTCAATGAACAAGAGCTCACAATCAGAATTGACTTGAATTTCACTGCAAGTGAATTCCTTTCTTGCGAGGATAAAGACTCCTCCTCCTTTCTTATCAACTTTTCTGTCTCTACGGTAGATATTGTAGTCATTGGGGAAGGTTTCACTATTGCTTACTTCTGGTGTTAGCCAGCTTTCTGTTCCAATAATAATATCTGGGTCAGCTTCTTCTAAGAAAGTATGAAATTCGGGTACCTTATTCTTGATGGAACAACAGTTCATGATGGCAACTTTGAAGTTTGAGGCAGCTTTACCCCGTTTTCTTTTTGATAATGCTGGTTTCTGAGGTGAGGATGCTATCTGTGGTGAAAAAACGCTGGAAGTAATGCTGGAATCTAGTGAAGTTGGTGATGTTGCAGTGGAGGATTCCACTACTGATCTCATTGACTCTGAAAGTACTGAAAAACGATTATTATCTGTTGACGCAATCGGTTCATTGAAGATTACCCTTGAGTGGTTTGGCTGGTCACATAATGGGTTTGGGCAAATCCACGAAACATCACTATTAGCAAAATGATTGAACAGTATTGTTGACATTGACAGACACACTTTATGATGCCAGAGGTCGCAACTATCACAACAAATAGCACTCTGGCCCCATGTGACTGCATTAGAACAAATTCCACATGGATAGAAAGTTTCATTAAGTGGACTATCTGGGCCAGGATTTAGCTCTATGTCCCATGCTGAGCCAAACAGTACCAATGCCAAGTACAGGAGTGATGGTAACTGTCTTTCTGATATAACTCTTATTGGTTTGGTAGGATAACAAATACTAATCATCATGGAAGTTACAAATGATGGTTTGCCACTTGATGTGTTGACTGACTCTACCTTTAGTGTTAGCAACAGGCTTGACTGACATTACCTTCAACAGAACGTTACGAAGGACGTTACCTTCAACAGACTTGCTCCTGATTGGCTCTTTGTTTGCTATGATACTCGCAGTCTGAATTCCAAATATCAAACTCTGCTCCAAGTTCACTTCTATAACTGCTAGCCTCATTTGGCTAACGCAATGGTGACATCACACTCCCTCACTTCACTTTATACACTCTGTTATGGTGTGGTTATTTTGAGCAGTGCTAATAGCCAAAATAACAATTAAACATAAAGAACTAATTAAAAAAAATATATATATACTGTGTTTCATTTCACCTGCTACTCGTAATTCCTTGTGTGTTTTGATAAACAGGGCTTTCTGTTTTCAATGGAAATGAATCTTATGAATGATCAATATCATGATGTTGCTGTTTAAATAACCACAAAATTATGACTTTGCCAGAAAAAGTCATAATTCATACAAAAAAAAATCAGTGACTTACCAGTATCCTGTCAGAACTGAAGACGCTGCATGGCAAAATGTGTTCTCCCCTAAAAACCTTTGTCTAGTTGACAGAATTACCGTATTTTCCGGACTATAAGCCGCTACTTTTTTCTCACACTTTGAACCCTGCGGTTTATACACCGATGCGGCTAATATATGGACGGATTATTCGTCTATGAACACAGCGGATGACCGCGCAGCTTGAGTGCAGAAAGCGCCGCTGTCTGTGCGGTGAACATGGGTTAGGGTTAGTTAGAACACTCGCTAGCGCTGTTGTCAGCACTAAAACAGTTTATCGCTGCGTGATAAAATAAGTTCTGCTGCTAAATGAACATTAGTGAGTGGGATACGTCTTAATGACCCGTATGTGTTAAATGCAGGTGAGGCGTAAATGACGAGACGAAACGTCTCAAACTTCAGTAGCTGGACATCCGCTCATACATGATCGATACAACTAACCCCGACCCCCGGAGAGCCTGAAATCCTGTTGAAATCCTACAAGACACTGACATGATACAAGACACTGACATGATACAAGACAGGACAGCGGCTCTTTCTGCTCGAGACATGCGCTGTAGAGCGCCAAGTGACGGGCGCAAGAGCGAGACAGACAGGTGAAGAGATGATGTACTGAGGAAGATGCTCGTTTGATTTTGTTTTGAACAGTTATTTTGTGCTTCATGCACACACCCTCCTCATGGAAAACATACAAAGAAATGCATATGATGCAGCTTTGAAGTTAAAGACAATTGATCTGACTGTCAAAGGAAAAAGAGCTGCTGCACGTGAACGCGGCATCGATGAGTCGATGGTGAGACGTTGGCGACGGCAGCGTGACGAACTGACTCAATGCAAAAAGACGACAAAAGCTTTCAGAGGCAATACAAGCAGATGCTCCGAACTTGAAAACTTCTTGAAGACGTGGACACCTGCGGCTTATAGACAGGTATATATGTACAAAAATAAAATTCTTTGAAAATTTAGTTGATGCGGCTTATATTCAGGTGCGCTCAATAGTCCGGAAATTACGGTAAATTTTCTTTTGTGATAGACCCTCCATAGCCGACTGAAAGATTACACAGACATCCACTACTGAAACCCCCATCTGAGCTCATGAGCAGCAGACGTTGAAACAAACATGGAGCGCCTAACAGCTCCACAGGTGCACTTGGACCCATGCACGGCCCATTGCTGCTGCTCTACTCTCCTCACTCCTTGCTTACTCTGGCCATTAGCAGGTACTGAACTCCCGGCTGCAGAGAGAGGGCCAGCACAGCGAGGAAGTCCCACTCCGAGCCCTGTAGTCAAGTGATTGATACTGATCCCTATAGGGCCCGACCAAAACCAGCGCAGCCAGATGGACACGCACCACTTTTTCAGTCCTACATGACCCACTATTTTCCCCACATATCGTCATGCACAGCTGGTGTGGGTGCAGCTCTCCTTTGATTGGCAGTCATTTTTCAGGCACCATCTAATAGCTAATTAGCATGCAGTTAATGATCTCTAGCTCGCAGTATTTTTCTCTTTTGCTACTCTTTCACATAATCTCTCCTGCCATTGCCAAGAATGAAAAAGAGCTTGCACCTAAGGCCTACTGAATCTTTGTACTACCACCGTAACAGACAAAGGAGGAATGAGTGGATCTGAATTCAATTTATGTGAGAAATTGGTTGAATAGGAGGTAAATATACTCATTACTTTATAGTCTTCAGAGGGCATTTGTCACCTCATTGCGCATGAGCATGCAACACTCTGACTTTTATTATAAATATTGAAAAGGCATCTTATTCTTCTTTAACTTTTGGCTGCTCCCTTTAGAATTCACTGCACTAAATCATCTTGCTCTATCAAATTCAATTCTCGGCATCCCCTTCCCTCACCAACTAACTTTGTATTCCTTTTCACTGCATCCATTTCCCTCTATCTAAGTCTTTCTTCTGTTCTACTTATATTTATACTTCCTGTTATGCATCTCTAACCTCAGCAACATCACTATCTTGTTTAAAAATCCTATATTATGCAAAATTAATATTATAATTATATAAATTATAATGCTGTTATCATACCTGGAGTTGTGTTTTGTTTCATTCACACATGTTTGAATAAACCATTATTGTTATTAGTCTGTTTACTTCCCCAAAGCTCAAAATGCTCTGTTCCACCTTGTGATGTCATGAAGTTGTAGTTTTAAAGTTACCAGCTACCTTTTACCTTCTTTTTAGTAGAGATCGGCAATTCCAGGGCTGAAATTATCTAAATAATTCTAGTGAAGGTGTATGGAGTTTAAAAACACAGTGGAGCACTTCCTGTCATCACAAGGTAGAACAGAGTTGTTCCAGTAGTAGTTTGCAGTGGTCCACTTACCTTATGCTATCCACACCCTAATTATTCAGCATGATGAGTTCATAAACATATTTCACAACTTTCAGAAATGAAAGCAGAGTTTTACCACTACAGGAATGCTAACAACAACTGGCATGCTAAACGCACACGCTGATTCTCTAATAAAAACCTAATGAATTAGATGCAGACCGTATTCAGCTGCCTTATTTTGACCTCAAGATCTGCTTTTACAATATATCAAATTTGCTCAGCAACTGGTACAAAAAGGGTACATCTGCTTTGTACATTTAACTAATATCTTGTGCATCTTCTCTCTCATTCTTGAAGCCTGTACTCCAAAAGCCTGTTAGACCATTATCTTGTAGTTTGAAAGCTGTCTTTTTGCAGGAGTGGCAGATGATCTGTAGTCCCAAATGTTATCTTGCTTGACCGAACATACATTGAATGGCTCTTCACCAGGACACACGAGCACAGTGTTATTTGGCACTCAACTTTGATCTTGTAGAAGGCTGTTGTCACGGTGACCCATTAACCCGCTGTCTGTCATTCCTGGAACAGCAGCTTCACACAAGACACTGGTAAGATCAAGGGGAGACATGAATGACCAAAGGAAAATGGAAGACTAGCAAGTGACCCATTGTGACCACACTGTTGTAAAGGCTAGTTACTTTCGAAACAGTGGAGATTTTTGTGTTCATTTCCATACATTTAAAGGTCCTATATTACACAAAACTGACTCTGGTGAGCTTTAAGACATGTAATAACGTTGTTACCTCGTGTTTTGTTCCATTCACACACATTAGACTAATCCTTTACATCTCCCAAGCTCTAAATTCCTTGTTCTACCTTGTGATGTCATGTAGTGGTAGTTTTCAAGTTAACAGCTACCTTTTACCTATGGTTAAGTAGAGATTCAATTACAATGCGATGCAATTCCAAGGCTGAAATCATCCAAATAATTCTAGTGAAGGTGTATGGAGTTTAAAAATACACTAGAGCACTTTCTGTTACCGCATGACATCACAAAGTGGAAGTGTTTTCTGTTTGAGAGAAGAACTCAGCATAAATATGCAGAGTTCGTGTGAGGAGGAGACAACATTATAACAGAAAATAGCATAATATGGGCCTTTTAAATGCAGCAGGCTACAGTAGTTGGTAAACATAGCTTCAGTTGCCAAAACATTGGTTGCCATGACGCCAGCAGGAACTGTGTTTACATTGAAAATAAATGTCCAATAAATGGTCCATTTCCATCTATCCATGTTGGAAATAGTGTCACGCTGGTATAAAAACCCACACTAGACCATTAATGTCACAGTATACACAAAAAAGCAGTGCTCGACAAAAGCAGTTTGTCAATTACTGGGTTTGAGATCATCATTCTACAACATTGTATAGGCCAATTTGCCAATACTTATTCTAAGAGACTATTCAGCTGTGGTGTTGGAAATGCTGGATGTACTCAGCTCATGGGTTTCAGAGCGATAAAAACGGTCATGGTTGTTCTGTGTCGCTTGAATGGTGAAAAGTAATACAAAAAAGGAAACAAACCCATGGATAGCTAAAGCCACAATATTTCCAGTGGTACAATACTAGCATAAATGTGATCTCATTAGGCATAGGCAATTTTGTTTTGTTATAATGCTGATTGATATGACTGATTTGAAAATTGAAAGTTGTATGGTTTGGGCAGTGTACTAATTCAAAAGATTCAAATTAAAGGCCTCGATCACGCTATTTACTGATCACGCTATTTTCTGATCTATGTTATAATGCTGTTTCCTCATTACAAACATTTGTGTTGTGTTTGGTTTCATTCACACATGTTTAACACACAAATCCTGCATATTTAGACTGAGTTCTTTGTTTTTGAGACGGTAACAACATTCTAACATGGCTTAAATCTCAGAGGAGTCAAGTAAATTCCTTATATCTCACACAGGTAGAAGCGCTGTGGGGCTTTTCTCTTTATGCTTTTTTATCCCTCTTTTATCCCCCCTTGCCCCAACCCACCAGTCTTTTCACAGGCTCCCTCCTGCACCTTTCCTCTCTCGCCCTTTATGAATAGAGTCCTGTCATCTTAAATGTGGGAAGTGTGCTGCAGAGACCTCCAAACAGGAGCCCTACTGAGGTCCAGCTGACTGAGAAAGAAGTGCGGTTTTGAAGTATTGAAAGAAGTAGAAATATTTAATGGAGATGAAATAATTAAGTGGATTGGGGAAAGTACAATGAGATTGACGTTTAGATGACGCTTAGAGCTACTATTGACAATCTTAGACCAGGGAAGGTTTGGCATAGCAGATTATGGTAGCTCCCCAAACTAATTTCCCTTTCTGTGTGAACCACCAGGTGTAACATTCAGCAGATTCCCAAAACGCATTTATAGCTGATTTTCAAACTGTGAAAGGTGGAAGTAGGTATTTAAATATATAACTTAACTAACTAAAAATATAATTTATCTCTCACAAACCCTTTGGCATGTATGAAGCAAGCAGGGTGGACCATCCTTGTACAGCTAATCAGATCTCATCCCAAAGGGTCATACTTACAAGTTTGACAACGATTAGTTTATTCTTTATTTGTCAAAGACCATGTAAAATGCATTAACCCTATAAAAGAAAATATGATTTGTACCAGATTTGGCTACAGCAGTCCCTGTGCAGGTGAACCCCAAAAAATGTAAATTTCATAGCAATTACATTAGAAGACTAACACTAACATTAGTAAAATACAGTAAAATGTCACAATTTCCAGTACATTATCTTTCCAATGCCTATAAGTCCACACAAATATTAAAACTTATTATGTGCAAGTTTTTAGTAAATATTTCAAGTACAAATTAACTTGACTGATGTTGACATGCTTGATTATCTAAGGGGTGCTTTTTCACATTTCTAGTGAAATTATTTAGATCTACAGACAATGTCAGACTGTCTGGAAGCTGATTTCACTGTCTGATGGTTTGAAGAGCAGGCTGAGGGTCTTTTTGGGATTGGGCAGATCCGGTTTGCAAAGGATCAAGTGGACTGGGCAGTTTGTTTGGATGAAAGTTTATTTTTATTTTTTTTCAATGGAGGTGATGCAGTATTAGGAATCATTTTGAACTGGGATTAAAATAGATTGTAATTAGATGAAGAGATGCTGTACTGTCTGACTTTTTACAAGTTCTACTTTAACAAATACACTCTGGGAAGAAAACAGAATATATTAATTTAGAAGAAAATAAAGTTGGCTGATGCAGCTTTAACTCTGGCTCCCAGTGAGAACCAAAGAAACCAAACACAAACCACCTATATGCCACTATAGCCTGTGTGCACTTGACTGCTCAGACACAATCAGGCTAACGGTGTCCTGAAGCATTTAATAGCATCTTAACTCTAATAACACAGGGGCTCAAAGTATGGGGTTGTGCAATAACACACACTAGTCATGACTCATGCTCTGTAAAAAATCTGTGATTCTCTTCAAAACAATTACATATCAGTTAGTTAGTTAGTCAGTTAGTTAGTCAGTTAGTGAGTTAGAACAATACAATAAGCATTCTCTCCAGCCAGAATGTCTGCAAGTGGAAAATCTTATGCAATTTTAAAGGGATTACCACAGTTTTCTGTTTGAAAATAGCTTTTTCATTTACTCTTCAAAATTGTACATTTATGAATGTTTATAAACGATTTGAGCAGCATGTCTGTATCCATCTGTTTTATTTATTTTTCATTCTATTCTGTGCTTGTTCTTGCCTGACCTCAGTCTGTCCTCGTTCCATGCTGTTGCCCTGGTCTTTCACCCACTCTTGTCTCTCACTGCTCTGTCTGAGCCCATATGATCCGTACACTGTTCACTGAGGGACCAGCCTTTAGTGCACACTCGTTATGCTCCATTACTGCATTTTTATGTCGACAATATTTCAGTGTTTTCTCTGCCAATCATTTCCCAACCAAATTTTATGTGTTAATTCTTCTATGTATTCATTAATTGTGACCTTTTACTAAAGTTTAAATCAGGTTGTGCTAAGAAGCATTACAGCAATAAGTGGTCACAAGCCAGTGAATTATGACTCAATGAAGTGCTCCTGGACGGCACATTAACACTGTATTGTGTCAGTGCGATGTGGATAGCTTCAGAGGCTATGGCAACCCCTGAAGGACAAACTAAAAGAAAAGGTTGTTTGTGTAGAAGCTCATGTAATTATTTTGAATTAGAAATTGCACTTTACTGGGGTATACTTTTTGTACAGGTGAGATGTTCTTATGAGTCCATGTAATTGACTGGACGTTATAGATTCTGTGCTGCCTCTTAAGCAACAATGTGACTAATGACTCCATCACCAAACAAGTGGTGCGCGTTTATTGAGTGCTGTTCTCCGTCATGCCACAGTGTATATTTTACAGCATCTGCTCAACTTGTACACTATTGGAGTAATTACTCTTTGTGCTCACCGTTAACTGGAGAGGATAATTAGATTTGTAAACAAAAGTCAGCCATTTTAGGACCATCGGATCATTTGCCAGACACTGTGACCTTCCTTGCCCAGAGTAATTAATATATGTGTGAGTGGAGGGGATAGTATAGGTGTAACGTCTCACCTCAAAGTAAATGATGGGTGTATACATAAATGTGTTAAACAGTTCAGTTTCTCATTGACTACACTGTGTAAACATGCACTTGAGATTGACTGCCTTCAAATCAATTTAAACATATTCTACAAATCCATTCTAACCCTACCCCGTGATTAAGTCAAAGAAGACATGCCAATAATCTCTCATATATTCATCACTTATGAGCATACATCTGCAGAAGGAACAGACAGATTAGAATCTGTGTATAGATTCAAATTCCGTCAATCTTAAATTTACATTATTAGTTCCATTTTAATTCTTTCACTGATAATGCACTGTTACCTGTTCAGCTGGCTGTAACACAACACATTTTGATATTAAAGAAAATATTACGATAAACAATTTGAAAATTTACTTTACTTACTTTATGTCACTGAAGCACCATGTTGTTAAATGGGCAATGTCCATGTATTAACATGCTTTTGTATGCTAATCTGTTTTATGCAAATTTTGTAGTAATGAATGACTTATAACTTAAAATCTATGACTAAAACCAAATAGATGTACTCATACAAATATTTGTATTTATCCATATAAAATATGAATAAATACAATCAAAATAAATAAGTCAGGAATCTAAAATTATTTAAATACTATAGTAAGGATTTAAAGTAGTGACCTAAAGTGTTACTAACAATGGAAAGTAGTGACCTAAAATATAGTTAATAATGAAAAACTAGAAAAGCACTCAGAGAGCGCAGACCTCCGCCAAGCCCCATTTAACGCAATGCTAAAGAAATTTTCAAAGTGATCCAGAATCCAGGATTTCTTCTGGATCATCACCAAAATTTAATCATCTGTTGGATTTACCATTAGGAACATTTCCTGAAAATTTCATCAAGATCCGTCCATAACTTTTTGAGTTATCTTGCTAACTAACAAACAAACAAGCTAACGAACTAACAAACAAACAAACAGACAAACAAACAAACAAACAGACAGACTCAGGCGAAAACATAACCTACTTGGCGGAGGTAAATATAGGTAATCCTTAAAACAAAGACAATTCATAATTTGTATTTTAAAAAAGAAGATAATTCATTATTTATTTAAAATTATGAATTATCTTCTAATTCATAAAGAAAGGGGGGAAGAAAAAAAACCCTTTAAGATTATTCTTTAAGATTGCTGCAAAAAGATGATGAAAGGAAATGATAGTGAAAATAATATTAGGTAAGTATAGTGACTAAAAGTGTTTATTAAAAATGGAGAAAAAAAAAAGACAGAAAGGAAGGAAGGAAAATTAAATTATAAATAGGCCAAAATATAAATATAACGGGTCCTAGCAGTATGGTTAAACATGACTGCAATATGAGAATAAAACTGTTAAAATAGTAAGTATCATTAACGGGTCAGAGATAATTATTCAACCCAAAATGTAATACATTTTTTCAGTGGATGTGGTGTAGCATTATTAATCATTTTGAACTGGAATAACATTCTACTTCTCTCAAATGTTAAAGGTACACTGTGTAACTTTTTGGTTGGGGGTCCATCATCTGCTTGTTTCTCTGGATGTCATTACTCTGCCTGGAATGTTCCACAGTATGACATTAAACAGGTCTACCTAACATTTACTCAATTGAATGTGTTTCTATTGCTCAAAAATACCTAGAAAAACAGGGATTTTGACTGTGAGCGGATCTATAACTTGGTCCAGTTTAGTCTCCATGAAGATAGAAACATTCCACACAAAACAATAACATCTCCATGGAGAAAAGCATTTGACAGACCCTCCAGAAAAGTTACACAATGTACCTTTAATGAACAACAAAATTAAGAAAAAGTTTCCCATTAATGCAAAGACAAAGTGCAGACAATGAATACTGAGCTGCGCAAAATATTATTCCAGCTTTTGTTTGAACAATAAGTGAATATAGCAATTACTGTGACAGACGTAGCATTTTCAGCTATAAGTTGCTATTTTGAATCTATTAATTTTCTCTTTACCCCATTGTCTTTCTCCTCTATTCTCTGTTGACTTGAAACCACGTTTTTTCCAATTATCAGAATCTGTCTAAAAGGCTGGAGATAAAATGACAAAGAGCACAATAAAAGCAGAGGAAAAGGTCTAAAAATAGCTCTCCATTTGTGGATGATGAGGTGTCCTGTGAAGTGCCTGTCTGTAATCAGCACTTCCGAGAGATGGGGATAATCATTTGGCATCTGTGGCGATGGCCGTGGATAATGAGTGGGAGACAGGCCTTTGCGTCCCTTTGAATACACAGAGATTCAACGCCTTGGTAAATCAGCTCAGATAGACCGCGGTATCATTTAAAGGTCCTATATTATGCAACATTGACTCCTGTGAGCTTTTTGCCATATTGGACTGGATCAAAAACATACCTGGAGTTGTATGTATACAGTTTAAAAACACAGTGTATCCTTCCTGTATCACTACATGACATCACAAGGTGGAACAGAGTGTTTTCTGTTTGAGAGAATAAATCAGCCTAAATATGTAGTTGGCAGAGCGTTTGTCCACCGACCCATAAGTGGGCAGTGGAAATTCCCACAGATGACTGCTGTCGTTGTGTCCTTGGGCAAGACACTTAACCTACCTCGTCCCTAATGTCTTTGTACACTGGTGTATGAATGTATGGGTCATTGGGTGAGTGCTCCCTTGACGTAAAGCACTTTGAGTGCCTTGAAGGTGCTATATATGCACCATATAAACATGTGACCATTTACCATAACCATGCTCTTAAATGCAGTTATGAAAAGGTGTCTTGAGGTATTTTTTAACTGTGGGACAGTGGGTGGCGGGGTGGGTCATTAGGTTTACATATTGGGCCCTGCTGGTTCTGGATTGGTTTAAGCAGTATTTTTTTTTTTTTTTTTTTTTTTTCACATAATGTTATTTCTTCTTCTCTTTCTCGTAAATCCAGCTTTGAAAACTGAATAAATTGTTTTTGAATCTAGTTAAGTGAAAACTGTGCTTTGCTTATAATCTTCGTGATGAGATCTTTTTATTCAACATTTTCAATTTCCTCACACTTAAAATGAGTTATATCTTTTCAAAGCAGCACTACGATCACCCATTACTATTTCAGCAGTTTATTTAGTTTCAAGTCAGAAGCTGTTTATTCGCTACCTTGGTGTAAACAACAACTTTTCAGTGCACCAGACTCTCTCAACAGCTAAATAGGTGTTAATTAAGGTTTCTGTGCATGGCAACACAGTGTACTGTATACCAAAACTTTCACTTTCTTTGTTGACATTATGGGCCCTAGATACAAACTTTTTGTTTTTTGTTTGTTTTTCTTTTCTGTGTGTGTGTGTGTGTGTGTGTGGTGCGTGATGCGTGTGCGCGTGTGTGTGTGTGTGTACCTATGTTCTCTTGCATTACTATGTCAAAACAAGTGAAAAAAAATAATAAGCAATGGTGAAACTATGGAACAGTTTGGCCATTGCCATCAGGTTGCATGTGTCTCACAATCTCCTACATTTTTTCTATATTTGTCATATTCAACATTTCATATTCTGACTGTGCCCTACCCTAGCAGTCTGAACCGTGTGTGTTGTTTATTTGCTTAAATCTCCCAAGGGACAGTGCTTCTCAGTGGGCATGTTAAACTCTTATGAACTCCAAAACAGGTCAGCTGTAGTCGGCCATCTTGACTCAGCATCTCCAGGGACTGGACACTATTATTCACCAAGTCTGCTCTAGATTCTGTTTCTCACACAGCTTTTTCAGCTTTATCAGCTTTATCTGTTAGCTGGGAAATGTTGTTTAGTGTTTAGTGTCCCTCATAACGAGCATTCTAGTTTTGTTTGGTAAGAGCGCATCTCCAAAGCTTTTATACATTTACAGGCACATTAAAGCTCCTATTGATGTGAAAGTGAATGACCACCAAACGCTTAGTCTTCAGTCTAAAGCAATAAATATGGCACATATTTATTGCTGCTGCTGTCTCAGGTTGGGTCAAAGTATGAGATGATGGATAAACCATTACAAAATCTGTCTCTGCACATATGGGCAGTGATGGGAAGAATACTATGAAAATGTATTGTGAATATTTGCATCAAAATATACTGTATTTTGTAATGTATTCTGATACACGGTCTTATATAGTATAAAGCAATTATATTGTAAAGCACCAGACTGTAGAAGAACAGGAGCTCATTCTCCAAAAGGCTCCTATAGCTCTGCTCAAACAGTGAGAGATACAGGACTACATTCATACCATACTCCATACAACTGTACAACTCACCCTTATGTAATAGATAACTCAATGTCCCAATGTCTCATCTTTGCGCGTTTTTTCCTTACAACCTTTTATATATAACTGAGATATATTTGTATTACTATATTTCTACATTTTCCTTTACTTGTACATATACATTTATATATTTATGCCTTATTTGACACCAGTCTCTTGCTATTTTTGCCACTTATTTTGAATTTATTAATACTATTTATATTGTCACTCTTTGTTATTATAATATTTTGTGATGTGTGAGCTAGTGTGTCCAACAATTTACTTTATGGATCAATGAAGTTTGTTTAAGTCTAAGTCTATTCTATTCCGCTGAATTTAAGAAAGTAATCTGAACCAAATGAAAAAGTAACTGCACCAGAATACAGTTACTCAAAATATGTATTCCGAATATTCTCAGTACATGTTTTCAGTTACTTTCCAGCACTGCATATGGCACACATGTAGCCTTCTTCCACGGGGGCTTGCATTAGCTTGTCTGTAGTTTAAGACCAGTTAAATGGGCTCTGTAAACTAGATGCTATCACATTTGGGGATAGCTCAAATTCACTAAATGTCTCAAGTGACATCATAGCTCTAAGTAAACAAGTACATGATGTGAATGTGGAAACAAAAAAAACACTGTAGCCGTGTCCCAATTTGAAGGCTGTGAAGGCCGGGTCCTACAAAGGCTGTGAAGGCCAGGTCCTCTAAAGACTGTGAAGGCTGCAGCCCTCAAATTGGGACACGGCTTGTGTTCCATCTATTGATACTTTGCAGCTGATGTCATTAACATTCCCCGGGGGTGTGAAGCTAACTGAAAGCACTACTCTGTCTGTTAGAAGCTCTGTTACTCAAGTTAGACTCTATTTTAACACAGTCTGACCACAAAGAGCTGACAAGGTTGGGACTACAACACATGAGATGGTTTGTACTGTTAAACAAGTCCAAACATTACAGTCACTAGCTAGCTAACAGTTTTTCTGTTAGTCACTCTCACCTTTTTACTGGAAATCAAACACTTAAAATAGACCATGAACGATTTTATTGATCACAGGCTCCTGAAAATGTGTTGTTTAAATCCATTTTGCATTTCTTCTTGACCAAACGTATTTGGCAGTGTTTGCTATTATGTGCATTATGTCACCATGGTAACATCTGAACATTTCGCCAATAGAGAGACATGTAAAATACCCCCAGCATGAAGTCACTGCAAAGTTATTAATATGGAACTATCTGTACTCAACAAGTAAATAAACTAAATTAAGACCATACTGTGTAATATTCATGGAACTCAAGTAATGCCAGTATAGTAATTCAAAACAATCTCAGCTAGTACAGCAAGTACTAGTAAACAGCAGGAATCTTTTTCTTTCTAATGTTTCTGCATTTTTTATACTGATTAATCCTGAACCAACACAAGAATCAGCAGAGAAGTAGACAACATGAGAGACAGCTTTTTACTCAAAAAACATATGTGGTTTAGTTTTTAGTTTTTAAATTGTTATTGTTTTTTTTAGATCATGCATAATTTTAATTGGTAAAGACATTCCCACTTTCAGTTTGAACCATTTCTTAGCATTGGTCATTTCTATCAGAGATTAGTTTGTTGTTAAAATCAGTTCTCACATTGGCTTCTATCATATATAAATATTTAAAGAGTCAGTCTTTGAACAGCTCTTTTAAATGAACTGATCCACAAGATTCAGATCCCATAAAAGAGCCGAAAATCCCACCACTAACAAGTACACCATTAGCAGTATCCTCCTACAAACTACTTATAGGGTTATTTCAAATGCCAGTATCTTTAGGTGCTCGGGCAAAACACTTGTCTTGTTTCTTTCCACATAGCACCAACTCAGTCCCGTCTATTCACCAGTCGTTTTTATAAGAAGGAGGGATATTAAGGGGGGTATGGCCAAGCACCGCTGCCAGAGCAAGAAGTGAAATGAAGATGTAAGCGAGAAGACAGGAAGTCGGTACGGAGGCAGAGATAGCATTGAGAAGTGTTCAGACATGGACATTTGTTAGCCGCACTTCAACAGTTACTCAAACATATCTGCATATCGAGGCTGCAAACAGGAAGAGGGATTGTCCAGCGGACAGAAAGAAATATGAGGCAGATAACGGAGGTCAATGGAGATGCAAAGGGGTTTCAGAAAGCTCGATTTTTTGCATGAAAGTAAAAGTTTAGCATTTACATAAGTCTACAAGTGAGAAAAAGTTCTGTGTTGACAGCATTTAAAGATTTGAGCAGTAGCACTCTTTGTGTTGTTTCTTTATGATTTTGTTTTTGTGTTCTGCTCTTTGAAACTACCTTAATTTTTGCAATACGTGATGTTTTTTCTTCAAATTACATAACCTTAATGGATATATCCCATGTTACATACAGCAGTTAATCTTAGTGTACTCTTCCTTGAGTAGTAGTTTCTCCAAATAATTGTAACTCTTGAGCACTCTTGAAGTTGCATTTCTGTGCTGTACTGAGCTGGCAGTGAGTGCTCGCAGAACAGCACAGAAATCTAATTTTCTCTTGCGTTTGTCCACTGATCAGAGGGTCGGCGGTTCGAATCCCACTCTTGACATAAACATCACTGGTTGAGCAGTCAGATCCGCTGTCCCACAGGTTGGCGGTGCGATCCCAACTCCCACAAATGAATGCTGTTGTTGTGTCCTTGGGCAAGACCCACCTCACCCCTAGTGTGTGCGTACACTGGTGTGTGAATGTGTGCGTGAATGGGTGAGTGGTTCCTTGATGTAAAGTGCCTTGAAGGTGGAAAAGTGCTTTTGTGACTATTTACCATTTATCATTTTTAACATCATGGACTGCTACTTTCAGACTTAGGCAAATGTTACTGATCAACAAGGGAAATTATTTAGACACATTAGCTTGCACATCACAATATATTATAATAACATATTTATAACAAATTATAATTTACAGAGCAATATTATTTTAGCTGTTTTGTAAGCAAACTCAGTACAGGCATCTATATATCTATTTCCAGTAGGCACTTACACCTTTCATTTCCTGTCTGAAACATGTCCTTTTCCTTTGGTGGCCAGATGAGCCAGTGTAAGTTCAGGTGTTTTCATAGCATAGGGCACCAAAACTCTCCATGCGCACACAGCATAGACAAATGCTCACAAACATGGCCTTAGTTTGGAATCATTTCATACCTAAAATATAAACATTACATTGCCATCTTCACTTCTCCATATGATACAGTCCTGAACATTTAGCCAAACAAAATGTGAAAAAAGACAAATTGAACATACCTGAAGGATCATGTTCACACCGCTGCGTGAGCTGTATTAATCCATCTTTTATCTGCGATTTGCACATTTCCAATCAGCGGTGATTTTGATGTCAGCCGTGGCTTTATTGTGAACACAGTGATAAATCTCATTGGACAACATTAGGTTTGTCTTACCTGTGCATGTTTTATGATGTATGGCAGCAATCTCTTCTCACACACTCCTACACAACAACGTGAGACCCCGATTTATTCTCTGCTGCTGCCTTTTTATTGTAGGCAAACAATGAGAGGTGACTTGATAACAGTATCACTCAGCAATGATTCATAGACAAAATAAGCACTCAGGCTGCTCCAGGGGTGGGCTGGCTCCCTCTCTGCCAATGGGTGCTTGCCCAGAGAGATGAAAACCACTACAATACATGATTTAAATAAATAATATTCAATGATCTATTACGGATACATATTTGTTTTAATATTTAATTAAAAATGCACTATTACTTTTCTGCTGAGTTGTTCACCTGCTTTTCTCCATGCAGATAAAGTATAATGTCATATGGTGGAAGATTAAAAAAACAAAACAAAAATAAGACAGGCCATCCATCAGAAAAGTGTATCTTTAATATTAAAGGTGCAATGCATTACGTTTCTAGTGGGGGTCTGCCACCTGTCTCCATGGAAGTGCTATTGCTTTGTCTAAAATGTTCCACAATATAGTCTAAACCTACCTATCACAAGGGAGACATGCAGGTTACAGAACTACACTACATAACAATTTAGACCTATAGAGAGTTGCCCCTATTCACAGAAGGAATTATTGTACTTTTGAGCAATAGAAACCCGTAATGAATAAATACTAGATGGATATGTTTAATTCTATACTACTGAACATTGCAAGCACTATAAATAATAACATATCCATGAAAACAAGCAGGTGGAAGACCCTCCACCATAAAAGTTGTGCAGTAAAGAATACTTTTTCAAAATATTTTTCAACTAAGATCACATCATTTCCTTCATACTTGATGGGTATTTATTTCATGAATGTACATGCTATATAGGTGATCGACTCCTATGGTGCCACACTTTAGTAATTTCCCCATAGACCTCTAAGGATAAATGAGTTAAGATTGATTTTCTGTATGCTGTTGGTAATGTATGTTTTTTATCTTTAACATTTGAAACATGGAAGCTCATTTTCTGTTTTAGTTCCTTTTAGCTGTATATGTAGAGTGAACAGTTGAGGAGCACGAAAAATAGCTGTAAACATGACCCTGGGTTGGTTCCAATCTCATCTTGGGCAATTTGGACTTCAAAACACAGAAATTCAAAAACATTTAAATAGGGAAAAAACTGTCCATTCCACTGTTTTGGGTTGGTTGTGTCAGAAAGGGTAGGGCATCTGGCTCAAATTAATAATGCTGCTGTGTTTGTTGCTGCTGTATTGAGAATGGAATATTATAAGGTATTATACAGTGTGACATTTCAGTGGTGTTATTGGAAGCTATCATTATATTTCTGGCACATTTTCGAATCATAATTTTGTTTTTGCCAGAATTTTTTGGCTCACAGTTCCCTTTTTATTGTCCAAGTAGTTAATAATGTGCAAAAAATATTGGTAGACTGAAATCAAATGACCTTGTTCTGGTCTGTTTTGTTGGAGGTTGCAGGCACTGACTTGGGGCCTTAGGCAGGTCATACTTGGCAGTCCATCAGGGCAAAGACAAAGAAATAAAATACTTTTCACCTTCAAATTCATTCATGTATTCAAATTAGACTCCATTTTCTATTCTTCCTCAGATCTGACCTGTAACTTGGTCTGGTTTGGTCTCCATGAAGATGGAAAGGTTTAGTACCATACTTTGAAATATTCCAGACAAAGCAATAACATCTCAATGGAGAAAAGTATTCAACGGATTCTCCACCAGAAAGGTTACACAATGTGCCTTTAAACTGGGAAAATGCATGACGTACAACTATAAATATTTGGTATTATCCCATCAGACTAAGTCATTAAAAAATACAAATAGCTGTTATTGATTCAACTTCCTCTCATTTAGTAAAAATATTTCCCTAACGGTCCAAAATTGCACAGACTGTAGCCTATATTTTAGTCTTTGAGAATGGGACACAATTTCCACTGATAAACTGAGTCACTGTCTGAAGCTTGTTCCACTCAGACTGGTTCCTAATAAAAAAAAAACTGGCATCATAAACAAGTACATCTCTCTGCACTGTATAGGCCGGAAGTAACAATATGGAGGCAAACACATGGTCCCTCTCTATGCATCCAGCTGTATGCACTTGGGCACAAACTGGTAGTCTCACCCAGGCGCATATGTCTACTGTGGACAGCACCATTACACCACATTACAGCCAATGAACCGGGCCATATGTCTTCAGTCAGTCAGAAAATGGGGACACTGGATATCTTTATAGTGTTAAGATACACTGTACGACACTGAAGGAACAGAAGTGATACAAGACCATAAATAAGATGTACAAGACAGGAGTGAGACAGGCAATGATATGTGGCATTTAGGGACTGCTGAACAAACAATGTAAATGTGGTAATATAGGATCTATATCATGCAAAATTCTTGAAGTTGTTGAATGTGACAGCTTTGGTCTCCAGTTCTCCTCCTTATCTAGTGGGCTGGTAAATCCTGTGCTTTACCTGTCCACTGTGGAAGCCCTCTCATCTGATTGGTGGACTGTTCTCAAGCCTTGATTCTGACTGGCTCCTGTTTGTGTGGTTCCTCTGGCCTAATACCTGAGCTATCAGACCTGACTTGATCACATCGGCCTGTTCCTGGCTGCTGGGACTGTTGGTGTTTTTTTGTGTCTTATGATTTGCACCTATATTATTATTTACAACACTTGTGACGTTAGTTTAAATTAAATATGTGTAACTCGGTTTTGTCATTTGTCAAGAATAATATATTAAACTGTTGGTACAAAAAGTGTACAAAGCAAAAGAAAAATTCAACAAAAGATTATAGTTGACAGAACTGATTTTTTTGTATGCTATGGATCCTACCTGGACAACTGAGGGACTACACAGACAAGATCTGTATGTGGTATATAAGAAATTACGTAAAACTTATTTTACATAAAAATAACATTTATAATGATGTGTCAGTGAAAAAAAAGATCTTACAATAAACAGCATGGTCCCTCTCACTAATAGTGCAGAATAAATGCACCTACCTTCTATAGCTAATAAGATTATTGTGAAAAAGTCTTTTTTGTACAAAGCCTGTGTGGAGGCCATTATAGAACTGTTAAATTACATTCTTGCACACTTTTCCTATAACTAACAGAAAGATAAGGCTTAAAAGAGAGTGCACCATTAATTATAGATTATTACCTGACCAGACTCACAAAGAGTGGAGCCATCCTGAAACGCGCACACACTTACTGCTGCGTACGAGCCCTGAGCGCTATGCTGCTTGTTAGGTATAGGTAATTAATCATGTAAATTACCTCCTCCTCTCCTGCCCCAGGGACAGATGGAGGGTCCTGTGTTTGCATTTAAGTAGGTGTTTTAGGCATTGCGTTTGCAGCCATTAGCATATCTCCCATATTAAGATACAGTCTACTTAGATTAGTGAAGTATAGGTTGGTTGGAGAAGTGTTTAACCTTTAGGCTACTTCTAAGTGCTGCTAATATTAGTTTAATGATTAGAGTTAGTTATCTTAACAAAATCTAATATTTGTGCCTCACTATCTCTCTCTCTCTCTCTCTCTCTCTCTCTCTCTCTCTCTCTCTCTCTCTCTCTCTCTCTCTCTCTCTCTCTCTCTCTCTCTCTCTCTCTCTATCTATCTATCTATCTATCTATCTATCTATCTATCTATCTATCTATCTATCTATCTATCTATCTATCTATCTATCTATCTATATATATATATATATATATATATATATATATATATATATATATATATATATATAAAATAAACAAACTGCCAGTTGAATTCACATCCCAGTCATCTGTATCTGCTCCTGCGTTCTTGGGCAAGGCTTAAGTATAAGAAAGAGTCGGTGTGGTGAGTGGCTGGAGAGGCTATGGGTACAGGAAAGTCCGAGGGTAGCTTTAAGGTAGGATTAAGGAAGTTTAAATGTACAGTTTATTGAATTAAATGTGCGTGCTAGTCTTGGTCAGGACTACCTATCTATGCATGTTTTGGGTTGATGGGAAGAGTGCCTGTATGAAACCCACCCAGACACAGAGAGAAGCATACAAACTCTGAACCGAAACAAAAACAGAAGCATCTTGCTAGTGCTATCCACTTAATCACGCCCCCAAAGAAGAAGCTTAATATCATGGTGTGTTATGGAGACAATCAATTAAAGGCTAAGGCATGAAAAGTATTTATCAAATAAAGTTTTATTTATGGTACTTTTGCTACTATGGATAATGAACGTTTTAAAGTGTAAATGCAGGAAAATATATGAGCCAACCACAACCATTTCCACTTTGGAAAAAAAAAAAAAAAAAGTATATATAATCTGTTGGCATTTATGTTGTAAATCAAAGGGTTCATTACATATTTTTACTTTATAACATTCTCTTGATGATCTACTACCATGCTGCGCTCAGTAATGGAATAACTCTTTCTGCACTAAGTGAACAATTGGCAGCGACGTGTGTCTCCCTCAGAGGGGCATAGGAGAGCCTCATCCGGAGGTCCTGGGCACAGCGCCCTCTCTAACTCCCCGTTCATGTTCCTGATGCCACGTGCCACAGTTGTGCCATGACAGCTTTGGCAACGCAGGTGCTATGTAAATCAGAACAAACTAGGGCGTAAAAATGGAAAGGAACATTTTAAGTGTCAAGGTCGACTTTAATCAAGTTCCCTTAAATATGTTCCACATGGAAATGAATTTATCAGTGCTCATTGTTTAGGCTGCAAAGTGAATGTCCTCTGAACTCTGTAGACTGCCACTGATTTCTTTGCTTTGATAAACTGCTTCCAACCACTTATTATGCAACACATTAACACAACAACATATTTTATATTTCTCAAAACATTTACAGCACAACATCTCCTTTCCGAGAAATATATTTCTACTTGTACTTATTCTTACTCAAGAGTTAAACATGCAAGCTGATACATAATAATCACCACTGACCTTCACTGTGTATAATTTTCAGAACCACTTAGAGCTGCAGTTTTGGAGATGTTCAGACACACCTGGCAAACCACCAGAAACCAGAACAACTGGACTTTTGTCAAATCCACTCAAATACATATATATGCTCTTGCTTAAAACAATGGATCTGAAGGATTTAAGGTTTGCTTACTGCCTAACAAAGTAGTAGATGAGATCACTTTATTAGTATGACTACACTATCAGCAAGATTTATCAGTCCAGCAAAACATTAAACTTTTAACTGTAACCAGCTCTGCAATGGACAGAGTAAAGTCTAAAAATGTGAATGATATATGTGTGGCGGCTGCATCCCCTTGCGTACATCATGTAGAATTTGTGAATTTGTCTGTGTTAATGTCTAAATATAGTCTCTATGACTAACTGGTCATTGTCCATGGTGTCCCTGCCTTGGGCTAATAGATCCTGGGACAGACTCCAGCCCCCAGCGACATGTAATGGGATTAAGAATTGAATCATTTTGGGGTCTTGTGGCCAGACAGTGTGGAGTCTGCATGTCATCCCTGTGGCTCTTTTCTCACTCTAAAATTGAACTACTTACTATATACCCCATAAACTGAAGTCCAAACGACACTCTCCATGTTTTATGTGAGAGGTATAACTCGTTCTTCAACATTTCTTTTAGTCAATTTGTTGCTGAGCGCTCTGTATGTTTTGGTTCAATCTCATAGCAACAACAGGCTCTCCTCTCAGCCTGCATCCAAGCATCTGCTCTTGCCTCAGTACATTTTACCTGCTGGGTACAGTTTAGCTCCCACATTTTTTCCCAAACATGAGGAAATTAGCTTTTAATAATACAGTGTTTAATGAGGAAAAAGGGACGGAAGACGGCAGGGGATGAGAGGGGGATGAGAGGAGGATGAGAGGGGGTAGAGACCAGAGGATGCAGTGGAGCAAACAGGAAGAGAGAACGAGGCATGGAAAGGAAGGAGAATAGAAGGTGTCTCAAGGCTTACATCAGCATCCATGAGGGGACTCTATCTGTGTCCCTATACTGCGCCAGATGGCATTGGTCTTTAATCATGTCTAGATGCGAATAGAAAATATGAGGTGTGTGTACGTAAATGTTAAAACTGTCAAAGGAAGTGAATATGGGTTCTGTACTTTATTTCTCAAATTTGCATATTGCTATTTTGTAGTTTAATGCAGTGACTTTGTAGAGCTTACCAGATTTATCAAAACTCAGTGTACAACAACTAGTAATAGATAAAAAGTAATAGATAATTTTACTTGTACGTATACATTTACGAGTATATAACTGTGCCTTATTTGACACCAGTCTCTTGCGATTTTTGCTACGTATTTTGAATTTATTATTGCCATTTATATTTTTGCTCTTTGTTATTATAGAATATTGTGATGTGTGAGCTACTGTGTTCAAATAATTTCCCTTGTGGTTCAATAAAGTTTGTCAAAGTCTAAGTCTTTTAGAGCTGAAGCTACTTGGATGAGTGGTATTGTTGCTTTGTACTATTAAATATAAATGTTTTATTTATTGGTTTTGCCATGGGGAGGATAAAAATGTTATTATTGTAGTTTTAATGGTGTTGGATGGTTTAGCAGTTTCTCTTAATGATCAGCGTACACGCTTCTGAATGTCAGTATTTTGAAGTTGTGGATTATTTGTGTGGATTATTCCTGTAGTTCCAACTACAATGGAAGTGCAGGTTAATGGCAGTCAGTGGGTGGTGTATCCCACACCACCCACTGACTGCTATTAACCTGCACTTCCATTGTAGTTGGAACTACAGGAATCCCATTCATAGCAATGTAGATCTAGAAAAGCTTTGCAGTTAGAATGTTACAAGGAGACTGACTTGTGTAAAATGTTCATGTGCACTGAGAAGACAACAATGCACTCTTTACTCTGGACATCTTGAAAAACAGTTTGTAGGACTGTATGTATAAACCCCTTTTGCTGTTGAGTTTTACGTCCCTTTGCAAAATCAGACATCAGTGATTATAGCAGCATCCGTGGCTACCTCTATAATAACATCAATTGGCTACTACTACTTAAAAATACTGAACTTTATTGGTTATTGGTTTATTTAGTTGCCTTGTATATATTTTTTTCTGTATCCTGCTTTTTCTTTTTTAAACTATATATCGAATAATATTTGCGTCTGAAATAAAGAATAGATAAATGGGTGACAGTAGCTCAGTGACCAGGGTGCGGTTCCAGCTCCCACAGCTGAATGGTGTGGACACTTAACCCCATCTTGACCCCCGTTTCTGCGTATAGTGGTATATGAATGTGTATGTGAATGGGTCAGTGGTTCCTTGATGTAAAGCACTTGGAGTGCATTAAAGGTGGAAATGCGTGACCATATAATTTCTGGTGGGGTACTGTATGTCTCTTCCTGTAACCACTGACTTCCTGGAATATTTGCTTAGCCAACTGGTTGTTACAAAGAGGTCTTGGGTTGACAGTGTTAACAGCGCATTTACACAGTTCAGACTCAAATATCCATTAAGCACTTTAAAGTCTGTTTAATTGTGTTTGGGGCTGCTATGGCCTTCACCATAACAACAGCACGTCTGCTGGTTTATTGTGGTCACGGATGGAATAGAAACCAAACACATTTAGGACCTGAAACAATAACCTAATCAAATAGTTTTACATCTGAGAAATGTGGCCAAGGCAATACAACACAATGGTCAGAGGTGAGGAACACGCAGGGAATACACACAGGGAACACACAGGGAACACGCAGGGAACACACAGGGAACACACAGGGAACACACAGGCAACACACAAGGAACACACAGGGAACACAGAGAGAACATAAGCAGGTAACAAATGTGTGAAGTTACAGTCAGCATTTTCATGATTGAGTTGTTTCCACTGATTTCATAGATTAGGTTAATTGATTGATATGCCTTTATTAGTCCCACAGTGGGGAAATTCCAATATTTGCTCTGGAAAAAAACATGTGAATCATGGAGTGTTCAAAGAGTTTATCCATGCAGGGTGGCAGAAGTTAGTTCAAGTTTAAGTTTATAAATGGATCTCCATTTTATCTCTCTTTTATTATGGAGCAAATACATTGTGTGATTGTGACTATTTCAGAGAACCAATAGGGTTCTCGAGGTATAGGCGGGGCTAAGAGGGGCTCCTCTCGTACCACCCATAGACCATGAGCTGACCGTGAGTGGCTGTGCTTGTCACGTAATAACCTGCATCTGACTGATTGGCAGCCGTTTATCCCAGAAATTTAAATGTAGTACCCATAGTTGATCCTAAAGAGGCCGGTACAGACACGGCTTTTGATGCAAAAGTCTGACTTTTAACAAATATGCACTAAAATGCCAAAATAAGACCAGGGATAGATATACACTTTTATTTTAGACCCATTTACACAGTTAATCAGTAAAAAAAAAGTATTTTTTGTGTTTAGTGGCTCTTTAACTTAGTTTATTAAATCCTATGCCAGTTCCAGCTCTTCCAATTTACTGCAAATGATGCTATGCAACTTTGGCATTTCATTTAGCCTCAGATAGAAAGGAAACAGTTTGAACATTTCAGAAGTTTTGCCAACTCTAAAAATGAGCAAAACACTGCACATAATGACTGCAGTAGTCCAAACAGCAGGTGCACCTCCACAGTGATATTTTAGGTTTAAGACTCTGCAACATCATCTGCCCCCCGCCGTGAATCTACAGCTGGTGAACTGGCATCTCGCATATGCAATGTGACAGTTCATATGGATCTGACTAAAGATCGCACCCACATGCACACATACAAAACACACACACACACATACATTGTACAGATGTCGCATGTGTAATGACTTCCTCCCTCTCTCCCTCTCTCCCTCTCTCCTTCTCTCCCTCCACACCTGCTGCAGTGGTGGTGCCAACATGCTTTAACCCGGGGCCTCGGATGGTGCGACTGTGAACAGAAGGACAGAGAGGAGAAGGGGGCAGAGAGAGGAAGAGTATGTAGTAGCAGGAGGAAGAGCAGTGCTTAAGACAAAGAGCTCTGGCAGTGAATTACAGTATAGGCTTCAAGTGGGGTTGGAGGGCTAGCTGAGGCACAAGGTGAGCTTTCATCGTAAAATGTGTTGTTTATGGTTTAGCTGTAGCATTCAAGTGATTTCTTTAGCTTTGTCTGCACAACTGTCTGGCTACTTTTAAAATAAATCTGACCTTTTTGTGAGTTACTGGGCTATTAATTACACAAGAACATCAGAAAATCATTTCATGGTCAGTGTGGAATCAATGCTGTATTTTCATGGTAGGGATGGGATGATTTAAGGTACTGTACCTCATTTTTAAATAGGCTGCAGTAGTCCAAAATTATTCCTCACTTACTAAGTGCTTTTCCCAACTCTCAGAGACCAGAGCAGACTTTTTCCGTGACGGTAAATCTAGGAAAAACTTATGCTAACGCTCACTTCCTGGTTATCAGAGAATAAAATGCCTTCTAATGGGAAAAAATGGGCCTTTAAGGTATAGTACAGTATACTACAGGAGCCCATTTCACTGTCAGCCCTTGAGTTCATTAACTGAATATTTGTGGGCATCATATATACATGACCGTATACATCATATATAGGGGTGACAGTAGCTCAGTTGGAGTGTTTGTCCACTGATCCGAAGGTTCCCACTCTCAACATTAACATCATTGGCTGAGCGGTAAGATCTACTGACCAACAGATTGGAGGTGCAAGTCTAGCTCAGATTCTAGACAGATTAATTCCGTCATTGTGTCCTTAGGCAAGACACTGCATTTACAACTATCACGTAAATAACCCAGAAAAGAATAATCTAAAGTCTGTTTCAATTCATGTAGGCCTGTGCTGGTCATGTATCCTAGGATACTTACAGTCCACTATGAGCAACTTGTTATGCCCTGATAACTGAACTGTTTCCACAAATCTCTGCACAGCACACACTTTTTTTTTTTTTTTTTTTTACTTAAGAAGTCCCTAGCATTATAAAAATACACAACTCTTGGCCATGCTTAAAACACTGTAGAAATTTCATCCCATCCCATCTGTTATTCCTTATTTTCTGTAAAAAATATTTCTCAAACCTCCATTCTCAACTGTTGCCCTTTGCAAAAAAAAAAAAAAAGTGAACAGTCCTAGAATGTGACAAGGAAGGAACAAGTGCACAGCAAACATCACTATTTGAAAAGCGTCACAAGGAATGCTCTGTACAGCCAGTGTTATGTGTGATACATGAGGCTGACCTAGTGCATGCCAATAGTCCAGAGATGGGGAACGGAAAAAGACCGGAGCAGGAAAAGACAGATGGAATAGGGCAGTCACTGACACGTGTGCTAGGGTGCAGGGACTTAGGGGAGAGGGAGAGGAGGAGGAGAGAGAGAGAGAAAGAAAGGGGAGATGGAGGAGTATATGGAGGTAAAAGTGGAACCAGGAGAGGGAAGGGGGATGGAGTGAGAGGGGAGTGAAAGAGAGAAAATAGGAAAAGAGCAGGAGAGAGAGAGAGAAAGGAGATAGAGGAAAATATGGACATGAGGAGATGAGTGACCGAGAGAAAATTGGAAAGAGCAGGAGAGAGAGATGGAGAAGGCGGAACAATTTAAAAGAGAGAGGAGAATGGGTATAGAGACGGGGTATGAGAGACAGCAGAAAGGAGAGAAAGAGGAGACGGTGGTTTAAGATAAAAAGGAGAGAGAGCGCAGATTGGAGAGAGGAGAAAGCTAGATATAGAGTGAGTAAAGAGAAAGGGAGCGAGAGCGGAAGAGATGGGAGAGAGGAAGAGCAGAGAGAGGGAAAGGGGACAGGGGAGAGTGAAAAAAGGGAGAGAGAGAGAAGCTATAGGAGACAGTGAGAGAGGAGGGAGAGATTTGTGATGTATTGTATGGTGTTGACCCTGGGCTGGGCGGAGCAGCTCCAGTCTGGCACACAGTGAGCACAGAAAGACAGATGTCCAGGACCACTGCCAACTCCCCACATCTGACAGTGCGGCCACTTCTCTGAGGCTTTATAAAGACCGCGGGCCTCACTCCGCAATCCTGATATATGATCAGATCAATCGGTGGGTCTGACAATGACAATCAACAATCTGATAACATCTGAGC
This sequence comes from Taenioides sp. WSHXM2023, assembly GCA_029959045.1. NCBI lineage: Eukaryota > Metazoa > Chordata > Actinopteri > Gobiiformes > Gobiidae > Taenioides > Taenioides sp. WSHXM2023. The sequence continues at coordinate 15,653,044 of CM057090.1, forward strand.
TTCCACTTGAGGCAAACCACAACAGAAAATTGGATGGACATAAACAGAAAAGCAAAAGATCATAATGTCACCAGCACATGTCAAGATCTCACAGTGGTATTTAAAGGTGCACTATGTCACTTTTCCAGTGAGATGACTGCTACATGCATGTTAGAATATTTATTTCAAACCTCCACATATAACAGCTTAACAGCAATAACATAACCCCTCTCACACTTTACAGAATGACACTTCAACAATTCAGTAGACATCAGTAGACAAGACAAGACTGTCAAAACAAACACACAAACTCAACGCAAAACTGGCCCCACACTCTCTGACCCTACACCTTCCTCCTCCTGACATCACACTCTGTGCTGAGGGCATCACTGTCTCTCATCCATGTATTTTCTCGTTGGTTCTCTTTTAAGTAGCTTTTTAAACTTGTTTTACCCAGTAGTTAAACCTATTTATCTTTTTATATAATTGCTGTGTTTATAACTTGCAAGTGTTTATAACTTGGAAAACTTATTGTAAGTGGGGTTGCCTCTTCAGAGATTGTATTTTAACTCTGTGGAACATTCTTGGCAAAGCAATAACATCTCCATGGCCTCTACTAGAAAAGTTAATGTATCTAATTATGCAGTGTTTTATTTTTTTTTTTTAATTAGTTTAACTGACAGACTTGCCATACTTTAAACTCTCTATGGCTTATTGCATTCCATCTGCAAGTGACCCCTCTCTGCAACAAGAGCAAAGTGATGAATAAATATCATTTGTGAGATAAACAAACAAAGAAATCCCTTTGCCTTTTTGCTCTTGCATCTGAAGATGTCAAATCCCAACACATTCTGCTCTCCAGTCTTGTTGTGATAGTTTTCTCTGAGGTTTTGAGCCCATGGCACAGAAATTACAGGCACTGGCCCCCCTCGGCTGTGTGCGCCCCTGCCCATGCTCTCATGTCCAGGCCTCTTCTTTACAGCACAAGTGGTCATCGGAGAGTTCCAGGGGTGGACCCATCTGTGGAGCACTCCATCCGTCTCCCACCCGTTGGCCCTCTTTTCACCCTCCATAACTCTCCAAGCTCAATCACTTCCCTTCTCTCCAGCGACCACTCCATTCTGACCAAATCTCGTCATTATTATCCTTTCTCTGCCTCCCCCCAGCTCTTCATTTGCCCTCCATCTGCCCATCTTCTCACTTCTGTTCTTCACAATTGCACAGTCTTTTCATTGGTGTGTGTGACTGCAGGGTGCCAGGTCTGCATACAGGGAGCAGCTGTGACCCCCATAGCCTCACCTCGTGTGCTCCTGTGCCAGGCCTGGCTCTTTGTCTGATGAGAGGAGGAAACCCTGCAAAGGGAATTATGAACATGAGGCTGCTTGGAGAATAGAGGACATTAAAACTGACGGAAAAGGCTTTGGTGCCATCTTTGATAAGCAAAACATAGCTGTAGTTAATCCTTCAATATGCCTGTCATTTTAAATTCCTTCATTTATTAGATGATATTGCTTTTATAAAAATGGCAGGTTTTGACCATCTTGAGGTATTATTGAGGTGTTTAAAATAACATTTCTAGTTTTATCATGGGCTGTTTCTTTGCAACTGTAAAGCTATTTGTTGCTATTGCTTTTCTATTCTGTTGCAGAATTAGAAAGTGTGGCAGTAATTGTGAATCAAAATTAATTTGACTGCATGATTGGACAGCATTTATTTTTGGTAATGAAAGAATTAAAAAGAAAAAAAAACTCTTTAAAATTTAGAACATTGTGCTTATTTAGTTGTTGCTATTTTTAAGATCATGGTCTTATTTTTATATGAGTATGGCTTCCTTAAAATATATATACAGACATACACACACGCACACACACACACACACACACACACACACACACACACACACACACACACACACACACACTACTACCATCATTATCACTATCATTAACAATAATGATAGCAATATCACCACTGCTATTTATAATAACAATATAATTTAACAATGATATTTCATGAACAATATAAAGCGAATTAGTTGACATTGAAAAAAAAAAGTGCTCCCCTTAGTTGGTATTTGGCAGTGGACTTAGTATTTGAGGTTATTTGAGGTAAATGTGATTTGTTCCATTTCTTTAGTCTTCTTAATCAGATTTTTTCATTTGTCTATAGTTGGGCTGTTTCTTTGTAACCAGTGAGTAGTAATAACTTTCAAGGCACTTATCCTCAATATCCTAAACAGGTATTTGTCTTCTTTATCTGAAATTTCATTTGGTATCATTCCCAAGAGTGTTGCCGTTTTGTCTACTGTACCATATAGTTTCAATGTACATTTAATTTTGTTACATATATTTTCCCAGAATGTTTTTAAAAGTGGGCATGACCAGAAGATATGGGAATAATTTGCTGAACTTTCCCCACAATTCCTCCAGCACATTGATGATACAGATTTTTTATATTTACTTTGTTGAATTGGTGTAGAATTGAAGGGCTGTAGTTTTGTGTGATGTTATACTTATTTTTTTCCATTCGTTCTGTGACAGCATTACTCCATTCTTCTTGCCACTTAACTTTTTCTTTTAATTCGACAAATACCTTGTTATGTTCTAGAATTTGATACAGCACTGAAACCTGATTTTTAGGGTTCAAACATTCATGGGTCCTGCTCCACCACTGTATAAAGGGGTGCAAGTCAGTAATTGTTTTATTATGTACACCTATACTTTTCTCTATGTAACTTCTGACTTGCAGATACCTAAAAAGGTGGAAACGTGGGAGTGGGAGCCCATATTTTCTTTGTATTAGTTCAAAAGTAATTATTCCCATTTTATCTATAAATTGTGCAAATGTTTTTAAGCCCTTCTGATGCCACATTTTAAAGGAACTATCAGTCTGGTTTGGATGAAAATCTGGATCCCCACATATTTCTCTCAATATAGGCAGTTCATTCTCCAATTTACAATTTTTACATACTTTCTTCCATACTTTGAATATATTCATAGTCCATATATTATAGTAATTTAAGTCTTTGTTTAATAGTGTGACTTTGAGTCTCCATTTTGCTTGATCATAATTATTCTGCCTTTGCTGAATTACAACAATTTGAGATGCGTAGTAGTAATTTTGTAAATTGGGTACTGCCATTCCTCCCATATTCTTGGCTAATTTTAAGTGTGTTATGTTTAAGTTATTAAGCTAAGTTTGTAATGTATTTATCACTCCTGAATTTGGCATCCCGTGTTTGAAAACGCTGCATCCATGTTATTATAATGTTTTTCCTTGTAGAAATGTTTTCTCTCTCTCTCTCCATTTTCTGATATCCTCTGTGGTTTGGTTTAACCTTTTTTCTGGACATGTGTGAATATGAATAATACCTCAAGGTCAGCACACCCCAAAGACTTTATGAAGGATCATTTATCAACTCATTTGGTGACCAGGGCTGTGGGTCTGTCCAGTCCAAACTCATTATAATGTTGAGTGGAGTCCAGAAGCCAGAGTCTGGTTCCTCTGTGATGGTGGTTAATATTGACTGCTCTGGTCATACAATATATTGATGTTCAAATTAGAATATGATCCAGTATGCCATTCATGACATACTTTCCAAGCGTTTTTCAAAGAAGTATAGGAGTTGGTTAGCAGGCAATATGAAGTAATCTACTACAATATTAAATATTTTGTAAAAAAAAATATTTCTCTTTTGAAAGCAGAAAACCAAACACATTTGAATGAATCTAAAAAAACCCAAAAAAGACAAAACAGAAACTGAGCTCACACATGCGGGAGCTAGTGTTTAGTCATAGAGAAAGCTTGACATATTTCTTTACATGGTGCTGTGTGTAGATTTGTTTCATTACCACTAGTACTACAACACTGGCCATATTCTTTCATTTTTGGTGTAATATCTGGTATAAAACATTAACAAATCAAGATGTCTCATAAGGCATAAGCTTAGGAAGTTTGTTTGTCTTGTTGTTTGTCATATACCCCATCAAATGATGTGTGCTAAATTGTGTGGAAGGTTTGAAAAACATTAGTGCCAAATTGGATCAGATGGAGCGTGTGTGTCTGTGATGACCTGCAAAGAGGTCAGCGTTTTGATTCTGGTGTTTTTCCTGCTCTCACCAGCACACACCAGAGAAAACTATCTGGCCTGAGTAGAGAGAAACAGTTCTTTTGGATTTGTTTTGTCATGGTGCTCAGGCCAGTGTGTCTGTGGACTCTTGTGAGGGCTGTGCTGTCAGAGGAGATTCTGCTGAAATGAGCTGGAACATTGCACTACTGTGAAGCTGTGTAAGTGTCCTTGTGTGTTTGGTGTGTCAGGGTTTACCCTGCCTCCTGCCTGCCTTTATTTGGTATTATTTGAAGGCATTCTTTCTCGTTTGGAATATTGCTAACTGTCCAAGAGGGTGTGAGGAGAAGCCATTTTCTTCTTTTTATAAACCAAAGAAGCTGAGACAATGGTGCCATGTTTAGCCTCATTAATTACAATGTTTATGTAGAGTGGGACACTGGGCGATTGGGATGGGGAATTGTCTGTCTTTTTTGTGAGTAATTATATGGGAGTGTTTCTGTCAAGTCAGGTGTCTCTGGGCCAAGCTGTGCCTTAGTGATAGCACCACGGGTTCTTTCTATTGTGGGCACTCCTTTACAATTCAGTGCACTGTAAAATCTCTCTTCTAATGCAACCCACTTCCCATGAATAGCTAAATGTTACTTGATTATTGTTATATTTTTAACAGTGAAACTTACAGATAATTCAGCCTCAGAAGCATTGACAGTGACTGATGACAGGAGCTCATCCAACGTGCACAATGTTTGCATACGTCTGCACACTCAGATGCTCCTCAAAATGAGTTCAGACTTGAATGATCCCAGGGACTGACAGGAAAAATCATTTTCATTACAGCCATCTCATTCATGTTAATTAAGCCAATAACCTGCTGATGATGAACTTGTGGATGCATTTGCTCCAACAGAGACTCCCTGTAGAGACAAGCTTGTTCTGTTGCTTTTGGCTCATTGTTTAGAATACAGTATTAATCCAATGATAATCAGTTTCATGGTAAATGCTTGGACTGGGTATGAAATGTACAGGATGCTAAAGATGTCTCCTCTCTGTTTCTTTTACTGTTACACATAATAATCTCTGTCGTTGTCTTGTAAAAGTACATACTGGAACACGATGCCTCATATTGTCTATAGCTCATCTGTCAGCCTTGTGTGGAGTCCATGTGATTTGAGATTACAGAGTATCTCTGTAGGACAGCTTCACAACACACTGGCAAACACACACACACACAATATTTGCCTAATTTTGCCTCTCCTCGGAGGACAAATATTCCATTTTCTTTTTCCCCTACTGTTTTCCGGATCTGCTATGTTTCACACATTTTACCAAACTGGTAAGTGTTTTGTTTTTTTTTTTTTAATTATTTTGCTTTTACAGTAACACAAGGGGAACTTTTCTTTTTTTTTTTCTATTTTCAAGTGATAAGAGGAACAAGTTGTCTCTGATCTTCTTATGTCAGGTCAAAGCTGGCACGCTATGAGACATTAGTAATGTAGATAGTATCCAGCAGTGTTACGTCTAATTACAAGTGGTAGTTTAATTCAATCAGGTTTACAATTTCTTTGGCATAAAATTCAATATTATTGTTTATTGCAATATTTTCGTCAGCGCCATATTGCAATGGGTTTGAGGTGCTATACATGTTAAATTCATATATCAATCTAGGAAGTACTCATATTTCCACAGCATAAGTGGTGACTGGTTCACTATAACAAGATAGCATTTTGACATTGAAAAGGAATTTGCAGTGCTGTTTTCTTTCAGGGTTTATAAACTCAACACGCAAACCAATTTCAATAGAACTTTGATTTAATAACATTTCAAAATAAACAAAGAGAAAGTTCAAAGTGTTGTTTTTTGTGTACATATATATATATATATATATATATATATATATATATATATATATATATATATATATGGCAGAAGTCAAAACTTCTCCAATATAGATTTTTTTTTTTTTTTTTAATCAAATCAAATTGCATTCAAACAGTAAAATGCTATATTCTACATGGAAACTAAAAGGAGGGAAGCTGAGGTAAGATTCACTTTGTGTTTGGTGTGTTGTTGCCACAGCAATGATGAATGGCTCGCGATCACAGCCCAGGCAGTGTTGTGACACCTCAGACCTTAGATCACATGGCTGTCACACACACGGTGTCGCGGGACAGGAGTTTCCACCCATCCTTCATCGCGTGTGCTTTGTCTTACTGCTCCTCCTCCTCTTCCTCTTAGCTCCTTGGCTCTCAAAGATTCTCAGTCTCATTTACACCGCTATTTTTATTTTGTCCCCATTCTTCTCTCTGGGACTGCTCTGGCTGTGTTTGTGTCCCCTGCTTATCTATTTACTGCACAGTTGGGGGTGACTTTAATTAAGAGGCCACCGGCAATTTTCATTTGACTAAGAGGGGAGATCAAAAGTAAGGACTACCAATTACTTCATGCTGGTGAAATTCCTAGAAGTCTGCAATCTGTGGTATCAAAGTTAGACTGTACTGTATTGTAAGTGTCTGTCTGATTTTGGGTGGGAGTAAACACTAAATTAAATTCTTTTTGTTTGTTATTGCCCTTTTTGTACCAGGTGTTCACTTCCTACCTTGGCTAAACTTGTCTTAATAAATACAAACAGTATTATTCATTCTAATATAGTCCCTTTCATTATTTGCCAATGCCTTTTTATCTTAAAATGCCAATAAAAATATACTTTCTTTTAGCAATGATTTGTGTTTGGTTAATGACAAGTGTTTCTGATTACAAACACCCGGAGTTTGAAGTGTGGATACCCGTTTGACCACAGTCTTCTTGTTTGTGACCAATATTTTATTTGATTTTTTGTATTCATAGGTGGAAGGGTTTCATTAGCAACCAGTAAATAAGTGCCCATGTGTACAAAATTTCAAAGACATTTCACCCTTATCACCCACTACCCCACCCTGCTCCAGGACCTATGCGCCCCTGACCCCCAAGTATATTAATCAGAAAATACATACAAAAATACATGTGTGTGTGTGTGTGTATATATATATGTATATATATCTGTGTGTGTTCCTCACCTTCCACGGTGGTTGGTCTCTCTGACCCTCATCCAGCACAGGTCCGCTACCAGAGGCCTGGGAGCTTGAGAGTTCTGCGCAGTATCTTTGCTGTTCCTAGTACTGCACTTTTCTGGACTGAGATGTCTGAGGTTTTTTCCGGGTATCTGCTGTAGCCACTCCTCCAGTTTGGGGGTTACATCCCCGAGTGCTCCGATCACCACGGGCACCACTGATGCCTTCACCTTCAAAGGCCTTCTCCAGCTGTTCCTTGAGCCCCTGGTATTTCTCTAGTTTCCTAGAGAAAGTGTTCCTTTTTCCTGATATTACCATCACTTGGTATTGCAATGTCCACCACCACGGCTTTGTTCTGTTGCTTATCCACCACCACTATGTCTGGTTGGTTCACCATCACCATTCTGTCAGTCTGTATCTGACAGTCCCAAAGGATCTTGGCTCGCTCATTCTCCGCAACCTTCGGAGGTGTTTCTCACCTTGACCTTGGGGTCTCCAGCCCGTACTCTGCACAGATGTTTCTGTACACTATGCCCACCACTTGGTTGTGTCGCTCCATGTATGTTTTCCCTGCCAGCATCTTACACCCTGCAGTTATATGCTGGACTGTCTCAGGAGCCTCTTTGCACAGTCTACACCTTGGGTCTTGTCTGGTGTGGTAGATCTGGGCCTCTATTGCTCGGGTGCTCAAGGCCTGCTCCTGTGCAGCCAGGATGAGGGCCTCTGTGCTGTCCTTCAAACCAGGCCTCTCCAGCCATTGGTAGGATTTCTTGATATCAGCCACTTCAGTTATGTTTCAGTGGTATGCCCCATGTAGGGGCTTGTCCTGCCATGATGGTCCCTCCAGCACCTCTTCCTCTGAGCTCCACTGTCTGAGACATTCCCTGAGCACACAGGGGCAAAGCTCTCAATTTACTGGTCAATTTACATTCCTACCCTCACCTATGGTCATGAGCTTTGGGTAATGACCGAAAGGACTAGATCAATAAATTGTCGGATACAAGCGGTCGAAATGAGTTTCCTCCGCAGAGTGGCTCGACACTCCCTTAGAGATAGGGTGAGGAGCTCAGTCACACAGGAGGAGCTCGGACTAGAGCTGCTGCTCCTCCACATCAAGAGGAGTCAGCTGAGGTGGCTCGGGCATCTGTTCCGGATGCCTCCTGGATGCCTCTCTCAGGAGGTGTTCTGGGCATGTCCCACCGGGAGGAAGACCCAGGACACACTGGAAGGACTGTCTCCCGGCTGGCCTGGGAACGCCTTGGGGTCCCCCCGGAGGAGCTGGAGGAAGTGTCCGGGGTGAAGGAAGTCTGCAGTCTGCAATCATTGTCAGCTTTCCACTGGTTGGCGACTTGCATAGAGTAAATCACAGTCTTCCTTATACTTTCAAACCCTGCCCCTCCTTCTTCTCCCCTTCAGTCGTACAGACGATACCCAGTTTACCAGCTCTATTTGACATATATGTAACTCTCTGGACGTGAAACATCACCTGTATGATATAACTGAAATAAATTAAAGCCATACTTTGGAACATACTTTGAAGATAGATGCGTTTTAATGCATACTGTGAAATGTTATAGTCAAAGATCAAATATTAGTGGAAACAAGCAGAAGAGTCAGGTTTGTCGAGATACAAGCCCGCTCACAGTAAGGACACGTGTTTCAACGTTTTTCAGTGCACTAGCCAAAGTGTAAAAAACATGGTTTTGTTTTAGATTGTTTGTTGTTTATTAATATAACATCCGGGGTCACATGGCCCAACCTCACCGCTGAACCAAGAACATAGTGCTCTTGTTCAGGGCTCGTTCTGCCCCTGTGTGAGGCTTTTAGATCCTGTTTCTGACACGCTTACTCTCTGAAAAGAAGTTGAAAGAGATCGATTCTTTCAGTTCCTTTCAATGACCACTCTTTCTGTGGGATAGTACTCTTATTACTATTATTATAGCATTAGGTGTATAATACTTGGACTTTTGTTAGAAAGTTGCAATCAACTTGCCAAATTGCACCACAAATGAACAAAACAAAAACTGTCTATAGTAGTTATCTGTGTCCTTATTCATGACCATTGATTTTGTTCATTTATTTTACCATCTGGCCGTGATCCCCTGTCAGCTTTTAAACTCTAGCCTCTGCTCACGCACTCACCCATTCAGAAGTTTTTGAGTGTACAAGATTGAATTTTCAGCAATTCAGCACATGTCCTCTGTCGTTTTAAATCTCTCCATCAGTGCTTAAGCTCTTTGCCTTGACTGACAGTGTTCAGAACAACAAAAATGTTTACAGCATTTATCATACAAAAAGCACAAATGGTTTAATGTCATGTGCAATGTAAGTATACCTTCCTTTATTAACAAGGCCACACCTGTAAAATAAAGTTATTATGAGAAATATCCAATAGCATAAATGTGCTTTAGAGGTTCTTTGTTTGCTTTCTTAAAATGCATTTGACAGGTTAGACTATTCATTTCAATAAAACATATAGGGCCTCATTTATCAAGTGTTTGCTCACGTGCTGAACAGCTCAACTAAAAGTGGAGCAAAACACCAGCACAGTTTCACACAGAGATGCTAAAGAAGAGGCAGCACAGTTTTGCTCCTCTGAGTGAATGAATATGTAAAATGGGGCATTTTTGCCAACATGCACAAAATCTAAGGAAGAGGAAATGCAAATTAAATTGTTTAGCAAGTGGATTTATTGCAACTGTGAAAGCAAAAACTGCCTCATAATATAGTACAGGAGAGACAGGATAACATTTTTGCAGAGGATAGCTGCAATTTGTGCACCTATAGAGAATTTGATATTCATTTTGACTGTTTTAAAATGACCACAAAATGGACAAGATAATAACATGTTGTTTTCAAAGTTTATAATAAAATATAAACTCTTTACATGCAACACTGTGGAACCGACTACCACAAGTCTTCCACTGACCTGAAGCGTACCACAGCTCAGTCCATCAAACTGGACTTTCACACCTGTCCCATGTCCTAAAGCAGAGACTGCAGGTCCAGTCACCATGTACAGAGATGAAGTGAGGTGTAATCTGTAGCCCAGTCCCAGCTCCGCTCTGATGCCACAGGCGAGGAGTCAAAGCAAAAAGGATAACTTTGGTAACTTTGCTATTCAAAGTTTTCATGGATCCCCATCAGATGCTTCTTAATCCAAATGCTATGTGAAAATGTTTGGAAGTATGGACAAATATGAATTTTCAATGTACTTCAACAATTCAACAGCCCATAGGAGCAGAGCATGCAGACTTTGGCACTCACTAAATACTCTCCTTTTTATATCAGTTTTGTAGCAGAAATCATGCATGTACTTTCAATCACACCCACAAATTGCACATACTGTTTGTCAGTTTATACTCACAGTTTAACACCTGGAATGATAATTGAAGCCCATAGTTAACATCATTTTAAGATTTTTCAAAAAAATCTAGCAGCTATAACATACTTAGAGGTAATTCCATAACTGTTACCTAGCAACCATACAGTAAATAAGGGCCAAACTCAACAAACAGATGACATCTCCTCTGTTTTTTCTTGTTTTCTTTGAGCAGAAAAAAGGTGGTCCTTGAGCATAAATTGTCTTTGCATTTGCATTGTGATAAATTTTCTGTTGTTTAGAACTCACTGCTACTTCCTGTATTTTTGTACTTTTCTTTTTAACATTTTTGCCACAAATTGCCTCCTGGCTGATGTAAAACTATGATAAATATTTATGACAGGTATAATCCCACTAAACCAAGGAAAATATAAAATAAAATAAAAACATGAAAATTTAAACTCATGTACTTTAACCCTCCCTTTTCTATACCTAAGGATTCAGCACCATGGACAGCTCTTATGTACATGGCTGTCCGTGGTCCATAGGAAACCTTATACTGAAAGTTCTCTGATAATGAAAGCACTTATGCACTTATGGTTATGATAATATTCAAGTCACACTAAGTAATCTGGTTATCTAATCATGTTTTCTCAGTCCCTTTGAATTTTTATCTTGTCTTATCATTGCAATATTACTGCCACATAAGAATGGCAAACAGTTTTTATTAAAATATGGCTGGCTTATAGTTAATATTAAAACAGTGCAAAGCCAGATTTACTGCAGAACCATGGACAGCTCCTGGTGCTACAGTTGTAAGCTTTAGTAGTTTGCTGTCCATGGTCCTGAAACACCAACACTAACTCTGCTCCTAACTATTTCTCCTCCACTTCTTCATACTACTATTACTACTACTACTGCTACTGCTGCTGCTGCTGCTGCTGCTGCTGCTGTAGCTACTGCTTCTTCTTCTTCTACTTCTGCAGTTTTTCTTTTTTTTTGTTTTTTTCTCATTTGAACCAAAATAGCCTTTACAATACTGCTAAATACTATTTGTGTCACAGTGTAAAAAAAGAAAAAAAGAGTGTGTACCAGGGGTGAAAATGGGGATTTTTTTTCACGTTGTTTTGATTGCAGAAGACTAGGGATTACTCAAACATGCATAAATCAGTCTAAATACAACTTGGATTGGGTAAATGAGGTGGGCTAACCATTTAAACACCACTTTAATTTTGCATAATATCTCTCCTTTAAAGTGAAATGCGAAAGATCTTTGCTTCATCTCCTTCGCTGGGTCCCCTCTGTCTCTCTTTCTTGTTGGACTATACCCTCTCCCTTTCTCCATTCCATGTCCGAGGCCGGGGGGTGGAAGGGGCTGATGTATGAGTGCTCTACAGACGGACCTGGGCATGAGCAACGACTGCACATACATCACGGATCTCTCTCAGACACTCCCAGTCTTTGGTCAGGGCCGTGAAAGGCAGTCGTGAATATGGCTGCTGCGGGCTGACAACACACAACTCAATTAGGATGGGAGTCAGAGAGCGTGAGTGATGGCAAGAGAGGGGCCCGCAGCAAACAGGGGAGATGTGGAGGTTTTCTAAGAGACATGAGAGGGAATTCCAAGTGATGAAGAAGCATTGTCCTGTGAGTGCATGGTGTATTTTAAAGGTAGACTCAGTTTTCTGGTGGAGGGTCTGCCATCTCACTGTTTCTATGGAGATTTTATTACTCTGCTTGGGATGGTCCATAGTATGACATTAAACTTAACTTATTTATCTCTATTATGAGGGCTTTGTATATTTTTGGCACTGTAAAGCACTTTGTAACTTTTGTTTTGAAAAATGCTATATAAATAAAATGTTATTGTTAATTATTATTCGTAGTAGTGGTAGTAGTAGTAGGGGTAGTGGTAGTATCTCCATGCAAATAAGCACGTGAAGACACTAAGCACGTGAAATAAGCATGTGAAGACATTAAGTTACAGTTACAGATCAGATCAGTGGAGAGGCAAGCCCACTCACTATAAGAATGCATGTTTTTCAATATACTTTTTTTTTTTTTTAAATTAAACACCCTATCCTTCAATGTGGTGTTTAGCTAAATATACAGAATTTCAGGCAGGTCAGAGGAGTCAGCTGAAAGTCATGGAAGGACCCCCAGCATCTGTGCGAGCGGGGCTGATATGTGTTGGTGTTGGTGATGATGGAGGAGGTGGACTCACTGAGCACAGCTATAACGCCTGTGTGCTCATTCTGTCACCACCAGAGATTTACACACACCAAACACACAACCACACACACACGCACATACACACACACACACACACGTGCCCACAACATGAGGACAGCAAAGAGCCCTTTCAGCAGGCGTCCATCACACTGCGCTCAAAGTGTGTGTGCCCTTGGAATACATCTGTGCTGCCCGCGCCATGTGGCACCTGATGTGGGTTTTATGCTGCCTGCCTCCAGCATCTCTATTTTAACCGAAGAATCTTATTTTAAGCCTTTCAATTAATGCTCTAACATCTTCTAAACGCAAGGGTTGACGTTTTAGGTTTATTTAAAGGAATCTTTTGTAACCTGTGGAGGGTTTCTTACCTGCATGTGTCCATGGAGATGTTACTGCTTTGCTTGGAATGTTCCATGTTAAGGCATTAAACTTATTTACTTCATAGACACAATTAGATGGTGCCACCAGACTCAAGGGTGTGTCCAGACTTTTTTCACTCGATCTAAAATTTCACAACTTGGGGAATACATAACTAATTATACATTATTATAGATATGTAAGTCTATTTTATCTTTTTGTTACAATTTCATGAAATATTAAAATGAAGATTTTGAAATGAAGATGAAATAGCTATAGCCCTAATATACTGCCTCGGGCTTTCTGTGTGGAGTGGTACCTAGAAATGGCCAAGTTACAGGTCAGTTGAATAAAAGCAAAAGACATACATTTCATGCCATACTGTGGAATATTCCAGGCAAAAGAGGACACATTTCTATGGAGGCAAGCAGATGACATACCCTCCACCAGAAATGTTACATCTTTAATTATCTTAGTAATACTTTTTGACATATCCCTTTGCCTTTGTGACCTCAAGCTGCCTCTATGTTGTCCAGTCGTCTCTATTTGTTGTTGGGTCTGGAGTTTTTCCCAAATGCAACATGAGCCAATTGTGTAGTAGATATCAAACACTAAGTAAACAATAGCCACCGGTCAGCAAGAAAAGCACATCACTCTCTATCCCCAAGATACTAAAGCAAGTGAAGAAAAAACAACAAAAAAAAAAAAAAAACAGGATCACAGCACAGCTTCCTCCCAGCAGTATTTGTCTCTTCAGGAAGAGGAAAACCTGGAGCTGGAGCCTGATGTTGTTGGCGCCGCTTAACAGTAGAGGCTGTTTGATTGACAGATACTGACTCAGCAGGACACGGAGCCAGGGAAGGGGGAGCGCCAGAGAAGGGAGCTAAAACAAATCACAAACATCAAATGAACAAGAAGAAGGCTTGGAAAAGGAATTAAAAGTTTAGAGGCATAAGTAATTGTAAGGCTCAAAGAGAAAATGGTATTCACTATAGAGGCCTTTTCCAAAGTAACAGCTCTCTCTGGACTGCGGATATTTGAAAATGCATGATTACATATATTTCCTGGAGACTGATCCTAATCTTAACCATAGTCACTACCTGCTGAAATTTAAATTTAGGACTTAATATATTTTAATGAATATCTGAAGACACACTGATCTAAAAAGAATCGATTTACCAGTCAAAAGTATGGACACACTTTTTCATTTATGTTTTTTCTTTATTTCCATGATTATTTACATTTAAACTCAAAATAACTCAAAACTTGTTTTGGATTTAAAAATAATAATAATAAAAATAACCACCCTTTGTTTGAACACTGGTTTACTTTTGGCATTTCTTGACCCTGACAGGGCACAGCTGTGAAGTGAAAACCATTTCTGGAGACTTCATCAAGAAGTCCAAGGGTCTGCAGCACTGTCAACAGAGCAACGGGTGGCTATGTAGGGTGTGGGTGTGGGGGTAAGGGTGTGGCTATGTAGCTACGTGCTACATAATTCTATATTTATATCTTGATTCATCTATCTGATGTCTTCCATCTGTATATGTATCTTTTGATTGGTAGTGTATGTCATGGGGATAAGATTTTTGTCCCCATAAGAGACATAGAGGATTTGTGATAACATAGTTCACCATGGATACTATTGGAAAAATGTACCTCAGACCAAATTTCTTAACGGTTCTTGATTTTACAACCAATGAACAACAATATAATTTTATTTTATTGTTTTTAAATATAATGACACTAAATATAATGACACAAATACTAAAACCAGTAAGGACACTTTATTTGGTGTGAGGACGTTAGGATTTCTGCAAATAACATTTTTTCCTCAAAATTTAAAAAATGTAATCTTTAAGAATTTGTGGATCACAGTATGTTGCATATGGCTTTCTATTGGACAAGTCATAACATTTGTGCCTGCTGGGTCTACCATTAAACGCTCTATTGTTTTGGTGTCATGCTGGTTAAATGATGACAGATCCTTGACTGTTTTGCCTGGAGTCCATCTATATTGTTTGTTTGTCCAGATGCTGTTCTTATGGGAACACTGGAAATACAATACAATACAATACAAATCTGAACCATCATTGGGCACTTGGGTATTTTTGAAATGTCAATTTATTTTCATGTTAATTTATCATCTAATTACTTGACAAAAGCCGATAGTATTGTTGATATAATTATGAGATAGCTTGTCCTTCACTTGAGGGCATTCAGTGTCTGTTCAGGTTGTGGAGCACTGAGGCACCTTCTCATGCCAGTCAAAGCCCACTACAAGTTATATGCCCCTCCCATACTTGTTTTCCACTGATTATACTCTCTCTCTTCTGTGGTTTCTCTCTCCATTTCCATCACTGACTAATTAGTCTCATGGGCCTAAAAAAGCAAAAGACATCATTGGACATAGATAAATCTAGACAGAGACAAATGAGAACAACTTTTCACTGTTGGGTTCCTATATATAGATGTGATACGTAGGAATCAGCCCATTTAGCTTTCCCCAACAAACAGTGTCACTGCAGGTACAAGGACACACACTGACATGGGGACGGGACATGCCAGAAAAACCACAGTAAGACATGCTGGCTGTTAAACATCCCATAATGCAGTTTGGTGCCAGTGCTGCAAGGCGGTGGGCTTTGTGGTCAGGATAAATGAGCGTACACACAGAGTTCATGAAGGTGGGGACTGGTTATAAGGAGGACAACAGGGAAAAGCTTTTTATAGTTTAACCTGTCAAGGACACCCCCAAGATTCTGACATTGTTTGGGACACTGAAAAATCAAAGTTTATATAACTAGTAGTGTTTTTGTTCCTGCTAGCATCTGTTGGTCTCTCTATTTTACAATCTGATACAAAATGTGTTTTATTTAAAGCTTCAAAGCTGTTTTTGTTCAGTCAAACCCATAATCACAAACAGAAGTGAGAAAACAGAAGCAGGGCCTTTTATATTGTTTTCTTGTTTGACAAATATCTTCATAGAACTTGATTTTTAAATAATAATTGCAACCTTATTATTATTTTGCCCTTGTCTGTGTAATAAACATTGTTCTTTTGTTATATTAAAAAGTGACAAATATACTTGTAAAAAAAAAAAAAAAAAAAAAAAAAAAAAAGGAACAACAACTTTTATTTTTCTAACCATACAGAACCGGGACTAATTTCAACATCATCTCAGGTCATTCATCTTCTAATGTGCTCTCATTTATAATACCTATGTGTTTTTCCTGGCATTCCTGGTATTGTTACAAAAATTCAAATGGTGACTCTTAGTTATGCAATGTTATTTTTCTTCATACTTTCTGTTCCTATGAAAGCCTGAGCCATATACAGTACTGGAGTTTCTTTTCAAGTCTTCCCTTTTACGTGGACCTGAAGCACATTCTCGTAAATCTGCCAACATGCTGGTCGGCTGGCTGCACTGCGGCCTTGTTCTGGTGTGCATTTGTGTGTGCGCTTGTGTGTATGTTCTTGTGTGTGCGTTCATGTGTGTGCACTCAAGTGTGTGCGCATTGTTTATGTTCACTATGGCCCCTGTGTGTCTGCCGGCCCATGGAGCTGAGGCGTGATTTTGTGATTTTCAGCCCATGCGTTTTTTCTTTTGTGTGTGTGTGTGTGTGTGTGTGTGTGTGTGTGTGTGTGTGTGTGTGTGTGTGTGTGTGTGTGTGTGTGTGTGTGTATGTGTGTTTGTGGTGAGAGAGAAAGGATCTATCTAGTGACTGAACACCTGAACGGCCACAGTGACAGAGAGGAATGGCAGCCTGTTCGTACCAACAAACCTAGGGCTGGCACAGAGCACACACAGTTCTGTTAGCTTAGTGTTATAGTCTGGTCACTACAAAGCAAATGCTAACATGCCGAGGTTTGTATTGTGTGTAAATATTCAACAGTCAGAGGTACTGTGCTGTTGTCTGTCACACGCATGGCTTCACTCAGGACAATAGAAGAGGGAGAGTGCACAGAAATGTACACTATAATAAACAGCTACATTGTACACTGCCCATTGCATTGCTTCCCATTGTGTGGTCTGGGGCCTCCAAAGGTTTGTCACAAAATATGCATAAAAGAAAATTAAGTTTAAAATCAACCTTACATAAGATATTAGTTTAAATCATGGGTCATCAAGCTAAGGCCCGTGGGCCGACTCCGGCCCGCCACATCCTTTTGACCGGCCCCCCAGCCCCTCTGCCCCCACCACTTGAACTGCCCCTGTGAGGCCATCCTCAAAAGTTGCCATGGCCTATTTTTTAAAATTACTTTTTGGCAAATAATAACATGTCTGCAACTTGTATTTTTGTTGATTTTTTTCAATTTAAAAAAATATTTATATGATGTGTTTATATTTATATTTAAATAATTATATGACGTATTTACATTTTTATGTATTTATTTCATAGGCCTATTTGACTTTTATTAAGGTTATATCAAGGTTATATCAATTATTAAGGTTATATCAATAGAAAGACATTTGCACATTTAGTCCACACTGAAGGCCAGAGACGTAAATATTTGAGGTTAAAATGATATGGGTGTGTTCTAGAGTCCCAGAGTGCACTGAATGTGTTCATTTGGGAGTGTGTGTGAGTTTGTGTGTGCCTGTGTGTGTGTTCAAGTATCTGTCATTGTTTACGCCTCTACTGATAAACACTGAAAATGTACTTTTTAAAAGCAGAGTAATTGCAATTTTATTTCACTTGACATTTGTTTTTCTCCGTCAGTTTGTTCAAATGTGTTCAGAATTTTACATCACTCTTGGTTAGAGATTGTCAGGTCCACCATTTCAAGCATGATCATAATATTTCACCCCCCACACAGACCCATGTATATGAACATACACACACACTTCCCCCACCCCCCAGTAGGTGTGTTTTCATACAGGCCTACAGAAGGTGCAATGGGGTGACCCAAGGGTTACCTTTTCTTAACAGGAAAAACCTGTAAAAATCCACAATTTATGATTTCCTAGTGTTATGTCAGTGCAACCAAAAAATATATGGAAGTTAATGGGGCTTTAGGGGAAAACAACATTTTGTGCAAAAACTAAAACAATTTTCAAAATCAGTGTTGACACTCCAGCCAAAAATCTTATCTGGTATACATTTTTGTCACAAAGGACCACAGGTGTGATTATTTTAAAGGGGTGCACGAGGGTTAAGCCTACAGGCATAATTATATATTGTTTAATGTGTAAACCTATGAAAAAAAACATTACATATTCTATTAAATGTAGTGTAAATTATTCTTTTGGGGAACACTTTGGTAATGGCTGAAGAAATATTGCCTTTCATCAAACTACTGGACCAGTATTTAGCCAATAGTAACCACATTACTCCACTACAATAACAATACTATAACTTAAAATCAAAATCTTCAATAATATAATCATCATTTGTCACTATTTGGTTGTGACTGGTGTATCAAAGATTTTATTTATTTATTTTTTTGAGGGACAATATAGATAAAATGTATGTAAAAGCAAACAGCGATTACACTTTTAGTTTTTTTTTTGTTTTTTGTTTTTTTTTTCTAATAAATTTATATTTTGTAATGATCAAATTAATTACAAAAAAGAAAAAAAAATCAAATGGTCAATTCTTAAAATTACCAAGAGAACTGCAGATGGCATTGCAGAGACTCAAACTCCTAAAAAGAACTACCCCAACAGGAGTAGTAAACAAACTTTGAGGTTACAAGCTCCACCAGCCCTAACACCAGCCTCAACATCATCCCCAATGTGGTCAGAGAGGAGGAGCCACCAAAATCTACAACACCTGAGCCAGAAGACACCAAATCAAGTTCAGTTCTATGCTAAAATACCATACGAACCAGAGGCTGCCATCATGAGACCTTCAAGAGATCAGCAAACAGGAAACAAACAAAGAAAAAAGAAGAAGAAAAGTGCCAAGCCCGGATTGTGCTTTTGTTTCAATGATGATGAACCTGAAGGCGATATAATCTACTTCAGCTAGATTCATCCCAGGACTACCCTTTCATTGTTAGCAACCTCCATGCAAAACCAAACACAAAAACATTTGCTCTGTAAAGCATTTTGAGCACTTCTCCATAAGTGTTTTTTCACTGTATGATTGATAGCTGGTGTAAAGTGCATCGCTCATTATGAACAAACCTCACTGACAAAGAGGAATGAGAGGTAATGATACTGAATGAAAGGGAAAAACTAAAGTACTATTTGGAGGATTTAGCTGCCGCCCAGCACAAGAGCAGCAAGTTACTGTAAATGAGAGTACATCAGAAGTACAAATTATAGGTAATTAGCAATAAACGGAAGGAGGAAGCTGGTGCAGGAAGAAGGAAGAATCATCTTCTTATAGAAATATGCCACTATTTGAACTGTAAGACAGAGGATAAAGACCTTTCCTGATGATGACTTGTTAAATTATTATGATTTTGTAAGTGTTGTCCAGCTGTCTGATGTTTTTTTCAAGTAGAACAAGAAAAAAAAACATCAGAAATGTGTATAAATGTATACTGCTACTACTACACACAAAAAAAAAAAAAAATGTTCTCCATTCAAAAGACAGAAGATTTTGATTTGGATTTTTTAATTGCTATCGCGGCACAGAACCATTGCCTTATTTTGAAACCCATGCATATCTGGAATTATAATAGAATTCATCACAAAGAAAAGGCTTTATTGTCATTATCAGTGATCAAAGATTCACAAAATAGGCAATCACTTTGGAGGTGTGATGCAACATAAAACAATAATAGTAGTGAAATATAAAAGATAATAAAATAAAAGCATGCAGTGAATAAGGTATTTAATGCAAACCAATAGTGGAAAATTAGCAGGGCTACATTTGATTTCAACTAAAATTACTTGTTGTTATAATTTTATTAATACATGCCGTCCCTCCCTGTTTGGCCAATGGATGTTAAATGTGATCTATTCTAAAAAAACAAATACTAAGTTGTAAGCCTGTCGTTGCAGTATTAAAGCCCTGATGGGCAGCACCCTGGAGAGAAAATGTCAAGGCCATGTGAAGAGGAGCAATATTGAAAGAAGCAGCACTATTGATTAAGTATAAGCAGATGAGAGGGGTGCGGGCTGACAGATACATTGCTCGCCTTTAGCACTTCACATATAGCAGCAGCACTGACTACATGAATACTAATTACAGTTTCATACTGATAGCAGCAAGAGCAGAAAATCTTAAGCCGTGTGATTTTTCGGGTTTATCATTACACGTGTGTGCATCCAGCGTCCAATCCAGTGTGGTGTACCTGTCAGCCCTCACGTGCATTATCAGGGCTCACACATGCACAGCTGTTAGCGCTCACAGTCTTAATCACACTGTCCGTCAACAGGAATCTGCTCTGATGTATAGATTGTCCTCCCAGCCTCTCATTTTGACTGGGATTGAGAAATGTTTGTGTTTATTAAATTCAGATCAGATCAGATCAGGAAGATCAGTGGTTATCTATTCATGCATTTCAGCATATTTGTTTGTATGCATTTTGAGGACTTTTTCAAATAGAAAAGATATATTTTTATTTTATATTGTTAATCACTATGGTAATGGTCCTAATTTTCATGCTGAAAACCATGCAGATTCTAGAGTTTGACGGTGTCATAATTTCAGATTGAGAGCAGGAGCTAAATGTGGCACCTATTATTATTTGTTCGGGCAGGCTTGTCAAAGCCCTCTCAAAGCCCTACACTGTAGTCATTATTCATTCACTCCATACTCGGTGCTGGTAAGCTGCCCTGGGACAGACTGACGGAAGCATGACTGCCAATCTGTGCTATCGGCCCCTCTGACCACCACCAATACTCACGCACACCACATTCACTCTAGGCAAGGTGGGTGAGATGTGTTGCCTAAGAACACAACAACAGAACTTGGTCAAAGAAGTTTCCTTCAATCCCCCTATGTTATTCCATATATACAGTACATTTAATTCTTACATGTGTGATATACACATACAAGACCAGTTTGGAATAATGGATTTTCATGTTTGATTTGAAATGAAATTGCAATTATTTTTTCAGTGCCCTCATGTTGAATTATTGGTTCTGCTCAAAGAAATGTGTTTAGTTTTGTTGCTTGTTAAGGTAGATGATGCAAAATCTAAAGGGTCTGTGTGTATGCCATTGATTTTTGTCCTTGTTTGTTTTTCAAAAGAGTTCACTTGAGCACTCACAGAGTGTTTCTAATCTCAATGTAGAAATAGTCTGATCAGCTAAGCAGACCACTTTTTTTAAGGAATTACTATTAGCGACTAAATATGTAAAAATAACAATACTCAAATGGTGTCAAATGGTAACCTGGCTTTATAAATTGATGACTACAAAGTACAAAAATTATGTGTGATATGTGTCATTGCTTGTCATATTGATTAACATAGGGGCTCATTTATCAAGCATTTGCTCACGTGCTAAAGAGCTAACCAGCTAAAAGCCCACGCAATTTCTCACAGAGACGCTAAAGAAGACTCAGCGCAGTTTTGTTCCTATGAGTGAATGGATATGCAAAATGCCATTTTCTGCCAACATGCACAAAGTCTGAGGTGGGAGAAAGTTGTTAAGCGGGTGCTACCAGATTTATTACAACTATGAAAGCAAAATTGCCTGATAATATAGTATGGTGAAGAGACAGATTTTTGTACAGGATAGTTACTGCAATTTGTACACCTATAGGGCTTTGATATTGATTTTAAATACTGTAAAATGACTCACAAGGAGAGATAAAATGGTAAAATGTTGTTTTCACAGCAGCAAAAATATATAAAATATAAACTCTCCCTAGGATGTTTGACCCCCACTTGTCTTCCACTGACCTGGAGCGTTCCACAGCTCTCTCTATCAAACTGGACTTTCACGTCTGTCCCATGTCCTAAAGTGGAGACTGCAGGTCCAGTCACTGCATACAGAGATGAAATGAGGTGTGATGTGCAATGCTCTCATGCCACAGGCGAGTGCATTTTCGTGCATGTAGGACTACAATCCACCTTCCCGAGTTGAAGAGCAAAAAGGATAACACTGGTTAAGATGCTAAGTATGGGCAATTATTAATTTCACAATATGGGCAAATGTTAATAACACAAACCTTTGCATTCGCTGAATACTGTCAGTTACATATCAGTTTGGCTACAGAAATAATATCCACCCTTTGGTAAATCACACACAACATAATGCTTGTAAGACTGGTTTCTGGGCTGACTATTGAAACAGTAGCCATGGCAATGTACAGGTCTTTTTTATGACTGTCAGGACGTTATTATGTTAATATAGTGAGGTCAGGGTGCACAGAGCCCCGCAGGCTGCAGAGGTGCACCATTGGATTGATTGATGATTCTGCTGTCACTTTTATCTGTGAAATACATTAGATATTAGACAAGAGGGAAAGGATTGCCAGTCTTATGCTCGGATACATTACAGTCCTCATCTTTTTTAAATATATCTTTTTTTAGGGAAAGTTTTTTTTTTTTTTTTTTTTTACAGATTTTGTGTCCAAGACTAATTGGACAAAAGCTGTGAATGAATGTTTTTAATTAAAATACAAATGGCACTAACACTAATTAACAATAGCTCTTTACTCTGTTTTTTCAGTAATTACAAATCTTGGTCAAATCTTGTGTGCAGACTTTTCCTTAGACCCAAAAGTATAATTATCCTGCTATTTAGGCTGGGTATCTATAACTGAGCACCACTGGGGGACCATTCTCTGGGTTGGTTCTCAATAAATAACACACATGACCCAGAAATCAAGTCATTTTTGGGGGGGATTTTTTGAATTTCCTTGTTCCATAGAAGTGTGTATGAAAGGCTGCTGTATAATCTGTCCTTTCTGTGAATCCCATTATCTGAATATATTAACTTCAGTGGCACATGATTAGCAGCTCTTGCCAATGTCTTGCCATTGATTCATGCTCAGTGGGTATGTACCGCCTGAGCAGATGCAGCAGCAGATGCAGAGTTTTTCATCTCTGTGAAAAAGACTAAATGTTGCTCTCACGTTTGCTACTTCACAAACAGTAGGCTTGGCAAAGCGAGGCAACTTTTTTTTGTATAGCACAATTTGTACACGAAGTCATTCAAAGTCATCTTCAGGAAAACCCAAATTTTAGCTGCATAAAACCTAACTCTGGGCACCAGTAGGAGACCGTCCCCAAGATCCTCAGAATGCGAGATGGTTCATATGGCACTAACATGTCAGAGATTTACTTTGGTACAAGGCCATGGAGAGACTTGTACACAAGCAGAGCAGCTTTAAAGTCTATTCTCTGAGCCACAGGAAGCCAGTGCAGATACTCAAGCACAGGATTTCCTGGTTTGAGTCAGGATTTGAGCTGCAGCGTTCTGTCCTACAGCTCGTTAGGAGATGCCAGTGAGCAGGCCATTACAGTAGTCTAACCTACTGGAGACAGACGCATGGATAAGTCTCTCCAAGTCTGGTTTAGCTAGTATACCCTTGATTTTTGCTATGTTTTTAGATGGTAAAAAGCTACAGATGTTATTGATTTGATGTGGCTGTTAAAGTTCAAGTCTGAGTCCATTATTACCCCTCGATTTTTATCCTGAGGTTTTAGAGAGAGAGACTAGAGGTGACTGCTGTGGGCCAAAGACGATGACTTCAGTCTTGTCTGAATATAGCCGGAGAAAGTTGTTTTGCACATCCACACACTGATCTGTTGGATGCAGTGGCAGAGTGAATCCACTTGTCCATATTCAGCTGCGGCCAACGAGACATAGATCTGAGTGGCGTCTGTATAGTTGTGGTAGGACACATTATTGCTACGTATTAACTAGCCTAACGGCAGCATGTAGAGAAACAAAAGGGGTCCCAGGATTTATCCCTGGGGCACAGCACAGGTCAGGGCCATCTGAGACAGAGTTTACAATCCAATGTTTAGTGCAGTACCAGAGATGCCCACTCAGTCCACTAGTCTGTAAGAGGAGCCCATGATCGACAGTGTCAACGCACTTGGAAATGATTGAAGAAACATAAGAGAGAGAGTGAAGAAGTAGTTCAGTTCCATCAGGCCAAGGTACAGGTCATATCTGTGGAGAGGTGAGGAACCTCATACTAGAGGTGAGGCACCTCACAGTAGGATTGCATGATTGTCAAATTATTTTTGAGCAATTAAAACACCCATAATTAAATAAATGCAACACAGATGAGTCTTTAATTACATCTACCTAGAGACAAGGCAGTTTTGCAAAAATGAAAGAAAAAAAGTCAGGAGATCTGGTGAATACACTGACCTCTATTGTTATTCAGAAAATGTACATAACTGGTTATTATTTTGGTTGGAATACTTTTTTGTTTTGTCACTTTAAATGATCGGGTAGAAGTAGCAGGAAATTTTCCAATCTTTCCTTTTCATGTTTTACACAAAGAACATGTCAGACTGGCAAGACTTTGACTAGATAATATGTGGCATTAAAAATACAAAAGACAAGTTAAAATATTTATGAATACCGCCTTGGTAAGAAAGAGATAAGAGTGCACGACTGATTCCTTCAATGGGAAAATGTACATCTCTATAGGTCACTTCCTATCCTTGAGAAGCCATCATAAAAGTTGCATTGTGGGTTTTTCATTGTTTCACATGTATCTATAATAGAATAAGACCTTGGACTGCAGACACACTTATCACAGGTAAATGTAAGGCTGCAATCTTCCCACCCAAAAAACTAATAAACTCCCAGACTCTCTGAATTCTGGCTTTTTACACACCAAGCAACTTTTGTTTTCAAATTTTGCTTTACTGGCGGGCAACTTGAGAAAAAGAAAAAAGTAAAAAGATACATAAAAAAAAAAACCTCAATAATCAGTGAGCCGTTAAGGTCATGCAGCCTCAGCAAATAAAGCCATAATGTGAGCGAGAGTGAATGGCCGATAAAGAGGAAAAAGGGTGCACGAGGCAGATAGGGAGTGAATTAGGGAGTGAAGAAAGCAGTGTAGAAAAGGGAGGTAGATAGAAAGGGAGTGATAGCCAGAGATAGTGGGCGAAGATGGACAGATAGACTAGTGCCTTTTGGCTAGTGTGCGTATCTGCCGCCACCAATGACTCTGAGCTCACACAAACATGGAGTCCACCGGTGCTGCTTATCTGCCCCCTTTCTGTCTCTGTCACTTGCATCTGTCACCGGGACGATGCACACTCCAGTGCTCAACCACATCCACTTTTATCACTGTTTGGTCAGTTCCTCTCGGCCAGTACCTCACCGACTCTCCTGCAGCTTCACCTTCACTCTAGCTCCTCTTTATCATTCGCTTAATCTTGTTTTCTATTTCTCCATAAGGCTGCTGGGCAAAATTATTATTTTTTTATCATGGGTAGTGATAGAGTGGCTACCACTTGGACTTTTCTGTCATGAATTTTAATCTTCTCAACATAATCAATTGATTTGACTTTTTTATGTTTGTGTCTATTTGTATCAGAACTGCAACGGGACCACAACCTTAAATACCTTTATAATTGGGTTATAGTTGAGTCTCTTCTTGTTAATGTATCAGACGTGCAACTCATTAGTCTCTAGTTACACAGTTTCCAGCACAAAACATTTATTTATTTATTTATTTATTTATTTATTTATTTGATTGGGCAGAGCATGTTAATGGACAAACATGACATAACATGAATGTAAACACACCGGATTGTAGCCTAAGGCTAATTTCCATCTGTTGTCCCAAAGGGCTGGGGTCACAACAATAAAAACAACAAATAAAATACTGCACACCCACTCATTGCACAGTTCCCATTATTACACACTCCATACATTGCACATTAAAAGCTTACTGAAATGGAGAAGCAATTTTTATACTGTGGCTTTGCGAAGGTAGTACTTTAGTAAGTGTCAAGTGATCAGTCAAGGACCCTTGATGTTGCTTGTGGAGAAACTGGAACAAAGTTGTATTATAATTTTGTGAGTAGAATCTGCTGTTTAGAATTAGCTGCACTTGAAATCCACATGGAGGTAGACCCAGTTAAGGTGGCACCAGCATGTGGACGCTGAATGTTTTGGGCATGTCCTAGCTTAAGCAGAGGTTTAATTTGTTTCCACCAATAGTTAATATTTTTCTTTGAACTCAAATGCATCGAATCCTTCTTCAAAAGTATACTCAATAATATGCCTACTGAAATCCCTGAATCTAATGTACATTTTCTTTTCCCCAGATGACACAGGAGCAGTACATCCTGGCAGCACAGCCCAACCCCCTCCACCAGCGTGGGGCGTCAGTATGCGGGACACAGGTGTACCCTACGGTGGGCATCTACGGCTGGAGGAAAAGGTGCTTATACTTCTTCATCCTGCTCCTTCTCGTCACCATGATCGTTAACCTGGCCCTGACCATCTGGATCCTCAAAGTCATGAACTTCACTCCGGTAAGACAGCCATGTTGGAGAGTGTGTCCACGGGCGGGTTGTAAAAGTGTCACTCTAAAATATTGCTCAGTGTTTATGTGTGGTTTTATGGGAGAAAGATGTGAAATGTGCTTTTAGAGGCTCCCAGTAATGCAATGCAACACGGGAGCCATAATTAAAAACACAGCGGTTGAGGCGAGTGCGAGTGCGTGGGTGTGTGTAAACAGGGCACAATTTGAATTAATTTTGTTCCTAGGGTGTGAAGATTTACCCAGAATTCCTCTTTTTTATATTTACTGCCGTATGTGATAGAGCCATGTCTCTTTGATTCTACTTTGGGAATTTGGACAACGTCATGGTGAAAGTTTTTGTGATTTCTGACTGATGTGTCTCAAAAAAAAAAAAAAAAACTGTACTATTTACTCTAAAAATGTTGTTTTGGTTGCTTTAAAATAATCTAAGACTTGTGGAAGAAATTTCAAAACATGCACCTATCATGATCTAAAACTGTCTGAAATATTGACAGCTGAATGTCCTTTTCAAATACCTAAGCTTCAAGCCTTTTTAGTCTTATAAAGAAGGCTTGTCAGGTGTGATGACATTTCTCTGAAGATGAAACACTTGCATGTGTACTCAGATAGCTACCACTAGAGTTCCAAGTTGAGTCATTTATTGCTATTTTGACTCTGTTGAGTTTGGAAGCTCAGACTGTCCCTTTCCATCTTTTGTTTAGAAGAGAAATATTGCAAGTAATTGGTTTTCTCATTTGAATCTTCTTTGGGATGCTGCATTCCTGTTACTTTTGGAGATTTCCACTGCCTTCTCATTTTCTATTCTGACTGGTTACCACCACTGCTTTACTAAGCCCTTTTCAGAAGAGTGTTTTGCAAAAGACTGTCTTAGAGAATAGTAGATAAATACAGTTGACTGAAGTGACTGAGGGAATGAAGCACCTGAGAATAGGTATTTTCAATCGAAATTCCAGAGGTGTGACTGTTGCTAAAAGGCATGTGTTATTTTAAACTAGATGTATAGTTTACTCACACTGAGGTATTTACTCCAACTGCTATGGCAATGCAAAAATAGCAGTGTATTTATGCCACTTTGTGTCAGGTTCATAGACTGTATAGTTAAATGGAGATAGCTAACCCACTAGCTGCCACATTCCTAATAGGAAGTGAACATGGGGTCTCTTCCAGCTCCATCGACTCCAGTTGACTTTAAATTAAAAATTGTGACTCATATCTACTTTCTCAGTGGTGGCAAGCAACTTTGATAACCACAGCAGGGCAGACAGACAGAGATGTGACAGCTTTTCTGTACCAATGGCCTCTCTTACTCACTCATATTAAAAATTCGCAAGATAGACTATATTGCCAAAAGTTTTCACTCACCCATTCAAATAATGGAAATCAGGTGTTCCTGTCACTTCCATGGCCACAGGTTTATAAAATCAAGCACCTCGGCCTGCAGACTGTTTCTACAAACATTTGTGAAAGAATGGGTCGCTCTCAGGAGCTCAGTGAATTCCAGCGTGGTGCTGTGATAGGATGCCACCTGTGCAACAAGTCCGGTCATGAAATTTCCTCATTCCTAAATATTCCGAGGTCAATTGTCAATGAAATTATAACAAAGTGGAAGTGATTGGGAACGACAGCAACTCAGCCACGAAGTGATAGGCTATGTAAACTGACGAGGCAGGGTCAAGGGATGCTGAGGCGCATAGCGCGCAGAGGTCACCAATTTCAGAGTCAATTGCTACAGACCTCCAAACTTCATGTGGCCTTCAGATTAGCTCAAGAACAGTGCGTAGAAAGTGTCATGGAATGGGTTTCTATGGCCAAGCAGCTGCATCCAAGCCATACATCACCAAGTGCAATGCAAAGTGTTGGATGCAGTGGTGTAAAGTACGCCACCACTGGACTCTAGAGCAGTGGAGACGCGTTCTCTGGAGTGACAAATCGCGCTTCTTCATCTAGCAATCTGACAAGTCTGGGTATGGCAGTTGCCAAGAGAACGGTACTTGTCTGACTGCAGTGTGCCAAGTGTAAAGTTTGGTGGAGGGGGGATTATGGGGATTATGTGGGGTTGTTTTTCAGGAGCTGGGCTTGGCCCCTTAGTCCCAGTGAAAGGAACACTGAATGCTTCAGCACCAAGAGATTTTGGATAATTTCATGCTCCCAACTTTGTGGGAACAGTTTGGAGATGGTCCCTTCCTCTTCCAACATGACTGTGCACCAGTGCACAAAGCAAGGTCCATAAAGACATGGATGAGAGAGTTTGGTGTGGATGAACTTGACTGGCCTGCACAGAGTCCTGACCTCAACCCGATAGAACACCTTTGGGATGAATTACAGCGGAGACTGAGAGCCAGGCCTTCTCGTCCAACATCAGTGTGTGACCTCACATGCGCCTCTGGAAGAGTGGTCAAAAATTCCCATAAACACACTCCTAAACCTTGTGGACAGCCTTCCCAAAAGAGTTGAAGCGACCAACGTCATATTAAACCCTACGGATTAAGAATGGGATGTCACTTAAGTTAATTTGCGAGTCAAGGCAGGTGAGCGAATACTTTTGGCAATATACTGTAGGTGAAGTGTATTGCCCAATGGCTCAACAGTAGCATATTGGTAGGAGCTGATATTAAACCGTCAAAGGGCCCATATTCCGCTATTTTCTGAACTCTTATAATGTTGTTTCCTTTTTGCAAACATACCTGGAGATGTGTTTTCATTCTCATATGTTTAACACAAATCCTGCATATGTAGGCTGAGTTCTTTCTGTCTTGCTCTTCACTCTGTTCCACCTTGTGATGTCATGTGTTAATACATGAAGTTCTTCACTGTCTTTTTAAGCTCCATACACCTTCTATAGAATAATTTGGATGCTTTCAGCCCTGGAATTGTCAATCTCTACTGAACAAAAGGTAAAAAGGTAGCTGTTAACTTGAAAACTACCACTACATGACATCACAAGGTGGAAAAGTGTATGTTGAGCTTTGGAGATGTAAACAGACTTTAAAAAAAAAAAAGGTTACTCAAACATGTGTAAATGAAACAAAACACAACTCCAGGTATGTTTTTGATGAGGATACAGCATTACAACATGGCTTGAAGGTCACAATTTTGCGTAATATAGGACCTTTAAAGCTTCATTTATAAGATGACCACTAAGAATATTGCAGATTACTCCTTCTAATCCTAAAATGATCTACTTCCATCTTTTGTAACAGTTGTTGACTAATTAATAGTTTTTGATCATGACAGGAACTGCACATAGAGAGAGAAGCAGCGATGGAACTTGTTTTGAAAGCTGACCGCTCTCTTCTCTTTACGACACATCTCTTTCTGAGCATATCACTCTCTGGTTACTGCTCCCATATACTTCCCCCTATACTCCGCCTCAGGCCCAAGGACAGTGGCTGTGATCATATATATGCACATGAGGAAAGTTTGACCCTCACAAACCTCCTGTAAAGCAGCCCCACGTCAGGCCTTATATCTCAATAAAAGACGAACGGAGAGAAAAAGGGCAGAGAAGAGACGGCTAAAGACAGTGCCTGAGGGGATGGGCAACGCCATGTTTAAAAGAGCTCCATGCATTGCACAGGCACTGAACGCTATGTGCTAAACAGATCAGAGCTAAAAGGTAGAATTCTTGTGACCAGAAAAGGAAGGAAGCTGGAGAAGTGAAGAGTTATTTGTTGGTTTCCTAAATCTGTTCTGAATAATATAAATGAAAATGTATATATCTGGGGGAATGGAATGAGTCTCAATCTTACTTTAGCAATTCAAATTAGACATCGGGCCTCTAAATTAAATATAGTGGTAGACTTTAATTTATTTTCTAAGAATTAAAAATACAACAAAAATACAAATGAGGGTATTATTTTAGAAAATCTATGCTTCTTTAGAAAAATACAAGTTGGGAGAGGGGCAGCTTTGTCAAAATATTGTTTCATACTTTTCTGTTCAGACTATCCATCATTAAATTGTTAATATTTTACACAATACTCCTCTTCACAATTAGATGTAAACAAGCATAAGAGTTTGTGGTGCCTTGGTAAAACAACAGAACAAGAACAGAGCAATAAATCAAGATAATGAGTCATAATTTTGGCAATGTGACCACTGTAGAATAAAATGCATCTATTTGGTATACCTTTTTTGCTTCGTGATTAGGAAGGTACTTTAAGATGGAACTGAAGAGTGAATATTCATATGTAAACATGAGCCTACTGATTTGAATGTACAGAGAAGCAGGTCCTTTATCTGCGGCCGGGTCATGTAGGCAGCAGTCTCATAGTGGCATAATCTACATTTGAAGAAATCAAAGGAAATACTGGAAAAATTAGGAGGGTGTTGTGTAGCTTAGAGGGGCAGTGCTTTTGTACATGGGTTCAAAAGATGTATATGATGTTGGAGGAAGGGTTGATCTGGTTCAGTGAGCATTTGTCTTTGCAGTGTAAGGAGAGTGTGTGAACATTCAAGCAGAACTGTCCTCTAAGAAATGTGTTGTCTTCTCTCAAAGATCAACTCACCATATAAAATGAATATGCGTTACTTACACAGTGAAGGAACACAACAAAATAAAAGTAGTGAAGTACTGTACTTAAGTATAATTTTTATGTATCTGTACATTTTAAAGTTGATATCTTTATACGACGTCACTACATTTGAGAGTAGGTATCTGTACTTTCTACTCCACTACATTTTTGAACTGGTTTTAGACCTGCTGAAAAGGCAGAGGGCTTTATTTTTTAACAAGGTCGAGTATTTTTTTGGTCTAGTATCTGTACTTTTACTTAAGTAACAAAATTGAGTACTTCTTCCACCACTGCTTACAGATCAAAAAGAATTTCTATTGCAATGTGATGGCTTTGTGATGCAATGGATTGTGCATTTGAGTTCCAATTCAAGTCCTGACCAATTTTCCATTATTCCCATAGACATTATTCCCACCTTCAAAGAATATGGTTACACAAGTGCAGCAAAACTAACTACTGTCAAAAATCTCACATCGCATTAGCATTTCAAAGCATATTAACAGCCAGGCCTCACTGTTAAGTAGCAAATTAAGTGTAAAACTAGAGTGAAAAGAACTGGAATGTTGCTGTTCACTGAAACGCTGATGTTTCAACCAGAGAGATGTTAAGTATCCATAATCAATAAGCTATTAGCATAATTGGGCTTTGGGTAGATAATTAGGCTAAATGAATAGAGACAATCTCCTTTTAAAGAGCCGATAAATATCTCCACAGTGGAATCTTTACTTTGACATGGTTCAATCTATTGTACTAATATTTCTCTTTGGGCATTTTGCTAATTACCCACTACCGAAGTTCTAATCATTTGTACTACAGAAATTACCTGTCTTATTAATAACTCGTAACCTACTACTGTTAAGCATCAGGTAGGTAGGTAGCCTCTGCCAAACACTGTGGATCTTAAAGGGACTATATCACATCATTTTTCTGATATATGTTATTATCTTGTTTCCTCATCACAAACATAACTGGAGTTGTGTTTTGTTTTATTCACGCATGTTTAACACACAAATCCTGCATATTTAGGTTGTGTTCTTCTCTCAAACAGAAAACACTCTGTAAACTACCACTACATGACATCACAAGGTGAGCAAAAAGAGCATTTTGAACTTTGGAGATAAAAGGTTTACTCAAGCATGTGTGAATGAAACAAAACACAACATTCTAACATGGCTAAAAGCTCACAAGAGTCAATGCTGTGTAATATAGGACCTTTAAGTGGTATATCCCTGATTATAAATTCTACAATAAACCTTTTTGTGGTGAGTGAAAGCAACGTAAGACATGCAGACTCATCTAGAAAAAAATAAAAGTGATGCTAAATATATTGTCACAACATTAAGCACAATTGGAGCTTTCGACACCAAACAGTATCCAAAGGGAGTATATCAACAGCACCAAGAGGTACCGCTAACTACTCTGCCACCCTCAGATTTTCTCCCTTTTCTGTTTTAGGAGTTTGAGCCTTTCATATCATATTTTGTCATCCCAAAGAATATCCAACATAGACCAAAGCCCCAATTTCTCGCTGTCCTATCAATTTTCATCTACCGAGGATAAAAATAAGTTTCCAGAAGTTTAAAAATTCTCATTTTGTGAAGCTGCAATGGGAATACAACTCTTCTCTGACTTGTGATCGTCACCAGCCCAATCATGTCTGCCGTATAATGAAGGTGTTTTTCAGTTTTCCAGATGAGATCCTTATTACATGTGAGAGAGCGGTAGG
The DNA here is from genome assembly GCA_029959045.1 of Taenioides sp. WSHXM2023. Taxonomy (NCBI): domain Eukaryota; kingdom Metazoa; phylum Chordata; class Actinopteri; order Gobiiformes; family Gobiidae; genus Taenioides; species Taenioides sp. WSHXM2023. The sequence continues at coordinate 15,685,663 of CM057090.1, forward strand.
GGATGCAGTTGAGGAGGAATTTGCTTTTGAAGTGACAGTTTTGGCACTAAATAGGAGAGGAGGGACTTCTCAGTTCTTTTGTGCGTGTGCGCGAGTGAAAGTAATGTAATTATTTAGCAATTGTTCATGCTGATTTGTGTGTGCAGTCTGCGTGTGTCCTCCTGCGGGTCCCCTTGGGTTTTCAGTGCAGAGAAATTCAATTTGACTTGTCACTCACCAATCAGCCGGCCTAATTCTAGCCTGGGACCAGAGCAGAGCTGTGCCGGTGCCAGACGGGTGTGTATTTGCATGAAGATCAGACTGTGTGGTTTGTCTAATGTGTGTTTGCGCTCCTAATAAATCCATGTACAGTGTTGTATCATCTGTTAACGACATCAGCTGCTCATGAGGCCTGTTCATGCCAGGGTTTAACCGTGACAAGATCATCTGACATTTCAGGTCCAACTGATTTTCCCATTTCTAAGTCATATTCCTAATGATAAATTGGACAAATGTGAATATTTAATTACATAAGGACAAAATAGGACTATGGCAGAGCTTAGGATAGACAGTGATTGAGATCAAATGATGAAGCTATTTTTGGAAGTAAGAATTGGATTTGCATGTGACTGTAAGACATTGCTAATAGGGTCGAAATGAAGTGCCTCAATGGGGCAGTAAGAGAAGAAAACCATTTATTTTTGTTATTTTTTTTAATGTTTACTTTAAAGCAATGTAGTTTTATACTGCTAAAATAGTGTAAATGGTATTGTACAACAGAAATGGTATGGTATTATATTATTTTATTTGTATAGGGACAATGCTAAACAATATATTGAGTCTTTACACTACAGTCCCTGAGGAGGCTGGTGTGAGTACTGTAAATACAGAATATTCATGGACAAATAAAGTGTGCAGATTAGGAATCAAAATAACATTACTCTCTACTACAAACCTGTATAAATATAATTTTCTAACAATATTTTCTGTTTGCTACAAGTGAAATGACTATGGTAGCCACAGACAGTCGCAAATTAATACTGTTTCCTTATAGATTGATCAGTTCGTGTGCTGCCCCACCACACGTGAGTTACATCGTGTTCTTAAGCCGATAAAAACAACAATTGGAGAAGCAGTAAAAGCAGCATTAATTAGAAGCTGTATTATGGCAATGTAAAATGGAGCTGACACAAGGAAATACTGCAGGGAAGACAGGGGCTAATCAAATCTGGGTTATAGCTAGCAAAATCTTTTCCTTGCCCCATTCTCCTTCTGCTACCTTGTTGTAACATTTTAGCACACATGTAACTCTACCTGCTGCTGTATCCCTTATGGCCATGCGCTGTCAGATGCACCACCTGCCTGCTGCCTGGATCTCGTTGACCTCTAACCCCAAACACTTGCAGGAATCCACTCTCATATGTTAAGACTCTTGCACTCGCTGTGCTGTGCCCTGTATGCTAATTGGCCAATGGGATTTAATAATGAGTTTGTACAGTTATTATAGTAGATAGAGACCACACTGTAGTCATCTATAGTGTGGACAGTACAGTGCAAATTGATAATGAAGATCCCAATTTTCATGTACAGGTTTAAACAATACCAGAATCTGTTACATTGTGTCTCTGTTCTTCTAGTTTCACGAAAGCCTCTTTCCTGTACGTCATTGTGAACACCACACTCCATGTGAGAGTGACAGTCTATGAAGAAGCCCATACACAGTGATGTATGGGAGACGATAGTGGTGATGGGATCCTCAGTGTGCCTGGAAGACAGTGTGCCCCCCCACACCCTCTCTCCCTCACTCACCCTCCCTCCTCAGGGAGTGGGGTCTGTCTCTTCCTCACAGTCACAGTGGAAGTGAGAGGATGATGGTAACACTCACACACTGAAGCTCTATCCAGGTATACTCATTTATCCAAGCTTCACACAAGAGCTAAAATCGTACCACTAGAAATTGATATTAGCTTTTCAGATGTAGACCTTTTTAAAGTGCAAAATGAAAGATGAAATAAAAATGGAGAGAGACATGCTCATATTATATATCATAATGCATGTTGCTATGGCTCTGCTGGTAATGCTAAGGCATTGAGAGATTACACTGTGACGTGTGGGTTTTAAGGGTCAGATCATCTGGCTATGATAGTGTCTTCTAACCCTCACTCTGTTTCTCCCCTGAGTCTTCTGCCTTCATCCCTCCAGCCATAGAAATGCTCTATTAGATTATAGTGTCCAGGATGAAATCTCCAGACACATCTGACCCCTGTAAGTATCAGCCCTATGTTTTATGTAGGCCTGAGGCCTTTTTTAGTAATCATTTAATGCTTCCTTTAACAGCATGACCGTTTGATTTATATCTCAACTTCATATGAATTAGTAAAGTTATAGACACAAAAGACAATGTCAGCTTTTGGGCTATGCTGCTATAAAATTTGACCTTAGAATGTTTGAACATAATATAACAGTTGGCAGCTCATTGACAAACCACAAACACAGTTTTAATGGCTTTTTATTATCCTATTAAACATGTCATATATTATTTTTCTGAACCAAATCCAACATATGAAGATACATAGTGTCCTCCATGTTGCTCCTCTTTTAACATGAGCTCCATGCCCGTAGGGCCTGTAATTTGGCTGTCATAAAAATCTCAATTGTTAAGTGAATCATAACTCACACAAAGTATATGGCTCTGTAAAGGAGGCGGATGGAAATCTGAGAGTGCATAGGAAGCACTTATAAGGGTGTTAAAGCCACAGCCAGTGTCCATTCGTGCTGTCCTCAGCTCCTGGTCTAGACCGGCCCCTGTCATTATTGCTCCTCACACACAGTTCATGGGTGGACACACATTTTTCTCCCTGTGCTGACCTCAGGTAATGAGAGAGTCCAGCGTGAAATACTCTATCCTCAACAGTGTATGTGCTGGAGGAGGCCGTGGTTAATGTGGATGTATCCATCAGGCCTAGAATGCTGACACATCTGATGTTAATCGCCCCAATAGTCACACACACACACACACACACACACACACTCACACGCAACACAAGAGTGGTTATCGGTTATCAAGTCATCGCAACTACCAAAATGTTCAGATGTACAAGATGAGATACATTAAAAGTAGATACGTATGTTCTTTCCATATTTAGTGATGGCATTAAATGAAGAGATTTTGATGTCGATAGCAAAAAGTGTGAAGCCTTAACAGAGCAAGTTCAGCAAGTACAAAGTTAAAGACTGGATGGAAGTTTTAGAGATAAGGGAGGCAAATTTAGTTATAATATGACTAAGTTTTAACATTTGCTTGTGATGTGGAAACAGTGTGGCTAATGTATATTAGTATGAATGGTGTGCCAATTTGTTAAATTAATCTTTCATAGCTCTACTAATTTATGCTTCACGCTGACTCATTTATTCAGGGGGAACTGTGCACACACTGTAATGACAGCAAGCAATCATACTAGGCAAGGACATAAACTCTAAAAGCTGTCAGAGCTTTGGATAGGCCATGTGTAGGTTCCAGTAAACATATTTCTCTGTATTTCATGATGATGAATCCAAATTTAGCAGAAAATACCTGCTAAATGTATGCCGCTACATCTTGTGTTTTTCTACGGCCTGAGGATTGTGGCAGTGTTCAAAAGACAGCAGTGGGGGCTATTTGCTCTGAACTGTTGGAAAGTTCTACTTTGATTAGACATCACAGCGTGCAGCTCACTGTTTGACTATCAGATGACTGGTGAATGTGGGCCAACCCACTATGGCAAAAAGCCTTATTAGAGAGAGGAATAGAACAAATACAAGTTTTTGTCCCAACCTAAGACATACAAAGCTGTATGTCGGCTTTAAGAGTCAGCAACATTTTCTCTTGAAACTTGCCAAGGGAGGCGAAAAAACTTTAATGTTAAATCATTTTGATGTGTATTTTTATGCACAGGCCCCAGGGTATTCTTGTGCGGCGGGTAAGACAAACAAGTATACTGTCTGCTTGTATATGTGACGTCTAAATCTGAATCAGTCAGCACTTTAGTCCTATTATTTCCAGTGGCACTGTGTCAAACTATGAAAAATAAGCACAGCGTAGGCTGGACCTGACCGCAGTGGTGTGTATATGTGCTACTGTAGCCTGTGCAGGTGGTCCTCTGTCAGGCCCGCGGCTGTGGCAACACAATATCATCCTGTCAGCAGTTTTAGCCTTGTTATCTTTGCTGGCACTCCATCAAAGATATAAACAATGATAAATAATGAACACACGCTGGTCTTAATGGACTGGATGTATGTGCTGTGTACAGTCAGGAAATCCAAAGCAGTTTGTCTCAAGGGAATGAGAAGTCCGCTATTTATTTATGTGGTCCTGTATGTGTTCAAATATCAGGGTTTGAAGGGGTCCACTATTGTATTTCGACACATTTAATCATCACTTCATAAGGTTGTATTGGGATGGAGAAAAGGAGAATCATGTTGAGGTCATTCATTCTGTGGGAGTGAAAGAAATAAATAGGAAGATTTGGCAGAATCAGAAATAATAGTAATGTTTTTTGCCCTTTAAAGTGAACAGAATTCACAAACTAGGAATTTGTTTCAGCAATGTGTTACAATATGAAATGAATAACACAATATTATTAATAATAATTACGTAAAATATAGACAACAAACAACAACAACAAAATATTGTTGTTGACATTATCTTAGGTTAAGGTTGCACTTTATTGTCACTGTAGTGAAATTTGTTCTCTTAATTTGACCCATCTTTCAATGCCACTAGGACATCTTCTCAGAATCAGTGGGTGGCGCAGTGCCACGCCCAGGGACCCATCTCCGTGATCTTGTTGCAAGGCCGGTCAGTACTGTCTTAGCTGGAGGATTGTACACATGGTGCATGTTTTGGGTTGATGGGGGAAACCAGAGTGACTGGAGGAAACCCACCCAGACACAGGGATAACATGCAAATCCCACACAAAGCATGAGTGCTAGTCACTCAACCACTACTTTATCAACTACTTTGCACGTTAATTAATCATTAATTACTATTCAACAACTTCTCTATAAAAGCACTGGTGGAAAACTGCAGTTCAAACCCAGTATACCTGCTCCAGCACTCCTCTATAGGCGTCCCTATCTGCAGGTAAAATCACATCTTCACCCTCTGCACCCAGGGCACGTTTTAGGGGTTGATGTCCAAGTGAATTCAGAATCACTGGGATGAGAGGAGCTGACACAGAAGCGTTCAACCATGACACTTTCAGCAAAACAAGTTGGATGTTCTGTCAGTTGGAGTTGCTCTGACCATTATTTATCAATAATAATTAGCAGGTTTTGGAGCAAAATGTATATATTACTGCATTAAAATAAACTATTTGAGTAATGTGTATTGCAATGAGTATATTGTCTAATTAAAACTACTAAAAATGGCAGCAAAAAGATCTGATTAAATAAAATTAATAGAAACATCTAAGTGATATTTCTGCACTTTAGTGGTTAACCATCATGTCTGCAACTGTTCCTTATGGATAAATAGCTATTTTGGTTAGATTTTTTTTTTGTATTATTTTACAGTTCAGTCACATTGTGCTTAACTTCAACCTCAACCAAGACATTCACAGGCATATTTTAGCTCACTCCTATCATCACTATCAAGATAATGCAAAACAACTTATTATATTTTTTGTCAATATCGCCCGCCCCTCATACTATACTACATACTACATGAAATAATTTTTTGGATCCCATCTCTCTCAGTTTTCTTCCAAATGACTTCAGATGTAGACTCTTCCTGGTGAATAGTTCAGCATCATTAAATTTGAGGATTTCTTGATTTAAGTCATATTTAAAGTGCCTGTGATGGTTAGACTCATTTTACTAAAACACAGTTAAGCTTGTCACTCTAATTTTGAGCGAAGGTCCCAATGAAAAAATGATGAACGACGACTCAGCAGCGCCACCTCAAACTTTGATTTTCATGGGGCCTATGGGAGCTTGACCTGGAAAAAAATTACCATACAAATCTGAAATAATTATAATTAATTTGTATGTCATAGACCATAAAAGGAGACATATTCTCCACATCATACTGAACAAAAAAGCCAATGAGGACATGCCTCTATTTTCAACCGTGCAGGCATAGCAATGTGCGAATTGTCCTATTGGAATGAATGGAGTAATATAGTAATACTAATTTAGATTTAAAGGGGAAAGGTGATTGCAGAAGGCGGGGAAGAGAGGCAGGATTTTCGTGGTGGCATGTTCCCCTCGGTCACAAGAGATGGTGAGGGCAACGGTGTAGCACCGTTGACAAATTATATTTATAAGGTTTTAAGATTTTTGTAAAAACATTCACATTGTTTAAAATTTCATTTGCAAATCACACCAAGGAATTCATAGCTGTTACCAAGAAATACTCTTCTTATGTACACAGAAATGATTATCCAATACAAATATCAGAAAATACATTTATTTTGTTGAAATAATGTTTTAAGTATCAGAAAAAAATGTGTTTCTTTTGTGCAAATTGTGAAACATTTTGGGGTAGAATTCTCCCTTGTCTGATGGCATCACTGTGTTTAGAACGCTCTACTTCCTGTAACATATTTTTCAACTTTTCTTCACAAATTGCTTCTTGATCTGTGTAAAACATTTATATTTACAATAGTGACAATCCCACCAAATTAAGTCAAAATTAGAGAATCATACAAATCTGTCACTCACTTTAAATCAGACTCCACTTTGACAAAATAAATGTTTGCTTTGATCATGATATTTGATTACAAAGGACCAGCCCATGTGTAAATTTGCAGATGAGTTGTGCATAAAGACTTAAAAGCTGTCCTCTCTGTTTTGTTGTGCATTAAATGATCTCCAGAGGGGATGAAACGTTAATGGTTCCTGTGGGGAAATTGGATCAGTGCAGCGGCAAATAGGTTACAACAGAATGGAGCGGGGAAGGTGACAGGAGCAATTATAATTGTTACATAGTATTTGTGCAGTCTATTGCCATTATATGTGTAGGATATTGATTGAAACATCATAAAACGACATATTATAAACACTGGCAAATATTGAAACAAATTAAATAGTTATGTAAAAAGTGCCAAAACAGCTACACACTCACTGACTGAAATGTTGGTACAAATCAAACTGTGAGATTGCAAAAATCAATTGGCAAAGTGAAAACACCAGCACATTCTGTTCTTTCTATAGCCATCATTTATTTCCCTTCCATATCTTATTTATGAAGTCCTTTGATTTCTTGCTTTATTCTTGCTCTGTGACGGGGACGAACAGGAGAGGGATCAGAAAAAGATTACTCTGAAAAAGTTTATAATGACTCTCTATTCCATTTTTATCCTGTTGCTTTGATTTCCTTTCAGTGAAGTGGCTGGCTCGTTTTACCTGAGTCGGCCGGGTTCAAAAGGATGTAATACATGAAGGACAGCTTGTGAAAACATATGCGGCCATCTTTACTGCTTCCATTGTATTTAAAGCACACTCATAGCAAAAGTCCTCTTGAGACAAAGGAGCAGGCCTAGATGAAAGCCTAAAGATCTGCATTAATCTTTATAATGATGGCGCTAGAGTGTGCGCTAGGGCCCTGGTACCGCGATGAGACTTTTATATTGATTCATTATCTGATGCAGCAGCTGATGTGACATATTAGGACATATTCAGTGCTTTCGATTGTGCTGGCCCCACACAGCTGTAATTATAAAAGAATCATTCACACATGATCCCAACTGCTCACAGCTGTGCCTTTATTGGCCCTGTTGGATCCTATAAGCTCAGTGGAGGTTCTTTCACACAGCCACCTCATTCCAGTTGAATCAGGCAAAGACTGAAACAGTTTTTTTTTTGTTTTCCCGAAAAATATCATATTTTTTAAGATTACTACAAGATGAAGACCAAACCCCAGGCTTTTTTGGGTGTTGTAAAGTGCTGTTTAATTAAAGGTTCATGTACACTTTCTGGTGCAGGCTACTGGAGGTCACTGACTTGTCTCCATGGAAATGTTAAATGTCATTGAAGTTGTTGATCTCCATGGTACAGACAAGTGATACCATCAGGTCAAGTTACACTTTGTAATTGAACAAGTAAGAGAGCTATGTTTGATGGGATGAAGCAGGTGATGCATTCTCCAGATATGAAAGTTAAAGAGAGGGTATTATGCAAAATCTACTTTTTTGAACGTTCTGCCATGTTTTAATATTGTTTCTTCATTAAAAATATGCCACACACAATTGGTTTTAGGTGTCATCCATGCATGTTTGAGTAGTCTTGAGCAACCTCTTCCATGCACTATTCAGAGCCTACGATTAGCATTATGAGTCTAAGCTTCTTGTCTATATATTTTGTAACTATACAAAATCAGGATACAAAACATTACACTACAACATCACAAATTTTTACGATGTGCAGTAGTTTCATAGCTATGGTACTGCTATGAATGGGGTGTGACTTGGCACAGGGAGCAAGGGGAGGAGCGAGTTAGTGTATTAAAATGTTCACTCTGTTTTTTGCAAATATTGGTGGTTTTCAGATTCTACAAGGTGATGTCATACTCCCAGATGGAGCGTTTTTCCTATTGATTACTTTGCCACGATATATCAGAAAGGTAAATTCCCAAATATGGAATCTGATCATTTCTATTACTGACTGGACCCAAGACCATGCTATATTACAACAAGAATCTCCAGTTGAACAATATTAATTTTAGCTGCCCCCCATCTGGCGAAATGAATGCTGTTATGTCATGTGAAACCCTGTAATAGCACTTTCGAAACAACAGAAGGTAACATGTTGATCTGTGTTATCTATACCCCATAGAAGTGTACTACGCCTGTTTTTAAATAGCGCACTTTAAAGTTAACGCCCAAATGGAGGTCTATGCTAAAAGAACAGCATTGCATCTCAACAGTTTTTATATTTTTATATGGACATCATTTTAAAGTAATGACTTGAAAATACAGTACCATATCTAACTTTTACTAACTGTATGTAGAATTCCACTTATCAGCATCAAAGTTTTTCCAGGAATGCATATTTTCACACGTTCAACTTCCGCTTACAACTGTTTACTTTTGAGCCCCGAATCAAAGCACATTTACTTTGCTTTCTGTTGTAATTTCACTACGCATTCTAAAAGCTGACCCTGAACTGCAGTGACGTAAATCAGATTATTGTTAACACTTACTTGCAGTGGCCTTCAAAATGCCTCACTTTGGCTTTATGTAGTACTCAATTTCCGAACAATTGCTGCTGTAACCTTTTACTTGTAAACGTTTTATTTGATGTTCAAAAGCCGTCAGCTGGTGTGCAGTCATTTATTATTGCCGTGTCACCTGGCAGTTGTAGCCAAAGATTAATAATACATACACACGGTGGTAATTTCACTTAAATCAGAACAAAAACACTTTTTTCCACACATAATGTAGTTTCATTCATATCGCTCCATCTCTGACAAAATGTACTTAAAAGCTTGAGAAAGTTGGGGACTGAAGATGCACAGTGCTGATTTGAAACACACAGCATATAATTGTTAAAGAGCATATGACAGATTTGAATACTAATTTCACTAAAACATACCTAACTATAATTATTTTAAAGGTAGCAAAAACCGTGTACCTAGTTTTCCCTAGTTTGAGCATTTTGTGGAGTTTTTAATCTTACTTCCTGGTTGGACGTGTGCAGCAGATGTATTGGTGTGTTCCAGCTGTCCTTGGAAGTCGGATTTCCCAAGCTTGTACATGATCTCGGAATTTCTATTTGAAGTCAGAGAACATTTTCAGAGCCCAAGTTTGAAAATTCAACATGGCGGTGCCCTACTTGTGGTGAAAATTAAAACAAGACATTTAAAATATTGGTTGTACTTGTGTTATTTTACCTTTAGTTGCTCCTCCTGTCCACCTGCTTCCTGCACAGCGGATGAGCCTCTGTAGTTAAAAATGCGCTGTTATGCTAACATGTGCATGAAATTAATGTCTACAAAAGCAGAAATTCACTCTCAAATGTTACGTTATTAATTGTTAATGTAGTAACAATGTTCAGGTTACTAAATTAACTAAGCTTTCCTAGTATTTGTTACTTTATCAAATCTTTACTGTAATATTCCGGCCATTGTTATTCCGACTTCACAACTGGAACGAACATCAGGTGTTAAGCTCAGAGCTTACGTCATTCCGAGTTTTAACCTCTGGGGGTGACTGGAATGCAGCATATTCATGAGTTTCAGCTTCCTGTTACAACTTGTTCATCACTATGGCGATGGTCCTAGATTCTCATTATTCTGAAAGTCATTGATACGTACAGACAATTCCATAATTGTTACCTGGCAACCCTACGGCCGTAAGAGCCAAAAGCTCAACTAATTTATATAATAGAAGTAATATGACAGATAAAAATGCATGGCAACACCCTAATTTTCTTTGGTGAATGTGTAAAACTATGATAAATGTTTACCACAGGTGTTATCTCACCAAACAAAGCCATAATTAGAAAAACTTGAAAACCTGCCATATATAGTTTTGCATAGTCTTTAGCATAGCATTTCACACTCAGTAATAGCATTTCACCAACATAATATAGTGAGACTAATTTTTCCATATGTGGGCTGGCAACTATGTTTATTTGGCATAGAGGTATATACAAACAATGCATGCTTTCCAAGTTTTTTTTTTTCTTTTTTGCAGCTACCATTGTGGTCTAATTATATCCTTTCAGAGGCTACATTTTTTTCTTGTATGTCCTCCTTCCTTCTTTCGCATAGACCCCCGCGGCACAAAACCCCCTACTTCTTTTCATGCGTAATTATTTTGGTCTATTATCCCCCCATCCTGCTGCTCTTGACGCTCAACAATTATCTTGGCAGGGTCACGGAAGTCTCAGTAAAAAGGAGAAGAAAAGCAGTACGCGTGTGTGTGTGCCAAGCTCCCTAGATCAAAATACATGCTCTCACCCTGAAGCTTTGACAGAGGCAGCATCCTCTAGTGGACGGGGTTGGCTAATACAAGTGCTTTGAAAGGAGATTATGTCATTGTAGGATTTAGTATCACAGATGTTGAAATACAATCTGAACCTATGATTTCTGAAGGACCTAAATATGACATAGTATTATCAGGTATTAGTGAAAATGCATTTTTGATTAAGTCCTGCTCCGTTTTCTTTGGCTGCTATGTCAATTTATATATACAGTCTATCGTTTTGACTTGTTTTTGGTAATATCTCTTAACTGTGTGGGCTCATCTACATAAAACAAAACCTCTTCCCTACCATCCTAACAAAAAAGTTAAAAAGCAATGCCCTTATTCTAACTCAAAGACAGTATTAGCTGAAAGAAAATATAAATATGGCAAGTTTGTGGATTTTTCAGTTTGATTATTTCACTCTAAAACTGTGAATCTCCCAGAGCACTGCATATTTCATTCAAATTACGGTGAAAGTAACCAATTTTCTTTCCCTGACTAAACATGGGGACTGTGGATCGGACAAACTCAGGAGGGAGATTGCAAAGGGTTGATTTCCACCGATTGTGTTCTCAATTTCCGTCGGGTGCTCCCTTTGTCTCGCTCATGCCAATCTCACACTGTGTTCCATTATTTCTGATCTGCAGCCTATTACTGTTGTTATTATGTCCCATACATTCTGTAATATCAATTTTTTAAAAGGGAGCTTGTTCTGTATTGGCAGCTGTGTGTATCCAATACTGTAAATCAGGCCATGGAGGACCTTTACCATGGCAGTGGTGTTCAAAAGGAGACAAGCCAAAACCATTATGCGAGGCTATAGAGTGTCATATTCTTGTTGATGCATTAAACAAGCTGAGCATTTTTGTACTGTGCATATGGCTAATTACAGATAATGCTAAGCTACAATGGCGTTAAATTGCACTCCAGTCCACTAATTACTGGTGCTAGCATTGCACATTAGGTCAAAACATAGTTAGTTCATTTAGAAATCCACAGCGGTAATGCTTATATGGATGTAATGTGACGCAAATGTGACCACAAAGAGATTTTGGGAACTACCTGCTTGTCTCCATGGAGATTACTGCTTTGCCTGGAATGCTCGTCAGTATGGAAACTAATGTCACTGCCATGTATTTATTCTATTGCTGATACTCTGCAGGTGATGTCATTCTATGGGGGTGTGTTACTAACTGTAGGCATGTTCTGTCTGAGACTCTGTTAGACTTTAATCTGAGCTTTGTTTCAACACAATCAGGCCAGAAAGAGCTGGCTTAGTCGGAACTACAGGTGAGCTGATTTGTGCTGTTAAACAGCTCCCTCTCAAATAACATTACAGCCACAAGCTAGTTAGCATTAGCCAACAGTTTTTCAATTGGTCACTCTGCCTATTTGTTGAAAATCAAACACCTAAACAGTACTATGGACAGTTGTATTGATCACAGGCTCTTGAAAAAGTGTTGTTTAAACCAATTTTGTATTTTTTTTTTTTTTTCTTGAGTTTTCAGACTATTTAAAAACTAGTTTGGCAGTGTTTGCTAATGGGTGCATTGTGTCACCATGGTAACTGATGAACATACACACATATACATCAGCACCAGCTTGATGTCATTGCAAAGTATCAATAGGTATGTAGAAATACATTGAAATACAAGTGTTACTGACCAGTAATTAGATCTGATGGCATGTCTCCATAAATAATATTTTTAATGCCATACTGTGTAACATTACTGTTACATGCCACAGGGTCTAGGGGGTGGCACGGTAACTAGGAAAAGATGCTAAAAAACCGGGTGTGGAACAAAAATGGGAGCATGGAGAGGTGTCCAAAAAGCAATAATGTTTATTACAAAAATTTCTAAAAGGTGTAGAAAAAAAATCAAAGGGTTAAATAACACAAAAATAAACAAGATCACTGCAGCTGAGGACCCACTGGTCGCTGGACTGGTGGCCGCTCTGGACTTTTATCCTGCCAAGCTGATTGTCGGTGGGCCAGGTGTGGCTGATCAGCTGGTGGGCGGATCTGAGTGGGTGGAGGCAAGGCAAACAAAAAAAATAAAGAAACTAGGACCAAGTCTGTAATAACTCCCCCCATAAAAACGGAGGAAAAAGGATATAGGTGCCCATCACCGCTTGAACGCAAGTGATCCTCAGTCTCGCGAAAGGGCATCAGCCACAACATTGTCTCTCCCCTTCTTGTGCCGGATGGTGATGTTATAGCCTTGGGCCAGCAGTGCCCACCGCATCAGCCGCAGGTTCTGGTTATACGTCTGGGCTATAAACACAAGGGGGTTGTGGTCTGTGGATACAGAGACTGGGACACTGGTGGATCCGACATATACATTGAAATGCTGGAGAGCTAGGAGCATGGCCAACGTCTCCTTTTCCATGATGGAGTAGTTGAGCTGGTGCTGCTTGAATTTAGAGGAGAAGTATGAGACTGAATGGGGGACACCAACCTCATTGTCTTGCAATAGCACAGCACCAGCTCCAGTGGCACTAGCATCCACCTCTAAAATGAAAGATTTGAAATAGTCAGGGGCTGAGAGAACTGGGGCACTACACAGGAGTGACTTGACTGCTTGGAAAGCACATTCACACTCCGCTGTCCAAATGAAGGGGACAGAAGGACTACAGAGGGCAGTGAGTGAGGCAATTAGCACAGAAAAGTTCTTACAAAAACAATGATAATAACCAGCTAGGCTTAAAAAAAACAACACAACTCTCTATGAGTGGTAGGAGTAGGGTAGGTAAGCCTCAACTTTCGAATTGACTGGCCGCACCGGTCCGTGACCAACTACCTTGCCAAGATAAGTTACAGTGGCCTTACTAAAGTCACATTTGGCTAGATTGAGCGTCAAGTTGGCTTGGGACAACCTCTTAAAAACCTCATGTAAGGTGCAGATGTGTTCAGACCAGATATCTGAGTAGACAACTATATCATCTAGGTACACATTACAGTTGGAGACATCACTAAGCACTAGGTGCATAAGGCATTGCAATGTGGCAGGTGCATTTCTCTTGCCAAAGGCCATTACAGTATACTGCATGAAATGGTCAGGTGTTACAAATGCAGATATATCAGAAGCTCTAGGAGTTAAAGGAACCTGCCAGTAGCCTTTTAACAGGTCTAACTTAGTAATGTGCACTGCAGGGTGGCAGAGGAAATGAATCTGGTACAATAACTGCATTAACTTACAACGTACAAAATCAAGGAGTACCATCTGTCTTGGGAGCAAGGAGAACTCCATAGACTATGGCTAGGTTTTGCCAGCCTATTATCTAACAGCTATTTAACCTCCTTTTTCATGGTCTCACGCTTGGTCAAAGATATGCATGCTGTTTGATAGGAGCAGCAGAACCTATATCAATATCATGCTCAAGTACATTAGTGCAAGAGGGGAGAGAGGGGCTGTCATCAATGAGGGGTAGGACCACAATAAAGCCAGGATGTCATTAAGTTGGTCTTCACTGGGATATGACTGACTGGCACCTAAACTGGACATAAACTCAGAGTTTGACAGCCGACCACACTGTTGGGCAACACTGGGCTCTTCAAAATCCTCCTCAGTTAACATGTCAAAACACACAGGTGACACACTAGGCACAGCTAACAAGGACAAGCTGGCTTCTGCTCCTCCCTCACATAAAAAGGCTTGAGCATATTAACATGGCAAAGCTGAGTTTTCCTCCTCCTCTCAGGTGTAAGAACAATGTAGTTTGTGTCAGACACTTTCTTCTCAACAACATAGGGGCCAGAGAAATGGCAGAGCCAAAAGTAGGAAGCAACACTAACAACTTATCACCAGGCTTGAAGTGACGGGCCACAGCCTTTTTATCAAAACGTTTCTTCATACTTTCACAACAGTGCTTGAGTGAGAGTCCGTTTTTGAACCCAGGGGCCACAGGGGCTGGAGAAAATTAATGACTGCGAGCCACCCGTTATGCATCCATAATGCCAATCGACCGGAGCACACACACAATCACACTCACACACATTCCCAAAAATTGCTCCACCTTATCCTGGAGGAGCGTCCAATCTGTTGTGTGCCACAGGGTCTAGGGGGTAGTACGGAAACTAGGAAATGATGTTAAAAAAGAAATAAGGTTTATTACAAAAATTACTAAAAGGTGTACAAAAATCAAAGGGTTAAATAACAAAAATAAACAACTAAGATCACTGCAGCGGAGGACCCACTAGTCTGTGGCATCTCTGGACTTTTATCCTGCCAAGTTGATTGCCAGTGGGCCAGATGAAGCTGATCAGCTGGTGGGCGGATCTGGGCGGGTGGAGGCAAGAGAAAAACAAAAAAATAAAGAAACTAGGACTAAGTCTGTAATAATTATAAACAATGCAATAACATCTGCATGGGCACAAGCAGGTGGTGAACTCTTTAATCATATACATAGAACATAAAACATAAAAAAAAAGTAAAGTTAAGGTTACATTTAGAAAGATGGACAAAATATATGTCAGTAGTTGTCTTGGGGAATCCTTTGTCTTATTTTATCTTTCTATAGTTGGATGCCTTGACATTTATTGTGTATTTGTTGCCTAATGGGGATTCCCATCATTTGCTGCTTAGCTATACTCAGTCACTGCCACTGTGACGCGAGAAGAGGAATGTTTAGCCCCAAGGTCCCCAGGAGACAAAGCAGCTTTACCCAATCACAATGATTTATTGTGTCCAGGTTACCACCATTTTCTCCATCCACTTGTCAGAAGGCAATTATTACATTTGTGTTATTGTCTTTGGAGCTCTGAGCAACAATATCAAATAGAGACTCTCACTTGGGTTAAATGCATTATACAGCAGTACAGACATTTAATACAAGTATAAGGGACAGGAGGACACTGGACAAGTCTCCATCATGGACACCCCTGCTCACCCACTGCACCAGACTATAGAGGGACAGAGGAGATAATACTCCAACAGGCTCCTACAGAGATTGAGGACTACATTCATACCATAGTCCATACACATGTACAACAACTCACCCTTATGTAACAGTTAACCCAATGTCCTGTCAATCACTATTTCATCTTTGCACTGTTTCTCCTTGCGACCTCTTGTATATAGCTGATATATTTGTATTACTATATTTCTATATTTAATTTTTACTTCTATATACATTTATATAATTATGCCTTATTTGACACCTGTTATTTTTGCTACTTATTTTGAATGTATTATGACCATTTATATTTTTGCTCTTTTTTAGTATAATACATTGTGATGCTACTGTGTCCAAATAATTTCCCTTATGGATCAATAAAGTTTGTCTAAGCCTAAGTATAAAATAGCCAATATTTGGTTGACAGTCATGGTCTGGAAAATAGAAAGCAAATTGTGTGGTTTGATGTGTGGTTTATATCAGATCATAAACTCAGCTCCCAAAATGCAGCAATAATTCATTACTATAGTTCTGCCATCACCACAGTTATGGTCACTCTGTCTTTTAGGTCACGCTAATACTAATGTGACATCTTCATCAAAGAACTGTAAGAAGTGTCTAGGGAAAGGGACTCTGGTGCTTTTTTGGCATTCTTTCTCTTTAAAATAAAAACATGTATGCCATGGTGTGCTCAAACTCTTTAGCTCTCTGAAAAGAAGTAGTTTGGCAAGTGACATCTCACCCCAATAGTGAGAACATGCACCTGAGTGACCAGTGATGTCCCTAACATTTCAACCAATCTAGTTTCACTGAAAAGAGCAGAGCACAGGGCACAGCGCATATTCTGAGGAGGGAAGTGGAGAGCAGGGATTTCATTTGTCAGGGAGATGATAAAAAGACTCCCCTTTCACACAGCACAGCGCGTAAGTTTGCAGTCCAATTTCTTACATTCTCAGACAGAGAGTAAGAGCACAGAGCTTCTATTTTGACACCTGCTGCCAACATATTTATTTTCCTTTTGATCAAAATGGGGATTTTTTGAAAGAGGTGTGAATCTGTAGTGGCCATAGTGGGTAAAGAATGACAGATATTGACTAAAATTTTGTGAGGTGAGACAAAACATAAAGGACAAACTGAAGGCCAATACTTGATATTAAATAATTAAAATATTTTGGTGGTAGATATTAGAGGCTTTGAAAACATGGATAACTTATGGATAACTTATTTTAATACACCCTAAATGGGATTGTTACTTCGATCCAATAGCTTATAGGTGAGAAGGATTGAACCTTGTCTAAAATTGTATTTTTTGAAAATTCTGACTTCATAATTTATGCCTACCTGAGGGGTACCCCACTTACTGACCTCTCAATATGATTACATAGAAGTATTTTCCATAAAAAAAACTTTTATCTGAAATTACTTCAGTGTTTTGTGGTAAATTCTGTCCCTTCATGCCTGTCTCTTCGCCAAGTGGATACTTCCATGTAAAAGCATGGAGCATGTGGTGGATGATTTATTTGCTTTCTTCTGCTGAGTCATGGGGCAGAGTGAATCTTTGAGCAAACACACAGAGACAACTGTAGTAATCCCCCTCATTTGCAGAGTAAGAGCAGCGGGCTGGAGGTGTCTCTATCAGTCTTCCAGGATTACTGCAGGTTAATTGAACATGTAAAGGTCAGACGACACATATAAATCTATGTAAAGTGTGCTGATTGCAGCTACTCGCTCAATTGTGTTTGTGTCTGTACACGCGTGCGTGAGTGTGTGAGTAGACTATGCTAAAGGAAATACAGCATTATCTCAATTTCACAATGCTGCTAGAGATCTTAGTCCACTGGCATCTTTGCAATATTGAAAAATTAAATTGAAACACTGACCTTGTCTCACAATTGACAGGGAAATATTGTAAAGAAGTATACAAAAAGGTGGTAACGGTAAGGGTTAGCATTAGGGTTAGGGTGGTTAGGGTAAGGGTTAGGGTTAGGGTTAGGGTTAGTAAGTAAGTGTGATTGCCCTTGCATGTCCCAAAGACTCAATTTAAAGACATTAAATCAAGTTGTCCTCAATGAATTGTACACAGTATTAAAAACAATAATAAAATGTATATGATTTATCTATCTAGATTCTATGTGTTTTCGGTATCACTCTTGACTTGCGTCCTTTATTTCCTCAGTTGGGTAAGTTGTAGCAGCTTATGTGACCTTCCTGTAGCGCCTCATAAAAAGAGAAGTAGACCTTGGAGAAACAGGCTTAGAATGTCAAGGTGACTCTATACTGTAGTACTGTATGTGTGTGTGATTCATTTGTACATCACAGACTGACGCAGGTCCCGGAGTACACACTACCATCACTGCACCACTCCCTCCTGGCTATTGTCTCTTCCTCTGTCTCCACATTTCCGTATTTCTCCCATGTGGGCATCCATCGCTGTCTTCTTTCATCTCTTCTTCCCGTATACCCCCTTGTGTCCATTCACAGCTCACTCAAACGTCTAGTCTGGCTGCTGGGCATCTGTGGTGACTGACAACATAAACACCTGGGTTTTTGTCATATTCTCAAGACACTTACAGAAATCCATCTTGTTAGTATAATAATTATTGAGATTAGATTCAAAGTGTTCCCAGTGCATATAATGTTAAAAAGTACCTCAACAGAAGTGAAAATCACACTACTTAAGGCTAATCTCAATCAAGTTTTTTATAGTGCTCTACTTAGTACACTATACTAAGATTCTACAAAAATACTAAGAACTTCAGTTTCATAGCCCTATGACTGAGGACTTGGGACTTGACTTCAGGCAAGAGGTCTGGCACTTGTGGACAAATGAATTGGATTCAGGCTTGACAAATTACAGCTCTCAAATTCTTATCTGCCTACCTATATCTGCTTTTATAAACATGACTTTAAATAATTATGAGTGAGTACAGCTTGTTAAATAATGAGAAGTCTCCGCTTGGTTGGTCTGAACTTGTGACTTGGACCCGGTTTTAAATGATGATGATTAGGCGATGACTCAACTTGGACTCAAAAATGGGGATGGGGATACTATTTTAAACTTTTTATTGTACTGTTTTTTTGATGCTGCAGATAAACTGTCCCTGAGTACAGTGTTTTGTTTCTGTGTAATTTTTATACTGAAATGACAAATAAATTCAGATCTCGATTCTGATTCTGAACGATGAGGACCTGGATTTGCCCTGGTAGACCTGAGGACTTGACTCGGACTAGTATAAAGTGACTTGTCCTTTACCAGTGACAACTTTAGCCAAAAATACAAACTGGAGCGTGACTTGGACTTGAAAAATCGTGACTCAACCACAACCCTAGAAACACAGTCTGTCGAGATGTGTCCTGTCAAAGTCAGACACTAGTTCATGTACTCTGGGCCGCGGAGTACAACACAAACAAGTGAGCAATGCCAAGGTCTGAAACTTGTATTGTGTGCCAAGGGAGACTTCAAAACTCGGTACACATCTCACAGAACCCACATAAGCACTCAGGACACGGTGAGCTCCTCCACCTCTGCTCCGCTCAAGCCCTACTCCGCTTGATGGACATGTGATAACCCCATCAGCTGGTTTCTCGGAGTCCAGGACAGGTGACAAAAACATGTGATGCCCTTCACTGGCTCCTTGTGTTGTGACTGCAGCTCTGCCTTTTATTGTTTACCATTTGTACAGCATGTCAAGCAGCTCGCCTTATCGTGTTGCCAAGGCTTAACTGGCTTAAGAGGTCATTGCAGTTAATTTGTTTTTGTTGCCACCTCATGTCAGAAAATTGCTTGTTTCAGAAGGCACATTTAACAAGGCAAGGTTGGGCAAGATCCTTCCAAAGAGTAATGAGTTAAAGTTACCTGTTCTCCACCAAAGTCATTGCGTTACTGGGTGATGAAAGTAAGTAAAAACCAGATAACTAGTAAAAAAAAAAGAAAAAAAAAGAAAGAAAACTCCTCAAAAACACCTCTGCAGCGGTATGTATATGTATAAAGTAAAAACAAGCTATATTCAGCCTTATTATCACTAAATGTGCCCAAAACAGGCAACAGTGCAGTCACAGCAATGCTCAATCAGCTGACCTTTTTACATAGCAGACACTGCTCAAATAACACATTTAAACAAGTTGATATCAGAACATGCACGCTATCTGACAGTTTGTACACTTGTCAAACCAGAGGGGAGCCATCAAATAGGTATTTAATTAACTACACTACATAGATAAATAGTGTAAATAGATGGCTATATCCTCTTCTCTTGGCTTGCATCTTCTTTTGTAATCTGTGAACTCCATTCATGTGTCACTCCCACTGTAGTTATCTGTGTGTACTCCCATCACAAAGAGTTGCTAAATATTGATGTGTATCCATAAAACCCACTCATATGCAGCATATTTCCTCTTGGAAAGACCAGGGTAGACCGTGTGTTGAGCCAAAACCAATGAAATGTCAGGGAAGTGTTTATGCCCGCCTAATGCTGCTTCTGATTGGTCACCTTTACAGTCACTCTGTTTTTAGCCAATTGCTGTTTCTAATTCCATGTCTCAGTCTCATTTAGTTCCCAAAACAAAGGAAAAAAAACTTTGCAGCTTTCTTGAATGAGATGAGAGCAGAGTCTGATTTGTCACAGCTGCTGTGACTCACAGTAAAATAACAAGTCCTGTTGCATTAGTAATGCCATTATACTTAAACAGCATTATTCCCAAGACTGCTTACGGCCCATATGTGATCTGTATTCATCAGGGCTATAAACTGCTATGTCTTTATCTTAATTTAATAGAAATTTATGCATTTTTTCAATTGCTTTGGCACGTTTTTTGAAAGTTTTAATAAATCTGGCAAATCTTTTGCACACTTTGCAAAACCTCAAACTGCAAAAATCCACACAAGACACAAAACAAATTAGAATGTTTGAAAAAGTAAACTTTGTGAACAAAACAGAACAGTCTTGTAAAAAGGAGACTTTGGTTAAAATACAAATCCAGTCAGATTTGTAAACTTCTCCAACCATCATCTAAACACTTTTAAACATGTAGTGTGAGGGAGTCAGAGACCTGTGGGACCAGTATCACACTGTTTCTGTTGGTTTGAAAGTGAGATAGATGTTCTCATTTAGGTCACAAAAAACCACAATTATCAAATTTGTGCTTTTTAGCAGTTGGTGTCTAAATTTTGTCAGATTTAGACCTCAAAGTCTCTGAATGAAAACCTGGTTTTCACTACAGAAGTCTTTTACACTGTGTTTGTAGTGCTTCTGTATCTGTCTATAAAGTCTATTCATATTGTGATCCCTGGACTTTGGTGAGTATAATCATTTTGACTGGAAAAAATAACAAGAACTGAAAATACATTTGAGCTTTTCAGTGCATTTGTAAACACAAACACATTTTGTTTACCATTAGTAAATGCAATAGTAGATTTGGCAGATAATCATTTGTGTTTAGCACTTACCTGACCAGCCAGTCCCTCCTACATTTTGTTCAAATGCAGAATGGTGTTGAACTGCACATTCAGCCTCAGCCGCTAATTTGTAGCACATGTCTCTCAAATTTGGAGGACATCTCTCAAAACTCAAGAAGGGTCTGGCTGCAGCCGATGGGCAGGGCCATGCAATAGCTGCTTTCCCAATAGTGTGGAGGGGCAAAACAACAATGGGCAAAAACGAGGTATAGCCCCTTTAAACTTGTAGTGTTTATGTGTCGTCTTCTTCTATTTATAATATTATGACTGTTAGCCTGCTCGTCTGTTGGTACAAAAAACGCACAGATGACTGCGTTCACTCGCATTAACATGGACAAGCACACACACACCTCCTCGTCCAGCAGCAGAGTGAGCCCATTCTGATCTTTTCCAGCCTGTTTGGTATTCAGGTCGTATCTCTCAGACGCAGACAACTGAACAAGTAGTTGGCCTGGGATTTGAGCCACATCAGCTGTCACTTGTCACTCAACAAGGCCTTTGTCAGATAAGATTTTTGTTATCATGAATTAGGCTGGAGGTAAAAATGCTTCTCTTGGCATTTCAGATGGTGCAGAGTAAACATTTCAAGTGATAATAAGAAAAGTGTGTTTGACAATTTAAGGCAATGGACAAAAATAATGGGCACAAGGTGGTTTTTAGTCTTTATTTTTTTCCTTTCTCCAAGTACAAGTCTCTTAATAGCCAGCGCAGATAAAAGTTGGAGTATTTTTGTCATGCTTGACAGTCTGACATATTTTGACAGAAGAAGGAAAGAAAGTCTGTGTGGGACACTTGTTTGGAGTGGAATGATTGGCAGACTGGGGAGTGGTGGCCAACTGGATCCACTATGATGATCTGTCACACACAGTCTATATTAAGTCAGTCATATTTGCCTCAAGGGATGGGGTAAATATACCTTATGGGGTAAAGGCTACAACTGTTGTTTGCAGGTCCATCAACAGACATTTTGGGGCCTGTTGCGAGAAGGCTCACATAGCCCTCCCTGTATTATAAAATCACACTTGGTTTGAATGTTTTGATTTATACAACAGCATGGGAAGCAACAACATGGGTAGCATGGGTAACAAAAAGATTTTATGTTATGCAGTATGTACATGGTATGGTTGCATAACTGGGAAAAAAAAAAAATGCAATCTCAAATGAATTAATGACTTAAAATGCTTGAATTAAGTGTATGAAGTAGTTGATATGAGTACATTCTGACTTTCTTAATAAGATTGTCAATGAAACAAGCATAAATAAGATAAATATAAGCATTTTCTGACTTGAAATTGGCAAAGCTTTCTACAGCTTTTGTTGGCAGATCTCAAGATACTACTTAATTCAAGTAGTTATCTTATTTAAGAGTGCCATTTTTGTTATTTATTTATTTATTTTTTTCATAAATAGCAATAATATTTGGGTATTTTATAGTATGTAACAACAAATGTGTGGAGAAGTTATTTTACTAGCCTGTGCTGGTAGTGAGGCAATTTTAGTGAAGTCAAAAAAAAAAAAAATCTTTGTTATTCCATTTGTCTCCAACCTTAGTGAATAAGTGCTTGTTCAGAGCAGCTTCACCACATGAGTGTGTGGGCTGATGTACCCATGCCTTCTTCATTGATTACTTCATTGCACATCCTTGAAACTGAAAAGTAAACTAAATGTTTTTTTGTTTTTGGAATAAAAAGACACAGTTCAGAAGTAATAGATACTTATGGAAGCCTTGCACCGGTGACATTGTGCCTTTATGTCTAACAAGCTTGATTTGGGGAAAAAAGGGGGTAGAAAAAGAAGTTATAATATTAAAGATTGGGCAATTAATTGAAAATGAATCAAGATCAAGATTCAGTCATGTCTTGTTATCAATGATATGCTTTGGTGATTCTATAGGACCACAACCAATCCTCTGTTAGCAAAAACAAGCAAGTGAAGTCTGGAGCTGAGTTCAGAGTTTGGAGGGGGGAAAAGTAGTTAGTTTTTTTTTTGTGTGTGTGTGTGTGTGTGTGTGTGCGTGTGCGTGTGTGTGTGCGTGTGTGTGTGTGTGTTAGTTAAATGGGACTGATTAAAAGACTTGTCTTTTTCTCCAGAAGAAGGGCTTGAATCCAAAACATCACATTGTGGTGCTATTAAAATATTTGTTTTTAAAAAATGGGAGCTCCAAAGAACCCTTAGTGCTTAGTGCAGATCTGTTTTTTTTTTTTTCTTTTCTACAAGTTTTGCCTTTGGACCCAGCACACAGACGCAGCTTTTATCGGATATGCATCTCTATCTCTATCTACCAGTTATGAAATCAATAGAAAAATATAAACTTATAGAAAATCCCGAATTATAAATGTGGCTATGAAAAGTATTTTACAAAATAACAGCAATCAAATGTGATAATTTTACCATTTCATACACACAACCATGCCTTCTTCTACTTACTTACTCTATTCACAGGTGTGACAGGCATTGTGTACATCTCGCTCAGCCCTTTAGTTGTCATTTGTCACTCTGTGTCTCTGGAGCAGCCGAGGTGAGGCGGATCACAGCTGTTGACAAAAGCCAGGTGCTGCTAAGTGCTCTTGTTGAGTTCTTTTGTGTTGTTTTGTCTATTATTTGTGTGGCTGTGTGGGGCAGAGCAGTGCTGGGGAATCCTGTGTTGTCATTTGTCAATCCGAGGTGATTTGGGCAGAGGTGGTAGACGTGCAGCCGCTGCATCCTTGACTCTGAATGCGTCTGTTCAAACTGCACACAGGTTAATGTCCAGTTCTTGAGAGAGAGCTTAGACGCCTCTTGATCTTTGCCCCTGACAATCTTATCCACTGACTGTGAAATATCATGGGGATAAAACTGTTAAAGCAGTCCTATTATACAAAATTGACTTTTCAGAGCTTTTAACCATGTTATAGTTGTTTCCTCTCGCCATTTACTCACCCAAAGCTGTCTTTGGAGTGATTTGTGCATGTTTGAGCAATCTTTAATTGCTTATTTAGAAGATGCCATATTGCCGTTTTCACCGCCACCGGAATACGCCCACTGCTCTGTACTTACTTTGTTGTATTGTATTGTATTATAATAAAATATATGCTTAGGATTTGGCAGCATCACGTAGTAAAAAATGACTACGTTAGCGTGATGTGCAGCTACCAATCGGAGATGCTGACTGTTGTAATGACGTTTATGGCAAAATCTGCTGCTATTGGGCATCTCAGTTTTCTTACACAGAAGTCATTGGACTTGTTTCTTTTATTACCGGTAGGTTATTTTATATGAATATTGTGATTTAAAATGTGCAGGTGTCATTCATTATAGCCATATAGCAGACACAAGCACAATAGGTCTTCCTTAACATTTACTTTGACCACTTCACAAGTTGATACAATAATCTGAAGCTGAAACCTAAGAATACAACATTGTTTCTTAGTCGTTTTTCATCTTTGAAACAGACTGTCAAGAACTATGATATCATCATATCATTCAGAGTAAAGTGTTGGTCAACCATCACTATTCTTTATTTAGAATTATATTCATTCTTTTGTGCTTTATTCATGACATAAACATCACATGGGCATCTTTACTAACTGCTTAAGCTCCTACTTTATTTATAAATATCTGTCCTGTTAGCATAAGTTATTTCAGATGTTAAGTCTGCTGACACCAGCTTTAACTTGGGTGCGTTTCTGCCTTCAAACCCCTAGCATTTTCTATTTTAATGCCCAGTATTGATTTGTTGCCTCGGGCTGTAATGAACTTCTCTCTTTCCATCCACTGCGTAGGAGTTGGTTCAATGCAGTTGTTTTAAAGAACTTTTCTGTAAATGGACTTGTTTTCAATCCAGCTCACTCTGGTCTCCTCCAGCCCAGCCACAGCTGCCCACACTGTCTCACACAGGCCAGCCTCAGCACTGGTGAGATGCTCTGAAGTGAAAGTAACTGCATCAGTGTGTTCCATTGTATGAGTTGAACTAAAATAATCACCATAGTAAATAAGACACAAATGTCCAGTTAGAGCACCCTTGTAAAACTATGGCTGGATGTTTTCAAATCAGCAAATGTATGAACTGATATTCTGCAGATGGCTGCATTTCTTACTTGTTATGAAAGGATTTGAATGATCTATGGTGCCTTAGGCAGCCTTAAAAATCAGCTGGATGGGGAGTGAAAAGCAACTGACAAATGATATTGACAGATGAAGAAACATTCTTGGTTGCTCTGAAATCATTGTTTGTATTATAGATTTATATTTACGCTCAGATTGATACATCTCACAGTTTAACTATGTAAGTTATCAATGTTTTAGTGTGGGTTTACTGACTTAACTTGATACAGTATCAGTCATGCAACACAATCTCTATGCTAAAATCTTTTTAGCTTTTTTTATGCAAGTTCATTTTTCGCTCCACATTCTAAGCCCCTTCAGGTCCAAGGAAAGAGTTTGGCTGCACATGCCACCATTATCATTACTATTTTACTAGAACTTTTACTGGAAGTAAATTCCACTCTGGCAGTGCCATGTTGGGGCACAGAATAAAGTTGAGCAATTTGTGGAAAACACCAGGAGGAGAGAGGAAAAATAAGAGGTGCACTTGAGGAGAGAGTTGTTGGTGAGGAATGGAGGAAGATAAAGAGTGAGATGGAATACAAGAGGTCTGGCATACAGCCCAAGGAAGCTGTTAAGGTCATCGGACTTTCTTGGCCAACTACCTTCTGTGGAGCTGTCATCAACTGCACTGGTGGTTACCGCAGAATACATTTTCTGAGACTGAAGTTGAGGTTTCCAAAAAGAACATTCAGGTACTTCTAAACTGCATTAAAGAAACCACATACAATTTCTATAAGTCTACTAAGTAAGCATTTAGTGTGTGACAATGCAAAATTCAGAGATCTCATTAAAATAAATTATTTGTCAATTTTTATCACCAAAGTGAGGTAGGAAAATTGACGTGCCAATTTTTAAATAACCAAGTGCCCTGCATTTAAGCAGGTAGTGTATGTCTGTATGTTTGTAAACAGTTTTATATATAATCTACTTTATGATATATATGTTTCCCAGTGGTGTTTCCAAACTGTTGTTTGTTTTTGAAGAAAAAACTAATTGACCAAAAATAGCACCCCCATGACTGGAGACACATATGGTGTCTCTAAAGGGTCAAAAAAGCCAAAGGACGGCCAAAGAACTTTCAGCATTTCTTAATTTGTGCGTCCCCTCAGTCATGATCAGCTGTTCTCCCAAGGCAAAGGTGGCACAGCTCTCTCCCTGCTGGCTGACATAAAAGGTTGTGTGAAAAATTACAACAGTCCTGAATATTAGAAGCGCCGGCAAAATACTTTCTCAGCCAATCCATCACCGTGGGGACGCAGGTCTGAGAAGTGTGTGGACACCTAAAAGTCACTGTGATAAACATGTGGGAGCGTCTCTCTGTGTGATGGGCTGTGTGGATAACCTTGTATAGTGGACATCAAATGTGACACTGTGCCAGTTAACCCCACACAAGGAAGAAATCTATCATGTTCTTCAAATGATCATGTCTCCATGAGACAAAATGTCCACACACACTCCAATGATGTCCTTGTGCGTACTGGCCCCTCCCACTCTGATGTCATTTTTATGTGTCTCATTTGGACTGCTTCTATTGTGACTGTGTGGGGATCATTGGAGATATATTTCCAGTGAACTGAATTTGTTTTTGCCCTTCCAGTGCAACACTTTGCATGTGATAATGTACCCAATTTAATTGTATGTAACTGTATGTATGATATCACAGCACCTTGTGTTTTTACCAAAGACATGACACAACTTGCATATAGTCATGATCATGAGAAAAATGAGAAAATAATGCCAACATTCAATAATTAGCTTTTGTAATTGTTGCCAATCATTGAGTCATTGCCAGTCATTGATCAGTCATTGTTTATATATATACATTATACATTTAATGTTGTATCTTTTCCCTCCTTTGTGAGGAACAAGAACGAACAAAGCTCATGTCAGAGACCAACAATGTATATTTTTTTAAAGATGGACTGAACATAATAGTCATGCAAAAAATGCATGCTCCATTCTGAAGGTAGTCAGTGTAACAGCAGCATTAAAAAGCAGTAGGTCAGGTTCCATATTGATCCCACACTTTCACATCTATTTTCTAAACGTATGTGTCAAGTGGTGTAATGTCCAGACAGGCCTATAAGAGCACCGAACACAGCTGTTTGCCATAATGCAAACCCTGCCTTCTTCAGCCAGAGATCTGTGCAGAGTCATAGCAAAAGAAAGGCCAGTCTGTTTATATTATTACACTCTAAACAGTATAGAAAAAGGTCTTAACTCTATGTTTGAAATTACAATCATATACTTTGGCAAAGAAAGTTACATCTCACTAGTTAGCGTTAAACAAGACAGAGCTGTTAGATATGGTGTGTTATTAAAACATAGATTGCTTTCTCCTTGCAATCTATTTAGAGAATAATTTAGAGATTTTTGCGGGCTTATGAGCTTTGAATAATGGTGATATATATATATATATATATATATATATATATATATATATATATATATATATATATATATATATATATATATTTATTTATTTTATTTTTTTTCTACAGCAATACTTTCATAAAGTAAACTTCAGCAGCATTTAGATGAATGGTGGAATATTGTCTGCTATCTGTGAGTGTTGGAGCCTGTGAATACCTCCCCTTCTCCCTGTCACTGTGTTTCTCTTTCATTTCCTCTCATTCACCCACATTCTATTCTCACTTGTGCCTTGAG
The DNA here is from genome assembly GCA_029959045.1 of Taenioides sp. WSHXM2023. NCBI lineage: Eukaryota > Metazoa > Chordata > Actinopteri > Gobiiformes > Gobiidae > Taenioides > Taenioides sp. WSHXM2023. The sequence continues at coordinate 15,713,695 of CM057090.1, forward strand.
TACATTTCCAATTTGATAAGCTTTGTTGCTTTGTTTCTTCTAACAATTAATGGTAATTTGCAGCAGCACTCCAAACTGAATTCCTATCTTCATGGACATTTTCATCAATATTGCCAACATGAAACGAAAGCACGGACGCAGGGAAGCAAGACTAATTTGTTGTCATTGACACTTTCTGCCTGGGGAGGAGGTTTTCTTCAATTGTCGGCCAAATTGAATGGGTTTGCATTCGTTTTTTCCTCCTTTCCCCAAAGAACTTAACTTGTCAGAACTTTCTGAGATGGAGAAAAATGCACCAGCATTTAATTTGTGAAGCAAAGATTATTATTGATGGACCAATGTTTCCGTAGGACTTTACTCAGAGTAGTTCCAGCACTGTCACTCTGCCATAAGCATCGATTTGACATGGTACAGTAGGTGCCTCCTCGCTCGCTGTAGATCTCTAATACCCCGCATGGCTGTTTGAAAGGAATTTAATCTGAGCATGTATAAGTCTGATCCAAGCATCTCTCAGTCGTGTGGAAACTGGTGAAACGCTCCAGCACTGATCTTCAGCTGGCACTAAGCCACTTTTATCACAGGGCTCAATGTAGACGCCTCTGACTCTGTGCAGGGCTGCTGTGCCATGGAATCAAATGTATTTTCATGTAACCAAGTTTAAAATGGGCTCTTTGTTTGATAACATGATTTACAATGTGTGCTGAGGGATATATCAGTGCAAGGTTATATTGGGTAATATTAAAGCTGCACTACACTGTCACAAATGTCTGTACAATTAGTTATGTTTAGTGCTATATTGTGGAACATACCGTGGTTCAAGAATACACACAACCCAACACTTTACAAAGATATGCATCTGGTCACTGGTGCATCTTACCGAGTTCAGATGGGCGTGATTGACAGGTGGATTAGCCAATCAGGGACATGTATGGTCCATCTGAATCAAAACAAATATGCCTGCTTACAAAGAAAAAAAAGGATAAAAGTATCACAGGGGAAACTAAACTTTATTAATCTGAGTTGAGAGAAATTTCATTTTGTTCAAAATGATGGGTGACCAGTGAGTTCCTTTGATTTACAAACATCACTGAAACTGTGTTTGAGCCTGGCTCAAGGTGTGATAGAGAGAGTGGTGACCAGACTGATTTCACTCGATATCACTAGAACATGCCAGGCAAAGAAAGGCAGCTTTAATAACAGTGCTGAAAATGTATTCTGCCCCCTGTAGAAGTAAAAATAAAATAAATAAATAGCCTAACATTTTAAGAATATCACTAATACACAAACTGCCCATTATACCTTTTAGTGTGCTTTGAGCACTTTTAGAGCGCTGACCTTTGTCTGAAAAAACCCCCTGTGGAGAAGACAGATCCAACCCACTTCCTGAGCAGACCTGAGCAGAAATTTCAATAACTCGGTGGGTTTTCCCAGCACACACTCTTTCACCCACTCTGTCACTCACTGAAACATGATTCTTTTTTTCCTTTGTTACTAAATCAGTCATTCTACAAAAAAACGACAGAATAATTACTTTGTCAGCTCTTTGATTCTATGGCTCATATCAACCCATTAAAAGTGACAGAAACTAGTGCTTTTGGAATTATTGTCACAAAGCACCCACAACATGTGCTTCTACTGTAGCATAAAATCAGGTTTGTCATGTGCCTTCCACTGCTGCTTCTGTGCACTGTTTGAAGCTATCATGACTTTATGCTGGTACATTTTACTAAATAAATAAATCCTTCATTGCTGCATATTTATGCACTCTACAAGCTCACTGAGGACGAAACAGACCGTAAAAAGGCACTCTTCCCAGTGTCCATCAATATTACACTGCACATTTTGGGGAAGATCCATGGGGACTTTGGTGTGCAGTCCTAAATAGACTAAACTGCTAAAACACCTGTCAGACTTAAGACTTTATTTTTTTTTATTTTTCTACACAAACATTTCCTTTTGACATTTTGATCTAATTACATTAAATCTGATCAACCGCACAAACAAGCTTTGGGAAAGTTATAAATTCATCGGGATATATCTGATTGATGTCAGTATGGAAAGAAAACAATGCAACGCTGCATTTGTGATGAAACATTAAATATGTGTTTGTTTGTACAATGCACTACACAACACTACACTATACTACACTTGCAGTTGAAGACAGTAGTTTGTTACATGAATGTCCTTTTCTGAAGGTCACTTTAGGAATGTGCCATTTTTATAAAATACTACTTTACTATGCTTTTATTTATGCCTTTTATCTTGTCTCTTTTTCTCTCTTTCTCAAGAACCTGTGAAGTATGAAAACATAAAAGATAATAGTGACTTTTATTGTATTCTGTAATTAAAATGCAAGCCTTTCTGTCTGTTGATTTCAGGATGGTATGGGGAACCTCAGAGTGACTAAAGATGGAGTGCGTCTGGAGGGAGTGTCTCAGTTCCTGTCCCCTCTGTATGTCCAGGAGATATGGTCTCGTGGGGTAAGAGCTTCTTATTACCAATACTTTGGGAAGTTAATATTATGTTAGTTTGCTTTTTCTAGCATAAATGTACCTTTTTATTTATGATGATATGTATGGTGCCGTATGTAATGTTCTCGGCATGCTGAAAATGAGCTGGCTGACATGTTGCGTCCTGTGGTGAGCCTGTGTATTTCTCATGTATGTGACACATTATAACCCCACATATGAGCACTGGTCCATTCATCACCTACAGAATCAGTATTGATTGTGTGTGTGTGTGTGTGCGTGTGCGTGTGCGTGTGTGTGTGTGTGTGTGTGTGTGTGCGTGCGTGCGTGCGTGTGTGTGTGTTTGTATGAATACTGAAGTCACAAGTACAGTGTGTGCATAGGGCCTGTGTTGTTGTGAATGACCCAGGGTAATTAATTATTTTGAGTTTTCTTGAGCCAGAATCCATCATAAATCTACTTGACATGTTGTCCAAGTTAATGAGCATGGTGGGTTATGGTGTATCTGCAGTACTGGCAATTTAACTAAAAAATACAAAAATTTGAACTATTAGGCCTGAATATTTTAGATGGGGACTATTGGAACACAATGTGGGTAATGAATTTAAAAAGGAGGAAAGCATGAGTTCAGCAGGAGTTCAACAGAGGTACAAAATGGCTTAATACAAAAAAGTACTTAATTTAATTTTGGTTGGTGTTTCAAATGGCTCCACTCAAGATGTATCCTACTCTCAGAGGAAGACGAGTCAGCAACAGAAAACAATAATTACTAATGAGAAATTTCATTATCCACCAAACCCAATATGCATTAAGAGAAATGTGGGATGTCGCCATGGTAACACAGATTAGCGGTTGCACCTGTGGAGAGCTCTGAACTGACTCTGAACTCGGGTGTCAGGATATCGTTTGCATTTCACATTTTAGGGAGCAGTCAGCTGTGAATTCTCCCATAGTGCCCTGCAGCTTATTTACACATTGTGATGGTGTTGACAATACTTGAAATGAAAGACAAAAAAACAATACATTTTTCTTCAGTTCTGTCCTGCAAATGTATGCTTTCAAAAATATCTGATTTTGTTTTAACCAACTTGTGGAGCTGCAGTAGTTTGGGCTTCATCTGCCACTAGTTCTTCAGTATCACCTTCTTGCACGTTTGAGACATTGGCAACTGCAGAATCTGTTTGTAACTTCAAATGTGTGGAAATAACTTTCACTTGATGCCTAATTACACAAACAGATATGTACTTTTGCTGTGGTGTTATTTTTAAAGGTATATTGCACAAAATTGACATTTTAAACCGTGTTAATGTGTTCCGTGTAATGTGTAATGTTGTTTCCTCATGAAAAACATACCTGGAGTTTTGTTTTGTTCCATTTATGTCATTTATGTTTGAGTAACCCTTTATCCTTTCTACATCTTCAAAGCTCAAAATGGACATTCCAATGAGACGGGCAAACATCTTGGATTTATGCTACGTTAACATTGCTGATGCTTTCCGTGTCCGTTCGTATCCACCGCTTGGGACTGCGGATCATAACATTGTCTCACTACTTCCGTTGTACAGACAACAACTGAAGAGACTCCGCCCGGAGTGCTACAGCGTCCTGCAGTGGTTTGGGAAGGCCACTGCATGTCTTCAGGGTTCGCTGGCTTGCACAGACTGGGAGTTTTTTTTTTTCAGGGGGACATTGATTCCCAGGCCTTTGTGATCACTGATTATATAAACTTCTGCATTGGTACTTGCATTCCAGTCCAAACAATTAAGAAATTTCCCAATACCAATCCTTGGGTTACTCCTCAACTTAGACAAAGTTTGAAAAAGAAATACAAAGCATTCAAGGAAAATTATTTGGCTGATGTGAAATTGGCAAATTGTGAGGTCAAAAATATGGTACTGAAGGCAAAACTGAAATACAAGGACAGATTGGAAAGGGAGTTCTTTAATATGAACACAAAACAAGCATTCCATAAGGTACGCACATTAGCAGGTTGCGAATCCAAACCCACTGCACAGACAGTTACAGACACGGCACAGTTTGTGGGAGAGCTCAATACATTCTGTGCTCATTTTGATGAGGTGTATTATTCTGCTGAATGTGAGAGACTCCTGAGGGAACTTCCAGCAGCTGACCAGGATTCATTACTCTCTTTAACAGTGGAGGACCTGAGGCTTCAGCTCAGCAGATGCAAGCTGGGCAAAGCCCCTGGTCCTGATGACATCTCAGCTAAGGTGCTGAAGAACTGCAGACAGGAGCTATCTCCTGTTATTCACTCCCTGTTCAAAGATGTCTTTTTCACAACCACCATACCAACCATCTGGAAAACATCCATATACATCCCTGTACCAAAGAAGCCCATGCCTATGGAGCTCAATCATTACCGACCTGTGGCACTCACCTCCATCCTAATGAAGTGCCTGGAGAAACTGCTTCTGAACATCATCTTGCCGGTTGTTAGCCCTCAACTAGACCCACTCCAATTTGCCTATAAAGCAAGGAGAGGCATGGAGGATGCTGTAGCCTGTCTGCTGCACCTCCTCCTCCAGCACCTAGACTCTCTAGGACACTTCGCCTGGATCCTTCGTGGACTTCAGCTCAGCCTTCAACTCCGTCCAGAGGCACCTGATGATCCAGAAACTGCAACAACTCAATATCTCCTCCAGACTGATCCATCTCATCCATAACTTCCTGAGCAACAAACAGCAGGTTATACGGTTGGGCGTGACCACATCCTCTGCCCTCACCATAAACACCGATGCACCGCAGGGATGTGTGCTTCACCCATTTCTTTACAATATTAGTCCTTCCGCAAACATAACATACCTCACATACGCAGATGACACTGCTATCCTTACGCTGCTCAAAGACAATAATTCAGTTATGGACTATTACAACACAATCATGAAATTCACCAAGTGGTGCAGTGACAACCATCTCCACCTCAATGTCAGTAAAATGAAGGAACTCATATTCAACCCCCCTCACCACAGCCACCTGTCATCATTAGCAACCAGACAGTAGAGACAGTGGACATTTTCAAATATCTCGGGGTCACAATAGACAATACACTTACATTTTATCAGCATATCACGGACATTTAAAAAGAAGCCATCAACGATTGTCAGTAATCAGAAAGCTCAAAGGACTCTATGTTTCTCCACATCTGTTATTACTGTTGTACCAATCTATCATCCAGTCCATCCTGTTGTATTGTTCCACCTGCTTTTTCAGTATGCTCAATGTTAAAAACCGGTCTAAACTCACAAAGGAAACACATAACAGCTGCTAAAATTATAGGACTCCCCACACCCAACCTTGCAGATCTTAACAACAGGGCCATTGGACACATTGCACTCTCCATAGAACAGGACCCCACTCACCCACTACAGGAACACCTCACCCCTCTGCCCTCAGGACGGAGGTACAGGGCGCTCAGGTGCAGGAGGGCCCGCTTATCCCCTCGGCCATCACATTTCTGAACAACAGGCCCCGTGTTTGTTGTGTTGTGTTGTTGCTGTATATGTCAAACAAGCTCTGTGTCCGAGAAAATGAATTTCCCCTTGGGGACAATAAAAGTCTAAAGTCTAAATGCTCTGTTCCACCTTGTGATGTCATGAAGCTGTAGTTTTCAAGTTAACAGCTATCTTTTACGGCGTTTATGAAGTTTAAAAACTCAGCCTAAATATGCAGGGTTTATGTGTTAAACATATGTGAACAAAACACAACTCCAAGTGTAGTATGTTTGTGATGGGAAAACAACATTATAACATATATATTGTATGTATTTCTTTATGCATCCTCACAGAAGTATTCACCGAAACATTCCCTCATGGCTCTTGATGCTTTTGGCAAACAGTCCTAGCCCCTGGTGAATATAGGCTTAGAGCTACACCAGAAACTTAATTACTTGGGCACAGAGAGTGAAAAGCCTTTTGAAACAGAATCATGTCATTAGCCAAGAAAGCTGTGAGCAAAAGTGACAAACACACAGCCTCTAAAGTAAAGAACGTCCGCAGGGCCCAGATAAGTGAAAAGAGCCCGCTGCATGAACACGACTGAGACTGAGACTGTAGACTGAGACTGGAGCTGCAGGTCAGAGCTGCTATGAGCCATGACCTCCACATATCAACCAAAACATTATGATCACAACACATGAGCACAGACCACAGACTTATCACCTGCTTTTAGGTGAATTTCTCAGGTTGTAACTAACAAGATAATGAACAATAAATTAATGATTTGACCTCAAAGATATTGTATCAAAGTCAGAAAAATTGCTATAAATGTATTTTTTTAAAAAAACCTAGACAAGTGGGTCAGTCCAAAACTGTGATAAACCAGCAGCAGATGTTCCAACCGTATAACGTAAACTTTCATTATGTAAACTGAATTAAATAACTTAGATCATCATTTATTCAGTTCTTCACTTGACCTTTATACTGCATCGGTATTTTAGTGGTCCAGTCATCAGAATTTAATTGTTGAGAAATAAATATTTCACACAAATATTGAGTATACCTAAACAGTGCAGTTTCCCTGCAGTGCATTGTGGGAGAGATAAATAAAACATTCTGACTGAGCAGAAACCATGTGCACACAACATCATATTATCACGAGGGCCTGAGCATGAATGTGCGAGGGGGATGGGTTAGCGAATATAAAGTCTATGGGGACCACACCCTATCATTGAGGCAGCCATTTTTGATCCGATAGATTCCAAACTGAGGCTGCATCATCAGGACATAGCTGGGACCAAAAGCTCTTAACGAAGCAGTCATTTTGAAAGCATAAAAATCCCTGTAACTCTTGTAAACATGGTCAGATTCAGACAGAGCCCATTTAGCATATTTGATAACCTGGACATAACGAGATGTGAATTAAACATCTATTTTTTAAAATGACTCTCCACCGCCCAGTGCAGATTAACTTGTTACTGAAGCATCTATCTACAACATCACCCTTGAATATTGAATCATGTCAAGCTAGGGTTGGCAGCCCTCCCACTGAAGCATGCCCTTCATAGTCGCAAGGGTTCCGAGGGCCCTTTATCATTGCGTGCAGTTTTAATTAACATTAACATTAACAGATTAGAATTATGGGCATATTGGGCAGGTTTAGGGTCAAGATAAAATCAGTCCATTAGTTCATTTTTTCTTGTATTTTATATTAGACACTATTAAACAAGACATGCTTCGTCATCGTAAACTGAAAGTGAACACAATGAGAATGTGTTTTAAACAACTTGAAATCCGTCACTAAACCATATTGTCAGGAAAAAAAATGCTGTACAAAAAGCAACAGATGGGCAGCTCACAGTGTTAGCTTAGCAGGAGGGTGGAGCCAGAACACAGTGGTTATGAGCCATCAGAGCCATCCAGCTGGAATGAAAGGCACCGGAGGAGCACACACAACAAAGTAGTGGACACGCATCCTGTGGCAGCAGACACGTGTAGGGACATATACAGGGCGTTTGAAGGCTGCAAGAGAGGAGGGGAGGCCAGGCTCTCTGCAGGGCTGGAAGCACATAACAAGCAATGTAGCTGTCTTCACTACATGGACCACAATGCATCGCTCCGAAGAGAAGGAAAAGGACAGTATTCCAATCACCTGAAGATGCTGACTTCAAACTGTGCTTTTTTGACCAGACTATAGAGTATTGCATTTTTAAAATAGATGATTAAAATGCTGTGATTTGATCCCAGTTTAAGACATTTTCCAAGACATTTGATTGGAAGCAGAACATATTACTGAATAATATTCCGTTGCTATACTCTAGTCTATACTATTATATGTCTGCTTTTTAATAATATACCAAGCTTGTGGGCTTGCGTACATGTCTCCTGTCTGTTCATTATGATTGTACAAAATATCGATTATAAAAAGTGCATTATTTGTATATTTCATATAATGTGAAACCATGTGTCATCAGAGAACACAAGTGTGTACAATGTGGGGGCTCAAATCAGATCACCCAGGAAATCACCTGGAAAAATCAGCTGATGTTCCTGAATCTCAGTGAAGGCTCCTGGTGTCTGTATTCTGCCACTTTTACATTGTGCATCAAAATCCCTTAGGCCTGAGGTCTGAAGGTCAAGACCCTTTGTTTGCTACATTTTTCACTTTTGGCTCACACTTACCTGGTCAGGCTAACATTAGGACACAGTCTTTGTGATTAAGTCGTGCTAAGAAGAAGCAGTGGACCTTGCTTTCAAAGTGCAACCGATAAAGGAACACATTGCACCTACGACCCATACAATGAAGCTTTTAGTAGAAAGAACATGCTCCAAAAGTGACCATAACAGGGCTGACTTCTTTAGTGGCACATACACACACACACACACACACACACACACACACACACACACACACACACACACACACACACACACACACACACACACACACACACACACACACAGCTGTGACTGCCACTAGGCCTTATAATTGTGCCCGCTGGGACCTGTGACGACCTATCACCACTGCCCGGGATGCAAAGAAAATGTCATTTATGCAGCTTTCAGCCCACTTTCTTACTGTGTTTACAACTCAACTTTTCTTTTCATGAATTTATTTTTTCTCTTTTATCCAGCTTTTTACCCTGCCCCTGACATTTCTTCCTTTTTGTCACATCTCCCTCCATTGTTTCCAGGCTGACTCTCTCTCTCTTCCCCACAGCACCAGTGATGTGGGCTCCCTGGAGATAGGCCTAGTTATGTGCAGTAGACCGCCCAGATAAGAGCTCCACTTCCTGGGGAGAAGAATACAAAAATCCCTGGCATGTGTTGAATGGAGAATAGTGCAGTGGAAAGATTGTGTAGAATATGAATATTTGAAGAGGTGGCCAAGCGTACATGAAAACAGTACATAAATCACATATGGTTACATTAAAACAGTAATAATGTGCAGTGATTATGAAACATTTCCAGCACAGTCCAGTATGAGGACTGAGACACATTTGGCGAGGATGCCATAACTTTATTTTGTTGTTTGTCAGCTTTAGATTTATTACTCTCTTTCTCCATCTCATACTTTCTCCTGTACTTCTCCTCTGGGGACCTGAGCTAGCTGAAACTTCTCCAAGTGCACAGCTGTAATTGAATAGCAGAGAGTTCTAATGGAACATTAGGCTGTTCCTGTCTTGGCAGGCTCTATTGATTTTGACTTTGCAGCATCGTAAACAATTGGGGCTAAATGTAACTGAACGGATGCAGACCTTGGTATGAGCATTAATTCGGTGGCTATATTGTGCGCTAGTTATTTACCAAGAGTTTTTGTTATACATTAAAATGATGTTGTCATCCCCAAAGACTGACAACTGGTGTTTGGACAAAACTGCTGGATGTTGCATTGAGCTGTCATACTGAGTGGTGATTAGGTGTTGCCTGCACAACATAAAGCTGACAGGTTTCTTAACTCAGAAATAGCTTGTTACGAAATGTTTGTTTGCCTTCAATCTGTGTGCTGCTCTGCCAATATTGCATATAAAGCATTGCATATTATCCCAAGGAAAATATAAAAGTTGCTGTGGTAGACGCCAGGTTTCACAGATGTGTTTAAGTTGCATCTGAATAAAGAAATAAGACTATATTGTCTACGGTGGGTGCGAGTATGAATAAATGTATGAATAAAGTTTCCCAATTTGTCTCTAAATGTTAGCCATGTCATCGTATGGCGTTGACATTAACAAGCTGTTGTATAGGTACCAGCATATTTATATCTGTATACTGTATGCAGAATACTGGTCTCATTCCTTTTCAGCAGCTTTAAATAACTCCATTTACAGTGCACTGTTTTCCATAATTCTTGTTATTTCTCTCTAACCCCTCACCACAGAGGCACTTTACATTCAGCAGGTCAGTCCAGCGTTTGTCAAATGTATTTGAATTAAACAGCACGTCACCTGAAACTGCTCCTCCGCTCCTGTATCTTGATGAGAGTTTTCCCAGGCTGTAACGGTCGAAGAAGGAGCCGATTTGATCTCAGTGCAGGGCATAATAAATGAGGACCACGAGGCGTCCAGATAACAGCAGCACAGCCCAACCACCGCGCGCTTGTCAGATGTCAGAGCTTTTTGCCGTCACACTCCGCATTAAAACTGAAATAGAATGAGAAATTAACGCCACAAGTGAACCCAGAGAATATAGAGAAGGTAATAGTAACACTAATGTTTGAGTTGGACATTTAATTTGATATTTCACTTCAGATGGGTGTTGTTTTATTTGTGTCTGTCAGAACTTCCCGTATGTCTGCATTAGTGTTGTTGCAATACAACTATTCCAAACTCAATTTTGCACTTGGTAAAAGCGATTATACTAGATACCAATTCTAATATCCCAATGATGATAAAAACATGCATTACTCTGTAATGTCATTTACAACATAAAATTGGCTTTTTAAAGTTTCTTTAATTGTTATGTGGCATGTGATTATGTATTTGTTGTAGCCATCCTTTATTTGGGGCGTACCAGTTGCAGCCACTAATTTGTAGCACATGTCTATCAAAAAAAAAACAAAAAAACTTCTATGACTTCAAAGAGTTTAATGCTGAAATCTGGGCTGTTTTTCAGTCCTCTGTATTTTTTATTCATTAGCCAACATGTTTTTCTCTGATCGCTTAATTTAACTGTCAGTCATGCCTATAGGACATTAGGAATACAAATATATTAAACTATAATAATTAGATAAAGAACATTCAGGAAAGATTACATTTTTTTCAAATGCATACTCCAAATGAGTTCTAATTAGTTTCAGTATTGATAAGTATCTGGGTATTGATTTTTACTTTATTTATTTTTTTGCAACCCAGTCTGGAAACTAGGAGATACAGCCACAACTCATGTAAAAATAGTCCCCATTATCATTTACCTTCTTTTTTTTTTTTTTTTTTTTTCCTGAATGTCGCAAGAATGAAAGTCACAGTGGCCCTTGAGGGGAGCAGACAAAATGAATAAGAATATTAATCCCCTGCCTGGAAAGATCATTGTGTCCATCCCTGCAGCAGCTGTTGCAGAGGTCGTGTCGTCTGAAAGCCACCCACAAATCCCCTCATCACCGGGTTTGACTGGAGAAAAAGGCCACAGCACATCACACAGCGTTTATCACACACTTTCATAATACTGTCATTAACATGAGCGTAAGGTGAAATCCCCAATATGTCACAGCTCTCTGATACCAGTGTGTGTTTGGAGTTGTAATTCAAAGTCGCTGTAGGCAGTAGAAAGACTGGTGATGTTAAATGGGTGACTCACTGCAGTTTTCATTTGTTTCAGCCAAGGTAATAAAAGTATGTCTTGACAGTAACTCAAAACATTAAGAAAACCAACAGTACTAAATCAGGTAAAATCTAACTTACTTAAGATTAAAAATGTGTTTAATGTTATGTTTTAGGTTCAGGTTTTATTGTCTCCCAGAAATTTGTCCTTTGCATTTGACCCATCCTACAATGCCACTGGGGCATCCTGTAAATAGTGTGTGCCCGAGGACCCATCTCCAGATCTTGAGCTGGGCTTGGTCAGGATTATACCTTAGATGGAGAATTTTGACCTATTGCTTGTTTTTTGATTTGGGGTAACCTACTCAAGTGACTGTAACTGCAAGAGTAATGTCTGAACATAACATTCTGTTTATAATTTGGAGTTAATGTTATTATAGCACAGAAATTTGAAAAACAAAATCATATCTGAAGGAGTGGTACAAGAAACATAAATGTTCAAATGTTTAGACTTATTCATTTGGATGAGTTACCTAAACATTTATTCAAGTTTATACTGAAAAATATAGTACTACTCAAAGTACATGCTTCAGATATTATCTCTCTTGTTACCTCCACAGAATAAGCCTGACTGGAGTGTCCTTCCACGTCCATAAACTCTGTGTTAAGGGCAGTAGTAACCATCCAGCACTACAGGCCTTCAGCAGTGCCAGCACTTCATTTAGCAGCAAATTTATTGAACCAGGCACACACAGAGTCATTCACAGTTCACCCTGTTGTATTTTAGTCTTTGTAACCAATAGGCAAAGGCTTTCTTAGCTCATGCACTGCTGTTTTCTTATCTTATTTCTGTTAAAGCGCCAGTTTAAAGTAGAAAGGCCAAATGAACTGTAGATCTGTTTCGTTTGTACTGTGACTAAATCGCATAACAATCCAGTCTTTAGATAGCATTGTGCATGGATCTATAGCCCAGGGCTAGCTTCAGTACTGACGCTGGTTCAGTGCCATCTAAATTTGTTAAAAGTCCTATTGTCACATAGACTTTACTAAATAGGTAAGTTAATAAATATAGGTAAATAGGTAAGTTAATAAATAGCCTTCCTACATAATTCTTTATAGATATTAATAGAACTTTTCATGAATATACATTGAAATAAATTAACATAAATAAATAATAGATGATCTATAGATAGCTATAGACATCTTGCGCTTTGATTTTTATATCTCCATATCTATCTAAATATGTTTGGGTCATCAGTATTGGTATACTGGTATAAATGTGTTTGTGCAATTGAACAGTTTGTGATATATGGCCATCAGATCTCCAGTGCTGATGGCTCACCAGCCCCAGAGTATGAGCCCTGGATGAATAGTGAACATGTGAAGTGCCCGGGTGGCACTCATTATGAAAACCCTGAGAAACATCAGGGCTTTGCTCCATCTGAGCTTTAGTTCACCTTGTCCCTGCAGGTAGATTAAATTCACAGGGCACAGCTCACAATCCTCTGTGTCAAATTAATTACGGCTGGACATTTGAATTAATTATCAGGACAGGAGTGTGGCATTACACTGCGCTGGCCTCGTGACATTAAACATACACTTAGGCTCATGCGCCGTACGCACACACAGAGACACACTGAAACACACTGAGATGCAATGATTAGATTTAATTACCCATGTGCAGATCATTGGTTACCGCGTATAGTTCATACTTAATTACATATTGAACTCTGTCTTATTATATCCTGTATCTTTTTCCTGCCTGTGCACAAGTGCCTCAAAAGACATCACAGGGAAGTTGACAATAACTTCAACTCTTTTAGAGAAATAAAGTGCAAAGTCAGCAGGTTATTTTAGCTGCTTCTTCATAACAACCAAATATTGATGTCTGATCTTCTGAAAGAGCAGGAGAGCAGGAAATCCCAAATGTAGTTTATGCACACTAAGGCTGAGCAGAGCATCTGCTGAAAGAGAAGGGCCCATCAGCAAAGCCACTATTTTAAAATACAGAGGACAAACTATAGACTTTGTGTCCCTCTGAACCCTTGATAAGAACAAACACACAATCAATATGACCACAATGAACACAATAAAAAGCATAAAAGAAACCTAATATAAGCATGCTGGAAAATGCTGTTATTTATCTATTAAAGCATGATCAAAGTGGAGCAAGTGTCTGACTCACCTCAAAAGGAGAAAGGCAGATCAAAGAAGAGACAAAAAACTGCAGACATAAATGTATATAGAAGACACCTGGTCATTAGAATGAGGGCCAAACGCTGAGGTGTAAGTATATAGTGAATATTGAGTGCCCCCTTCAAATGAAAAAGGTTTTACTGTAAGATTAAGTTCAGTCTTGAAATAGCTCTGTATCCTGAGGGCTGCAGATTTAATGACTGGAACACCTTGTCACTGTTCATGTTAGTAATAAGACATGTGCCAAACGGAAGCCATGTCTGCTGATTGTTAAAGACATGACAATTTGGTTCAGTCAGAGCAAAAACTGAATACAAATCAGTAAGGAATTAGAAGAAAGCAGTCACTATCTTAATAACTCATAATAGTTACAAAATTATCATTACTGAAGGGCCCATATAACTCTATTTTCTGATCTATCTATCTGTTATAATGTTGTTTCCTCACTGCAAACATGCCTGGACTTGTGTTTTGTTTCATTCACACATGTTTAACACACAAACCCTGCATACCTTGAGTTCTTCTCTCAAGCAGAAAACACTGTTTCACCTTGTGATGTCTTATTGTAATGCTCCACTGTGTTTTCAAACTCCATACACCTTCACTAGAATCATTTGGATAATTTCAGCCCTGGAGTCTCCACTGAACTAAAGGTAAAAGGTAGCTGGTCACTTCAAAACTGCCACTACATGACATCACAAGGTGGAACAGAGCATTTTGAGCTTTGGAGATATAGACAGACTAATAAAGGATTACTTAAACATGTGTGAATGAAACAACTCCATGTATGTTTTTGATGAGGAAACAACATTATAACATGACTTAGAACTCACAAGAGTAAATTTTGCGTAATATGGGCCCCTTAAACTTACTTTGTATAGTTCTAATTTTGTCATGTATTTTCATTGTCTTATTACAAAGTCTATCAAGATGTGGGTGGAATAGAAATGCTTACAACCATGTGTCTGTTCTTCACTACAGTAGACTGATTTTCATGTAAGCCCGGATCCATCTCAGTCCTTTTTATCCTCATTGTCCTCATTACGAGCTAAAACCAGCCATACATGTGTCCCTGGCTGTCTCTTTCCTCCCCTCTCATCTCCATAAACCATTCCCACTTTTCATTCTGTGCAACATGTGGCCGTAGAGAGCGCCCACTTCATGTCTGCTCCTTGTGAACCATTTCCAGGCAGTAATTATGGATGCAGCTCCTCCAGCGGGGATTCATCTCATGTCTGAGAGCGCCGTAGAAAGGCCCACATCAGGAAATCTCTGTCAGCGAGCCACTAACAAGCCAGAGGACGAGCCCAGCCACCCAAAATTAGTCCTAAGATATGAGCAGATTTAAAATGCCTGTGTGTGTGTGAGAGCCTGCTGCCTGTTTACATTAGGGATGTAACAATAACCAAAATTTCATGATATCGTATCTCCGTAAGTCTCACAGTAATATTGTGGGCCATCACAATATAACAAAATTACAAGTTTCTTTGCTTAAATTAATAGTTTTGGTGCAGCAATAGCTAAAAAAACAGAACTACATAGACCATGATCCTTTGCTGTGTTTCAGTGCAGACTATGTGTTATTAAGTTAACAAAAGCTTGTCAAGGCTTTAAAAAAAAAAAAAAGTAGCATATTCACCTTTTTGTTAGCCTCAAAATGGTTGCAATAAATATTGTGCTATAAGATACATATCGTAGCGTATCATATTGAGAGATTTGGATATTGTTACATCCCTAGTATAATATGACATGCAGCTGCACCTGTTTTCTTAGCGGAGGTGGTCTCATTGATTATATGGGATGACAAATATTAACATGATGAAGTGTGTGAATGAGTTTCCCCCCCAGGTGCTTTGGATTTCCTCATCTACTACTGCCCACCTGGATGATTTGCACTGTGATAGCACACTAGCACTGGTTTAAGGAACTATAGATACTAAGACATGCCCTACAGGCTAATCTTCCACCCAGAGATGTGCACCTGTGTGCTGCATTGTAGTGGCTTTGAAGGATGGACAGTGAGAACAATAAAGTGTACTTTGTTAATGCAGATGACAAGTCTACTTTAAAGGTGCATTGTAGTGCATTTCTGCTCGTCTCCATAGAGATTTTATTGCTTTTTTCTGGAATGTTTGTATGGTTTTAAACAGGGGTCTCAAACTCAATTGGAGCAGGGGTCGAAGTGATAAAATCAGTGTCGGTCGGAGGCCGCAAATTATATAAGATATTATATATGACCACCAAACTATCATGCAGCCTCACATAGAGTAAACTTGAATGAATATTTGCAATATCAATATGTTTAAGATATATTGTTCAGCTGTACCTCTCTCTCTGTCTCTCTCAAAGTAAGCATTATATTTGATTCCAAAAGGCAATCATGGTTTAGAGGGGCAAAATGAACATTCACATTGCCATTTTAATCTTTTGATTAATTTGATTTGATTAATCTTTCTTTTATCATGTATTATATTATTTTTTGTACATTCACGTTACCCATTTTTATGTGGCTGACATGTGAATTAAACAATGTGAAAAACAAACAAACAATAAAACATGAATAAGTACTAAATAAAGGCCAATGCACACATTTAAAATATCTGTTGTAATTTTTTTTAATAATGCAAGTGTAAGGGGTATGGTTGGAGGTGCTTTAGCGCTGTTGACATCTGGGCCTCCTCCTCTGCTCCTCTACTATGGCCGCTCCTTTTGGGTGGCTAGATTTCTGTGCTCTTTCACTTTCACAACGAAACTTCAGGAGACGCAGCTCCTCTCATGCTGAGAGGAGTTCAGAAGACAGCTCCTGCACCTTTCTGGTCAGTTTCTCTTTTTTTTTGTTGGTTAGATCTCCTCCAACATCAATACAAGTGGTTTAAGTGTCCGTAGTATTTCTTTCATCTTCTCATGGACTGTTGGCTAGGTCTTGTTTGAGCTGGACATTGTCTCTCACTGTCTTGTTATAGAGAGATCTTATCTCCTTGTACGCACTAACTTGTTTTTCCAGCTCTTTATCTTTCTTCAGGAGAGTAGCTTTGCGCTCTTTCAACTCTTTGTTTGTCTTTTTTGGTGTTTCCTTTGTGACTTTTTTGGAGTTGGCAAGCTCTTGTTTTAGATGCACATTTTGCTGTACTATAGAATTATACAGGCACAGACCCCTTATGTGCCGTAACTTCTTCTTGTAGTAGCAGTAAGTTTTTGCAACTCCAACCCTTTTTCATGATTTCTTTGGAGTTGGCAAGCTCTTGTTTTAGTTCCACATTTTCCTGTTTTGTAAAATCATACAAGTACCAGAGCGCCTTATGTGCGGTAACTAGGTCTTGGAGTTCTTTGTCCTTCTTCTGAAGAGTAGCAGTAAATTCCAAGGCCTTTTCTTTGCCCATCTTCTCCTGCAGTCCAAAACAAAGCTTCTTTGGACCTGATCTGCAAGCTTGGCCCCTGTCCGCTCCAGCTCCCTGACCAGAGTGCTGTCCTCCAGGGGTGTAAGTTCCTGGACCAGACTTCTGTGCTCAGGGTTTGAGGAGTCCTGAATGTTGTGAGACACCAGTTAAACACCCCATTTTTGTGGGGCAGAGCTGAGCCTCCAGGTCGAAGTCCTCATTGTAGATGTGAGCGTCATCCTCTGATGTTACAGAGGTATCAAGGCTTTGTTGAGAAAGTAGTCGAGCTCTCCATGTTTGTGTGCGTATTCACCAGTGTACTGAGAAGTTATGAGCTAAAACTTGTCTCTTAAGAACAGAACATAGGCACAATCTGCATATAGACATAGATATAGTTTTATTAAGAAGGGATGGAATAATATTTTGATAGCAGTAAAATACATCTGCTTTTTGAAAATATTACTGCACTAAAGTAAGTAAAATAAAGTAAAGTAAACTGAGTAAACTAAGCCTCCAATGACAAATGGGACTTATCTGTTTTTGCAACTGAACTCTTTTTTTATAATTGCAACTTCCACTAGTATATCACATTATTCAATCAATACATTATCTTTGCAATCTAACAAAAACTGCACTGACTCTTGAAATCCATTTACCTTAAGATTAGGCTTATTGCAGTGCATTCTCCTTTCACATGTCTTGACATTGTGATACTGTAGTCTATACATTTACACTGCAGAGATGTAATAAAACCATGATTTACTGTAGGATATATGTTCTGTGTAAGAGAACATAAGAGATGGATAGTCTTGACTTTGCTGAGGTCATGAGGTTAAAGTGAACAGTATGTATTGTCATTATAGAATAGGGGCTTTTAAGGACATGGGCTAAGACCCGACCCATAGCCGTAATACAAATGAAAGAGAAGCTGTTGTGATCCCCTGGGGAATTGAATGGAACAGATAGTGGCGAGGAAGAAAAAAGACAGTCGTTGTAGCATGAAAACAGATAGGAAAAGTATCAGATATAAAACGCATTACTGAAGTCATGATAGCAGAGATTTCGTGTAACACATTCTCCAGTTTGTCATTGTTTTGGTATATGAGGTCGGCTATGGGTCAAACAGGTACAATACAATTGAAATAATGGTTGGTGATTACTTAGTTTTTTGCTGTGTCGTCCAGGGTGAGATAAGCCATTGGTCCTCAACCTTTTTCAATTGCAGTCCCCATAATAACCATTGGCTATCTCATCTCCCAAACACAAAAAAGACTACCCGCGAAATGATAAAGTGACCTTATGTCTAATGTTTGATTTTATTTTCAGGACACAGGCCTATATTGGAGATAATTAGTTCTAATCTGTTGTGGAACATCTCTGTTTTTTATTAGCTTAAAGGTGTACTATGTTACTTTTTGGTTGGGGGTCCGTTACCTGCTTGTTTTTATGGATATGTCATTTCTTTGTCTGGAATATTCCACTATATGACATTAAACAGGTCTACCTTACATTTATTAAATTACAGGCTCAAAAATACCTAGAAAAACAGGTATTCTGACTGTGAGCAGAAAAGTTACGCAGTGCATCTTTTATGTCACAGTAATATCAATGAATCTGACAGTTCAGATTCATTGATTATTGCATGAATCTGAACTGTTGTTCAAGACCACAGTTGTTCAAGATTATTGCATGCATTATCAATTTTCCTCACATCATCTCGGGACCCCCTGAAATCATACTGCAACCCTAATGTTGGTTCCGACCCCCAGATTGAGAATTACTGAGCTAAACTACGCTGCTTCAGACTATTTTGGAGGTTTAGTAAATTGTGAAATGCTATGACACAGTGTAGGATGCTTGTACGAAAATTTGTAAATATTATGTAATTAGTACGTCGATAAACTGTAAAGTAGCTTATAGCTTTTTCTGAGCGTGTCTTCTTAAAAATTGAGTCTGCATGTAAAAATAGTTCCATTCTCTACAGTGCTCTCCTCCCACATATTACAAACATAAAGTTTTTTGAGAGTTAACTTATTTCTTCTCCATCTCAAGTATTTTCACCACAGGGGAATATTTCACAGCAAATAGAGCACTGCAGCTTTATCTGCTCTGCTCTCACGCCTTGGTCCTCCTCACTTATCTGGTGTGTGCTTCCAAACCACTACAGGACATACAGGGCTACAGGGGACTCTTCCTCCATACTAACTTATATGGACACTGTGCATGCTGCGCTGGACCTTTGTGATAGTGTGGGGATGATAAGAAACTGTGTAAAATAAGTAAATATATGGTTTATATTTATGCTGATTTTATGTATATTTATGGCTGCAGTATTTAAACTGACCAAAGACTAGGGATGGAGCAATAAATAATAATTGTTGTTAATCGTTATAAAAGGATGGCAATAACCTTCTAATAACCTGAGTTGAAAGACAAAGCTCTCGATTTACCGGTCAATCTACGTTCCTACACTCACCTAAGGCCATGAGCTTTCGTTAATGACCGAATGGACAAGATTGTGGATACAAGCGGTCAAAATGAGTTTCCGCCGCAGTTGGGTGGGCGCACCCTTAGAGATATGGGGAGGAGCTCCGCCTGAGAAATGAAGGCTACCATTTATTTTTATTTTCAATATCAATAATCTCTACAATCACATGCTGCTCTGACCCTGTTGTCTTGCTGTCTCATCTCAGCAGCATTTCACCTATGAGGACGTACCAGGATCATCTAAATATGATTTTGTCTGTCACAATTTTACACCTGAACAGAATGCCCCAGCACAGTTAAAAAATGTAAGCCTTACAAATAGTCAGACGCTCCTCCAGACTCTCCATCTTGTTCCCTGCTGGCACGTCTTCCTGCGGCGCTGTGGCTCTGTCGACTGGTCCCTTAAGCACCATACATTTCCAGGCAGCAGAGCGAGGCTGACACTGTGACTTCTGTTTATAGATCTATTTGCTGCGTCTATCTCTAAAACAAATGCAGTGCAGTTCGGCCTAGTCTGCGCTCCATCTCCATCTTCCTCTCCTTTGCTCCCCTCCCACCTCCTCTTCCTCTTCACTGTTTTTCTGAGCCTTCATCTGAAGATTTATCACTCCAAAAGCCTGAAGTCAGGAGGTCCCTGTTTACTGCCTGTCAACTTCGTACTTCCTCTCCTTTCTGTTGTTCTTCATGTGTCTCTTCACCCGGAACCACCTTAGCCACTTCAAGCCCAACAACTTGTACCATAAAATTCTTTTTGGTAAACATCCAGTAGACCTTGGTGGCATCCATGCACAAACATAGTACAATTACTGTAAGTGGTTTGGCTCCAGATATAAGTTATTGTTCCCTGTTTTGAGGACAATTTACTGTACAATGATAAATAGTTATGGAGGCAGTCCTCTTCAGGCCTCTTCGATGCACCAACACAATGCAATGAATTTTTTAAATAAATCATAGAGAAATTGTAGGAAAGGTGAGGACAAGACAGCAAAATATTTTTCATCTTCAAGCAGAGTCGGATTAATGGTTTCAGGAGTTTGGGACAGTGTCTGGAGACTTGCAAATAGCACACACCTGCGCTGGTTGGACTCAAACCTGTAAATAAAGCTTACTACTTCAAACAAGCAATACACACAGCATATGGCGGGGTGATATGGGGTATTTAGCTAACTATCAGGTAGGTCCTCTATCTCAGTGTGTGAGCATAATTCTTATGCTTTGTATCTTAATATACAAAACCTTATTCACATACGCAATCAGTCAAATAAAAATTCACATACACATAACTTGACTAGCACATTGCTTCCAAAACTAGATGGGGTGCTTTTCAATTGGCTTTCCCTGTAAGTATAGTTTCTTTCATAAAGTGAGTTGCTTGTATTTATACCCAAGTCCTGACACTATCCTCCACAGATTTTTTTACACCTTTGGGTAAGTTAGTTAAAGGGATCATACCCATAGTTTAAAAATATCAGATTGCCGTGTGCTGTCTGCATCTAATTATAAAGCAATTTCATCGATCAATAACCTGGAAGTAATGCTAGTGCAGTGTTAGCAGGTTGGTTGTTAGCAGTGGTGTGACCCCAAGCTCTGCTTTGGAACCACACTTATAAACTCATCGAGGTAAATAATTAGGATGTTGGGAATATGTGAGGAATAAATTCACACTGCTGCAAACAATGAAGAAAGTGTTCACATTTTCTGTTCAAAATCGGGCAGCACCTTTTCATCAAAGGCTTCAAGTAAAACAGTACTTGAATTAAGACAATTACTAAAATCTTACCATTGCCCAGCCAAAAGGAGCAGGACAGATGGAGACAGGAATAGCATGAAAATAAGGAGCATAAAAGCTTTTTATTGGATTGACAGCTCTGGGCACTTCTTGTTAAGGTATCCCCGGATCTTGTTACAAAGATAGAGCGATGATGTGAGAGTGAGAGGGCCAACCACACGCATGCAGTCAGAATGGCTAAAAGCTATTATTAAGCTCATGGCAAAGGAGGAGGAAAATGCACTTTAACCATGTTCTGTACCTTAGTGTAGGGCACAGTGAAGTTGGACAATCGTGGACAGGTGAGAGGCTAAGACCTGTTACAATGGGGACAGCTGATTATTTGTCACTGTAGGACCACTTGTAGTGGGAGTCACAGTGACATGAAAGTGGAGGGACTCCACTTAGCACTAGGGACCCCACTTAGCACTAACCTAACTTATCAGATCAGCCACCCAGACAGCCGTGCAATACTGATCAAAGCTCAGTTAAACCATTAACTCAATAATGGTGTATTGAGGGTCCACTCAAACACCTGATTAGTCATCAGAGTACAGAGTATTATTTTGATTTTGGATCAAGCCCATGAAAATATGGTTCATGATGCCAAAAAGTGTGGGCACTATTAAAACCTTTTATGAGGTTGCATTTTATAACTGCATTAGCAGGTTACGGCATGTTGTCAGCTTTGCTTAAGACTAAGCTTTACGTGTGTTCCTTTCCATACTCATCTCTGATACTCCCTGTGGCAACTCACGACTGCAGAACTGAATACTGTGTGAAGCATATAAAACTGATATAAAGTGTGAGTGCTTTTTATCTCCAAGAGCTGTTGGGCTTGTGCAATGTATTGTTTAATCAGCAAACCTGCATAATGACTGTATAAGGATGTGTCTGAGCTTATCGGCCGAAGTCTCATCTGTAACCATTGTGTGCACACTGTAATAAAGGCAACAGGAAAATGGAAGAGAATGTTGTAATCCAACATTGTAGTCAGTGTATGTATGATAAGTAGGGTTTGGGTAACTTCATTGTCCCTACAGACCATTTTAGTCTTTGCATTAGATGTGTTTGGTTTGTATTTTGTAATATTTCTTTATTTTGTAATATTTCTTTAGGTCTAAACATTATATGTACATTTTTGTGATACTTCAAAGTATATCTTAGTGAGTGAGTCTTGGGTACAATTGAAGAAATATCCTTTATTACCTGGTTTTAAAGCTCAGTCAGTAATTAGGATGCTTTTGAGCATGTACCATGAAATGCAAGCAGAAACATGGAGTGTCATGGAGAGACATTTGAAGATGAAAATGAAAAACATCTAGACTCAAAAATAACAGTTTCTTTCCAAGAGCTTAAGTAAGATCAAACATCAAGCATTAGCTAAAGAGAGCAAAAGGAGCTTTTAAAATTCAGCTTTTTAAGGACACTAGAGAAAGACTAAAGCTCTTTTATGTTTAAATATGATGCATGGACAATACTGTATGACACTATGTTCATTTGAAGATCAACTGATTCAGTGATGTTCTGTCTTCTACACAAGTTGGCTTGAAGAGTGCCAGTGTTTGCCCTGCTGTATTTTCATTTGGGGAACTTAGTCAAAAAGATGGATAAATCATTGATAATCATAAGTTTAATAAGTTAATATAAGTTTGATACCCAATATAAGTAGGCCGAAAAAGAAATGTATTTAAAATGTTTCCCTTTGTCATGAATCAAATCAGGTTTCTTATGCAGTGAAACAAACTGTGTATACCACAATAACTAAATCACACAATACTAATCACATTTTTGGAGTCACTCAATCCTGCAGAGACTGTTCCACCAGGATAGTAATTCCTGCAAGTACTTACATTGTTTGTTTAAAGTACCAAAAACAGTCAAATTGATCAAGATCATACTGTGTATTGTATTATGACAATGATATTATTTTGATTGAAAAATCATTCTTGTGTAAAAAATTATTAGTTTTGGTTTTGACAACTAAGCATTTAAGTAATCTGTACCAGTTTGGCAACACCCATCTCGAGGAAACAGGACTAAAAAAGTACTACAGAGTGTTAGTGTGTCTGTTAGCTGAATCCACTGGGCATCCAGTGATTGCAGAAATAATTTAAATCTTTGATGGTTAGGTTTGAAATGTAGATAAACTCATTGTTGCTAAATTAATGAATTACACACTGTGTGGTAGTTATGTTACAGAGATGGTAATTTTATATCTTTTCAAAGGTTAATAATAACAGTAGCAGAATGTATTTTACACGCTCGTTATAACATGCCAGTTGTGTGAACATTTTGAATCAGGTCGTCCATGTAAATTGTTGATAACGTTTATAGCATTTACAAATTGTACACATAAATGCATGCTTCAAATAACCGCCTAAACAGGGCTTGGCTTCCTCGTCTTTCTTTTAAAACCGCATTAACAAATGGAAAAATATGCAGTCAATTACCAAACTTATTTCCATCTATTTGCATATGAGCACTTAATCACACAAGGCGCTCCATCCACAACAGTGCATCTGACTGACACTAGAAGAATAGGGTTAGGCCTGTTCATGCACAATGCACATTTGACTGGGATGACTGGAAGTGCGCTACATCTGTCATGCTTTACAAAACGCTCTGCTGCTTTAAACAGAGTGGAAAGATAATATAGTGGAGCCTATCACACGGCCCGCTGGAAATAATTAATCCAGCACACACTACATTCTTCAGAGCCAGAGAGCAGCCAGTAGTAAATGGCGTGCAGGCCTCATTTGGTGGTTGGTTAATGTCTTTACCTGGAGAGATAATTACATACAGTAAGTGGGTCTGTGGGATTCTGTTGTTAACTTGGATGCTACAGTTGACGAACACCCACATTATTATTTTCATTATGCCTCTACTCCTTTGTGTTTTGTGTTGATATGGACAGACCAAGGCATAGGGGGCTTAGACATGATTTTTCTCCTATGTATAATTCCATCCTCAGACCTAAATCAAAACAAGGAAAACAATAGGGGTAGCCAGTATGCTAATTGATGTGAGATCGCTGTGGGGAAGCTGGCCAAAGTGGTCTTAAGTAGGAGGCAGACTCTGAAAATTTTCTGTTGTCCCAAAATTTATTCACAAAATTCACCGTGGTCTCGTGGCAAATACAACAAAAAATTACATATTTACAAAAAAAAATAACTGTGCTCAAACTTAGGCAAAAGCAACAGAAACTAATGAAACTAAGGAAAAGCCCACGTGTACCCGGCTACACTGATGTCTCCCCGAGAGGCTAAGCTGACCTGCTTTTATAGTGGTCCCCACAGGAAGCTCCTCCCTCCAGACAACTCCACGGTCCCTCACAGGGTTGGCTGCAAGGCAACATAATTTCCTCTAGAGTTACCTCTCCTCTACAACATGGGCCTCAGTCCCCTTTAAGTTAAAGTGTTTAACATAACCTATAAACACTAAAACAACCAAATCAAATATACAAAACCCAACAAACAAAAAGGAACTGAAACCAATTCTCCCCTCCACATGGTCTGGCCCAAAACCTCCCCCAAAGGCTTTAAATATGGCCGAACTAGGGCACGCCCCCTCTTTTGTCTCCAGACCATGTGGAGCAACAGGTAAGTAGGTAAGTGACATGTTTAACCAAATTAAATAGATCTAACCAAATAAAAGACATTTAAATTAACTTGAGTGTGTTGTGTTGTATTAAAGGAACTAAACAAACTAAATAAACAAACCCGGGATAGTTTTATCTAACAATGCAGTTGACTATGGAGAAATTAACAAATATGAAATGAAATTAAGGTGAGTATACAGGGACAAAGGCCCACTTTGTCACAATCGCCCATTAGAGGCCTGAATGATTATGCTAAATATGACTCAGGCACAGTTCAGAATTGGCGTAGTTCAATAAACCTAGCTAACTAATAGGTGTGTTAGATTCAGTGTAGTTGGCGCCTCCCTTAGATTTAGACAAACTTTATTGATCTACAAGGGAATTTACTTCAGGCAGATATAAGGCAGTGTCCACCAGCAATCTGACCAGAACTAAAGAAGCCACTTGGATGAGCGGCAAAACGTCTTCACTCTAAAACCTTTGTCCATTTGACAGAATTTAAGTTTTCGTTTGCTACCACTGAGCACAGTCATATCTTCATAAAACATTGGAGTAGTGTGTTCCAAATACCAGGCAACAGAATTAAAAAGAGACTCTTTGACTCTTTGATATTCGAAGGCCTGATATTAATTTGGAGAAATCAACAGTGAAATTAGGAGGCTTGTGAGGCAATTATTTCACACCCGCAAAATAAGCTGTTTAACCATGAAACTAAGGAAAGAGCAAACGAAAGAGTAAATGAGGAAAATACATAAATATAATCAAAATAATAAATGGTTTTCCTACACGGACTGATTTGCAAAAAACATTTTAACGCAAAATTTAAGTAAGGCTGATGATTCATATGTCTGGCTGGGAGGAAAGATTTTAGATAGTTTTTTTTGTCACCATATGGAAACTTGTCCATTTGACATATCCTTCAGTGCCTCTAGGACAACGTCTCAGGAGCTGTGTGCGCCCCCGAGGACCCATATCAAGACCGTGATCAATAGGCTTGGTCAGGACTACCTTAGCTGGAGGATTTTACCTATTGTGCATGTTTTGGGCTGATGGGGGATACCGGAGTGCCTGGAAGAAACCCATACAAACTCTCCACAGAAGTCGAACATGGAGCTTTCTGTCTGTGAGGCAAGAGTGCAAGTCAATATGCTCCCAAGACACAGAAATAATATGTGACTATCAGTTTGAAGGATACATTTAATTGGTAAGTGCCACACAGCACTTCAGAATTTTAAAGTAGACTGACATTTCGTAGCTTTTAACCATATTACAGTTGTTTCCCCTTCTCATTTATCCTCTCAAAGTTGTATTTGGAGTGATTTGTGCATGTGTGAGCAATCTTTAATCACTTATTTTCAAGATGCTGTATTACCGATCAACCCCAGTTGTCACCTTCACCGGCATATGCCCGCTGCTCTGTACTTAATTTATTCTCCAATTTTGTGGTGATACATGTAGGATTTGACAGTGTCATTTTGGTACAATATAGCTGCACGACTCTTTGTTGTGATGATGTTTACTGCAACGTCTGCTCCCACTGGGCAGTTCAGTCTTCTAACGCAGAAGTCATTTTAGGTGAGTATTGCAATTTAAAATGTTGTGATTTAAAATGTGACAATGGGATACTGTCGACTAAAAATCCGCTAGGGGCGCTGCGAGCATAGCGACCGGAAGTGAGCTTCGTGTCCCTTCATTGCCATTTACTTCAACGATAAATACTTCACAGGAAAATGGCTTCAAAATATGGGTCGTGAACATTAGTTTTATTAAAGGAGGAGTTGAAGAGAAGGGGAAAGTTGGTGTCCGGCCGAAAATGCCAACTTATTGAAAGGTATGCTTATCTTTGTGTATATTTAATACTGTATATTTGTTTGCTTCTAGTACACGTGTACACACTTTGCAGACTCGAAGCACTGGACCAAATGGGTGTTACAGAGGCCGATGATGAAATTGCAAGAGAATACTGGATGACACTACCAGATTTTACGACATACAGTGATGTACATGCTTCAACCAAGATCCCGAAAATGCCAATGAGCCATATTACATCATACCTTGAAAGCAATGAAAAGGAGTTTGAAAGCAAATGTAAAGATATGTATGAAGAAAGGTGATATGTACATTTTATTGACATGACTGAAATTGTCTGTACAAAATCAATGGCGCATCTGTATTGTGCAACGACACTTCCGGTCTCTACGCTCGCAGCGCCTCTAGTGGTATAAATTTCATAGCCAGAACCCCATTATAACGTAATGATCTGCTGGTGTCGTAGATTCTAACTATAGTAAGCTCAACCACAGTATGTTGAAAGTACATTATTCTTAGGTAGGTCTTTATAATTTTAGAGTAGTTGTTTTTGTCTTTTCACATTATACAACTATTAAAAAAAAAGAAAGAAAGAAAAATAAAAAAAAATGTGGTGTTTGTAATGTCGCAGGTCATATTCACTATTGCATTAGCTGATTTAGATAATAGATATATAACAATAACTGCTTGTGCTGGCATGTCTCTCTCAGAGTGAAGCCTGTGAGTGTTGTGCTGCATATATTAGCTGCATTAGGTGTTGCTATCACGCGGCGCTGGAGACAGTGTCAGGTTTAAGTGGTGCAAGCTGATGCGATGGAGGCCTGCTGGTCACACAGGTTAATGTAGTATTGACTGGGTCCAAGAGGTGAGGTTAGGGGGTACAGCAGGGCTAACCGAGGGGAAGGTAGGAGCATGCAAAACTGTGGAAGTGCCATCTCATCCACAGATGTGTTAAAGGGAGACATGACAAAGATTAGATTAGATTACTTTAATTATTTTTATGCGGAACAAAAATTGATCTGTTGAATAATATAATTAACTAAAATGGGTGCACTGTGTCATTGCCCTTGTGTTACTCCTGGTTATCCAATTATACACTGTTTAAATAATGGTGTGAGGTGACTAGTCAGATTTACTGTAATTGTGCTATCAAGAGTGAATGGCTGACTACCCCTCAAATGTGTCTTTGTTATCAATCCTCATAGACGCTAGATGAGGCTCCTAGCTAACATCCTCACTAATGGCAATAGAAGGAAACTGATTGAAATGGTTTTGTTTCATCGGAATTGTGTTCAATTTTGAATGTACTATGTGAATGTATGTTTCATCATCAATTGATTTGCATCTCCACCTCAAAATGTTAAAGGTACACTATGTAATTCTTCAGCTGGGGGACCGGCCACCTTCTGGTCTCTATGTAAATCTTATTGCTTTGCCTGGAATGTTCCACAGTACGACATTACCCTTCTCTATTTTGCATTTACACATTTGTAAGGTGGGGAGCAACAGTTGTTCAGTTGGTATTTGGCAGAGCGGTTAGATCCACTGACTCACAGGTTTGCGATGCGATTCCAGCTCCCACAGATAAATGCTGTTGTTGTGTCCTTGGGCAAGACACTTCCTCGTCCCCAGTGTCTGTGTGCTGTATGAATGTGTGTGTGAATGCGTGGTTCCTTGATGAAAAGTGCTTTAAAGTCTTACTGAAGTTTTAGTGTGAGCTTGGTAGCCTCTCCACAGATCTGAATTGTACCTATGTTTTATTAAACCTGTTTTGTTTTTTTTTGTTTTTTTTCTCCTATCATAGGACAGTCCACTGATCCTCCAGTCAGACCGTAATGTAACAGTCAATGCCAGGAACGGTGAGGGACAGCTGACCGGACAGCTCACAATTGGTAAGCCCATTCACCTCAAAACACCAAATATGCTGCTTCTTAATATTTTCCTCACAGAGAGCCATTCAGGTTGTTTTGTTTGTGCTCAAGTTCCTAAATGCACTTTAGCTCTTTCTGTTTACCAAACTAAGTGCTATCTATTTCCATTAGAGCATCTCACTGAGGCTGACAGCTGCACTGTTTTTTCAGCCAAATCTGTTTTTCAGGATCTTATTATATTAGACCAAGGGCCCAGTGTCGTGCAGAAGACATCATTCAGAGTAAATATGACTTATCCATCTCCACATCTATAGACAGATTTAAAACAATTAGAGGAGTGCTCTGTGATGAATCTACTGGATTTGTCTGTGTGTAGAACTGAAGAGAAGAGACTGCAGAAGGGCCACAGAGGATAACTCAGTAAAGTATAATTCAGAATTAGGGGAGCTAAATGATAGAGTACAACTTTTTAACTCTTACTGTAAGACCAAAAATATTTCAATTGTAAAATCGAGTTAAAAAACATATTCCTCCATTAAAGGTGCACTGTGTAACTTTTCTGGTGGAGAGTCTGTTGTCTCCATAGACCTTGAGAAATGTTACTGTTTTGTGTGGAATGTCCCAGTGTGATTGGTGGGAGGTGCAGATTGGCTGGCATGGTTCTGACAGTTTGCCCCAGGTCAGTTGTGACTAACTGTGAAGAGTAGAAAATAAAGTGATTTTTTTTGTAATGTATCAGATGGTGCCTCTTCTGCTTTTCATGCATGATGCAGATCTTTATATAGGCTTTTAATTCTTAAAAAACAAACTAAATCTTAATCAAATATGCTCACGATTCAGACTAGGAAAGCTACAGTGAGTTCCCATAATAATATAAGCCTGTGGGTTAAAGCAATTTATTTTTGAGCCAAAGTGAGAGAAATAAACACATTTAAAATGCACAGCCGGAGGTTCTGCCTGGTACTACTGCCTTAGGTGTGCCTCTCAGGCCACTAAATAAAGTCACTATATTTCTATGGAAAGTTTGATTATTATAATGGATAATGCTTTCCCCAACTCCTGTGTGACTAGAGCACCATTTTAATATCTAACAATAGTGATCTATAATGCATGACCAAGCCTGGTAATGACTAAACAAAAAGTCTAATAGGCCACAAACTCAGTTTGCAACTTAATGCTTTCTCTAATACTAAGTACTAAAGTGTTTATGACACTTTACATCCTTACTATTGTTATGGCATAGAGTAGCTCTTGTATGTCTCTAAAACAGAAAAAAGAAAGAATCTTTGAATATAAGGTGGAACATTTTCATTATAGTTTCATTGACTGATTCTATATAAGAGGTGATCTATCTCTTATATTCTCTCTTATATACACAATGTCTATGTTCTTTAAAGAAATGAATGTGCTGTCCGCTATAATTGCATCCATTGCTTTATGCCTGATCACGGCAAGTACAGCATTTAGATTGTGACAGTTGAGATGAATGGTATTTGGTGCTCGACGGCCTGTATCTGCTGTGTGGTGTACACTGCAATATAGAGATATTTATCAGCAGAACTTGTGTTATTTTCTGCACACATTCACACTCCTTACCTCTCGCCTCTTTGATGGGTAGAATTTCCTGACAGCTCGTCTCCTGCTGTTAAAACTCCCTAAAGCTATATTCCTCACCGAGAGAAAGACTTTAATGCTGGCGGTGTGGACGTGACTGTCTGTGCATGTGGCGGTATGCACTCAGTCACATAGAGTATAAACGACGACTAAATGCCAGTGGCTGTGTTGTTTGTTGTGCACTTACCATTAAGCAGACAATCAGGATTTAGTGTGCCTTCATCTGGCAACAATAAAAGAAGACATAAAAAAGAAATGGTAACTAGCTGTGGGTTGTAGCCATTCTTTTGTATTAGTCAACATTTTTTTGTATTCTGGCGCATCCCCAAACATAACCTTGAAATGTAACATGCCACGTGAAAAATACCGTTTTAAAGAATGCAATTTGGGTGCAGACTTGATCAAAACAAGTTCGGTGATGGAAAATTGATTTAAATTAATAAGACATCTGAGTTTTAATGGTGCTTTTATTTTATTTCTTTATTTTTTGAGTTTTGTTTTTGAGATTTGGTTTGTTTTTGCTCTGGTTTAGTGCAGGTTTAGTTCTGGTCTAGTCCAATTTTAGTTCTGGTTTAGTCTTAGTTTAGACTCAATTTTAATGTGGCGTGTGTGCAAGTGTGGACAAAGATGGCCTCAGTAAAAATGCTATGCAAATGCAGTAAAATAAAACTTAAAGGTCCTATATTACACTTGGGAGCTTCAAGTCATGTAATAATGTTGTTACCTGATCACAAATATACTTGGAGTATATCTTGTCATTCAGACATGTTTGAGTAATCCTTTATTATTAGTCTGTTTACATCTTCAAAGCTCAAAATGCTCGGTTCCACCTTGTGATGTCATGTAGTGGTAGTTTTCACGTTAACAGCTACCTTTGACCTTTTGTTCAGTAGAGATGGGCAATTCCAGGGCTGAAATCATCCAAAGGATTCCAGTGAAGGTGTATGGAATGTAAAAACACACTTCCTGTATTGCCACATGACATCACAAGGTGGAACAGAGTGTTTTCTGTTTAAGAGAAGAACTCAGCTTAAATATGCAGGGTTTGTGTATTAATGAAACAAAATACAGCTCCAGGTTTGCTTTTCATGAGGAAACAACATTATAACATAGATCAGAAAATAGCGTAATATGAGCCCTTTAAGGTATTTTCAGTGTCTCGCTAACCATGCCGAGTAAAAAACATGTTATAAAGAACACAAATCTCCCTATATAAACATGGGCGATTGTTAGTACTGTGTCACATCGAATCATATCTTTCTTGTCACAGAAGGCATTCCTTGAGCAAAATTACACCATTGTGTGAAATCCGAGCCACTTGGACATCAGCGCTCAGTGACTGCTGCAGGGCAACTGTGGGAGACCAGGCATCCTCTCATCAAGAGCTTTTGTTTGAGCCTGGAAATCCCCTCAGTCTCCCACCTCTCTGCTGACTCCAACACTCCGCAACACCAACAAACTTCTCTATTCTCTCTGGGTTTCTGAGAATAATGAGAAGACAGTTATTTGTGTTTACCAGACATTTGCCACTTAGGGAGGCAGGAAAGTTGCAGCTGACTAAAGCCCTCATTAGTATTCATTACAGAACAACACAAGAGGACCAGTTCTCCCAGGTCTGAGCAGGAGGTGCAGGATCAGAGCAGCAGCCCAGTGAATATGAGAAACAGATGAATGGTTTCAGAGCCAGTTTACCCAAACAGTTTGCTACTTTAAGAAGCTTTGAGTTATAAAACGGGAAATGTGGCTTCACCAAGATCTTTTATGCCAGTTAAAGATGTAACTTTGCTGGTGGAGGGTCTGTGAAATGCTTTTCCTCATGGAGATGTTATTGCTTTGTCTGGAAAGTTTCACAGTATGGTATTAAACCTCTTTTGTTCTATCTTTAAGTTACAGATCAGATATGTGGAGAGGCAACCCCACTCACAGTCATTTTTTCTAGGTATTTTTGAGCAGTGAACCCATTGGTAATTTAATAAATGTAAGGTAGAGCTGTTTAAAGTCTGTGGAACATTCCAGGCAGAGCAATGACATATCCGTATAAACAAGCAACAAAAAGTTGACAGAATCAGAAAATGTTTTATTGTCATATTCAGCAAATAAAATTCACAAACTACTTTAGGTGCGGTGCAATATAAAGCAATGAATAATAATAGTAAAATCTAAATTATGATAAAATAAAGGCATATACTGTATTAAAAAGGCATGTATTGTATTAAGGTGTTAAAGGTCCCATATTACACAGACTACATTCTTGTAAGATTTAAGTCATGTTATAATGTTGTTACCTCCTCAAAAACATACCCGGAGTTGTGTTTTGTGTCATTCACACATGTTTGCGTAACCCTTTATTATTAGTCTGTCTACATGTCCAGAACTCAAAATGCTTTGCTCCACCTTGTGATGTCATGAAGCAGTAGTTTTCAAGCTTTACCTTTAGTTCAGTAGAGATTGGCAATTCCAGGGCTGAAAACTATCGAAATGATTCTGAAGGTGTATGTAGTTTAAAAACACAGTGGAGCACTTCCTGTATTACCACATGACATCAGTGTGAATGTTTTCAGTTGGAGAGAAGAACACACCCTGTAAATATGCAGGATTTGTGTGTTAAGATAAGATAAGATATGCCTTTATTAGTCCCACAGTAGGGAAATTCCTGTGTTGCAACACACAGTTCAAAAACAGCAGGAAAATGGTAACATGCAATAAAACAAGATAATAGATAATGGCTTAAAAATAATTTAAAAATAGACTTAAAAATAGACTCTAATGTAACACACTGTTCCAGTGGAGCAAAAATATAAAACACCAAAAAACTATTATGTACAATAAAAGTAACAGTGCAGCATATGAACAGAATAAATCTTAGTAAGTGACTTCAGTATATTATAATGTTATTTACAGTAATATGACTATGTTTATGTACAGCAGCATTAGACGGGATAAATATCAGTAGAGTGTCTTAAGTGAATTGTATCAGAGATGTTTTACATGGTCTTCAGTATTGCACATAGATATAATTGAATGACACATGTTCAGTGTTAACAGTGTTCATTGTACAGTCTGACAGCAGCAGGAAGGAAAGACCTGCGAAACCTCTCCTTCACACAGCGAGGGTGAATCAGTCTGTCACTGAAGCTGCTCTCCAGAGCAGACAGGGCGTCCTGCAGGGGGTGAGACTCATGGCCCAGTATAGAGATGACCTTAGCCTCCTGTCCCCCCACCTGCTGCACTGAGTCCAGAGGACAGCCCAGGACGGAGCTGGACTTCTTGATGGCCTTGTCCAGCTTCTTCCTCTCCCTCTTTGTGAACATGTGTGAATGAAACAAAACACAACTCCATGTATGTCTGTGATGAGAAAACATTATAACATAGATCAGAAAATAGATTTGTATGGGCTCTTTAAATTAAAAAACAGACTTTGGTTGGATATAAATGCAAAAAAATACAGTATAAACAGAACAATTATAGTCCAAAACTTACAGTTCAAATAGATCAATTACTACTAGAACTAGAATTGATTTAAAGTAACAAGTAGCCATTACACATTACACATTGAGCCTTCTGTACAATGCATTACTTTGACAACTGAAAGTCCATCAGTTTGTCTCCTGACTGACCAGTGTAGAGCTTATCATGAGATGGCCTTGGGTGTCTGCCTTCAGTTTTATGTTTCTCTCTCTCTCTCCTTCATCCTTTTCTCCCATCTTCACCAGTGGCCCGTTAATGTGAGTGAAAACCTGTCATCTTAGTCTTCTCAAAGGCCGACCGTAAAGATGATGTGTGAACCTGTGTGTAGATGCCCCAATCATGCAAAAGTGCCCCAATCACAGTCTGAGCAACAAGGAAGTAAAATTACATGAATCACTGAACTGCTGTTACTGTATGTTTATTATACGGTTATGCATTTTCTTCTTATCTACTGGAGGTCAAAGCAGAAACTATTAGTAACTTGGGGTTCACATTTACATTTACTGGGCAGTAATTTGGCTTTGCTATTTCGTTCTCATGTTTTTATCTCACCTTCTGGTAGCTCCATCCTGATTGATGATGAAAGCTGTAAATTTAGTAAACACCATGCATGAAAAGTTGTTGAATTAAAATTGGATTGCTTATTGCAGACCTGAACTGATCTGAAAAGTGGTTTATTCCTTAACCATCAATGCATTTCGTTTTATCTGTTGCTCTTTTGAATCCATTTTTGTTTGTATGGTCCACTCATTATCTTTACTCTATTCATGTGAGTACAATAAGCAGAAGGGAATAAGCATTAAGTGTGAAGGCGAATCTGGTGTGACCGCATTATGAGCTGAATTCACCTGTGGACTCTTCTTTTGAATCTTAACGTATTCATGGGTTTCCATTTCCTGTTAAGTGCCATTTTGAGAACTTTTCACAGTTTCAACTATATAATATTTTGTTTTGAATTCTTAATTACCAATGATATTTTTCACTCTGAAATTTAAAGGTGCACTGTGTAACTTGTCTGGTGGAGGGTCTGTCACCTGCTTGTCTCCATGGAGACTTGCAAGCCAAAGGTTAGATTGGTGGAGAGGTGAGCCCACTCACAGCAAGAATTTAAGAATTTATGTTTTTTAAGATATTTTTTGAGCAATAAATAACACCAGTAGTTGAATTAAAGCAAGACAGATTAGTTTAATTTAATTTAAACCAAATCCTTAATATTTCCATGGCCAAAACCTTAATATCTCCATGGAGAAAAGTTACACAGTGCACCTTTAAAAGTAATTAATTCAAACATTCAAATCACATGACCTTTCTCTTTTCAAAATGCTTTTAAATGTATATTCTATTTTTTATGAATGACTGCAAATTCCTCACCCCGCTCACCTTCTGCTCAATGAATGCTTTTTATGTAAAGAAAAAAGTTTTAAAAGTCCAACTTTTCGTGTACTTGACAACATCCTTTTCACTCCATCTCCCTCTTCTCGCTTCCTTCCTCTCTGTTCATCTCTTTTGCTCTTGTCATTTGCGTTGGCCTCCTCATTTTAATCATGCATGGCCCACGTCCTTTATTAAGCCTGTGAATTCCCCACTGACCTTGTTACCTTCCTCCAAACTGCTCAGGCCTGCATTTATCTCTTCATTATCTATAGCTTCTAACACTAATTATGCTGCCTCTTATCTGGGTGCAATCTCTCACCTCATTTCTTGGGCATTTGGCTAATGTAGCACAAAAAGTGGATTATCAAGCTAAGAAATTAACCGAACGCAAGAAGCAGAAGAAAGACATGACAATTTCTTGACAATGAAAGGCAATTCATAATTCATAACATCACAAACCATGAAGTTTAGCCAGAAGAAATGGTTTAAACACATTTATGGCTGGCATATGTTTATTTAATAGCATGAATTACTGAAATGTGTACACTAGAACCGGACAGCTGAGCCTAAACTTAAACTTCAAAGACAGAGACATGAAGGAAATGTGAGTCTGCCAGCCACATCTGAGGGTCTGTTGGTGGTTTTCAAATTCAAGAATGTAATAATCTAAATTCACAAATATTCAACCTGATGATTTCTATTGGTGATTAGACCCATTAACTTCTTGTATTACAACACTAAACTGCATTTTGACAATATTAATTTTAGCTGCCCCCATCTGTATTAAATATTATTGGTCTATAGATCCTATAAATCCGAGGACACTCAGACTTATGTTTTCTGGTCTGGTGTCTTTCTAGGAAACCTCCATTTACCAAGAGTTTAAGTTGGTTTCCGTGAGACCACCACTATGACTGTGTTTTTGGTTTAGTTTAATCAAGTTTTACTTTGGGGATAGCTAGGCCAGACTTTTGTACAGTTATTCCCAGTTTGACAGTGAACCGAAAGTGAAACCTTTTTTATCTTTTAAAAATTTTGAACAGGTCGTGCACGCTTTTATCTCTACTCGTCTGGACTACTGCACTCTACACAGGAATCAACTAAAAAGCACTTCATCACTTGCAGTTAGTCCAGAACTCTGCTGTGCGTCTTTTAACAGGGAGCAAAAAGCGCGATCACATTACCCCAATTATGTTGTTGCACTGGCTTCCTGTTAATTTTAGAATTGATTTTAAGGTTATATTATTTGTTTTTAAAGCTTTGAATGGACTGGTCCCACAATACATCTCGTACCTTATCCAGATTTGTATTCCCGCATGTGCTCTAAAGTCCGAGGGTCAGCTCCAGCTCATGGTGCCTAAGATGAGACTTAAAACATGGGGGACAGGGGCTTCTCTGTGACCCCCACGTCCGAACATCCCCCACAGTGGAGTGTTTTTACCCACTTTTATTCTGTGACTTTTACCGCTTCAGTTGTGTGGTCCTCTGTGTCTTGTATTTATTTATTTATTTATATTTTTTTATTATTTTTATCTATTTTATTTTTTTAGTACTGCCTTTATTTATTGATTTTATTATTTGTGTTCATTGATTTTATTATTATTCTTTTATCTATTGATTCTATTAGTTCATTTTGGTTGAAACATAATTCTGATGACTTTTTAAAGTGAAATGTTGTACATTGTACATGTAAAGCACTTGGAAACTGTCTTGTTTATAAAATGTGCTATACAAATAAAGTTGGATTGGATTGGAGTTGGACTTTCAGTAACTTTTGCTTTATATTACAATATTGCTTAATGCCTCCTCCTGTCTTCTCTTCGGTTGCGCTTCTTTGAGTCAGGTTTGTAGCACAAGTTCATCGCTGCAGTTTATATTGTATAGAAGCAACAGATATAATCAGGAATAGTTTGTGTCAAATGGAAATGAGTGGTCCAGAGGTTAGATGAATATACATGCAGAAGTTCAGCAGTGAGTTTGATGGCAAATTTAAGTATATCTTACCTAGACAAACAAAGTGATACTTTGCAGTGGGTGTTACGTGTATGTATATTTTGCAGAATATTAACCAGTTACTAAACACAACCAAATAAGTTTTAAGATTGTCTGAAAACTGAAAAAGTACAAAATGGATTTGAACAACACATGTTATTTGAGAGGGACTTGTTTTACAGTACAAATCATCTCACCTGTTATAGTTTTAATTCATTCATTCATTTCCAACCAAGTCAGCTCTTTCTGGTCAGATTGTGTTAAAATAAATCAGAATCAGATCAGATTAAAGTCTAACTTGAGTAACAGAGCTTCTAACAGAGTAGTGCTTTTAGTTAGCATCACACTCCCAGGGAATGTTGATGTTCAGCTGCAAAGTATCAATAGATGCAGAAATTCAAATATATATTATCTAGACAAACAATGTAATTTATAAAGTTGTTAGACCCCTGAAGTGGAAATAAAGTCAAAATTAAATACACAGATACCCTTATTATTCTTGTTTTTTGAGAATACCATTTTTAATCTGGTATTGCATTTGAATAGAATGCCACAAACATTTCCAGAGCTGGAGTGCCATCTCAGTGCTATATTTTGCTGTTAAATTATATTAATAGCCGTTCTAAATTGGAAATCAGCTTTGCATTTGTCATGCCTCAAACTGCACTAAAATTATCATAGAGCAAAAATTACATTGCTGTGCACTGCCAGCACTACAGCTAAGGCTCACAGTAAAATTCTTTTGTTCCATTACACATTGTCTAATTATAAAAGCAGATCTTTTCCCTCCCGCTTGGCAACCATTGACAGACACAGCAATCCCATTTCTCTGTGGTCACACTTTCTGCTGAGAGCTGCGTGACCTGATATGACCATGCTAAGTGCTCTTATGCTATGTCCAAACCCGTCAGCCAATCACAACACAGCACACAAGCACCTCTCTACAGTTTAATGCATCTAACCAATGACCAAATCAACTGTTTTAATGAGCCAATTAAAAATACATAGAGCTGAGCATTTACAAACTGAAACACACTTAAGCTATCAAGTGGTCAATAAAGGCCCAGATTTAGTGCAATGTTGTCATTTATACATATGATAAGTGCTATTCTGTGCACCAAAGTTAACTGTCTGCATAACAGTTTATTTAATGTGGTTGAAGGTGTATCCTCGCATTTGTGTACCATCGTGGAGACTGAATGGGGTCGATCAGTACAGTGGACTCGGTATAATGACTTTTATTGGAGATTTCTGGGAGGACTGTATACGTGTACTAGGACACCTCATCCAGAACAATACTCCGATAAGAGAGTAGAAATGGACTCAGGAACGTATTTTCGGAGATTTAATGTCCTGTATTTAATCCTTTCAGCTGTGGTGTCTATAACAACAATTTTAATCATATTACTAACTAAATTACACAAATATAATCAGTCTACTAAAAACAGTTAAAACAGTTTATCCTAACAATCACAAATCAATCGAGTTAATTAAGTTAATTATTATGAGAATCACGTCCAAAAGTCAAACAATTAAAGAACAATCAAATAAACGTTCCCAACCCACCCCAACACAAAACAGGACAAACCGAAGCCACAAGCAAAGCCAGAAGCACCGTGGCAACAGTGTTACCATGGTGCTAAGGACCCCTGAGCTGCCTGCAAGTGAATCCAGTCGTCCAGGTAGAATCCATAGCAAAAGGAGAAATTTAATTTGTCAACTGGACAGAGTTTATTTGGTTGAATACGTTTCGCAGCTCATCCAAGCTGCTTCTTCAGTTCTGGTCAGATGCTGGTGGACACTGCTTTATATCTGCTTGAAGGGAGGAGCTTAATTACAATGGAAATTACTCTGAGACACACATATTTAAATACAGTTTCAGTTGGTCAGGTGAGTCTATTCAATATGGAGTTGTTTACAGTTTCTGTTAGTTTCTCCATATTGAATAGACTCACCTGACCATATAGGTCTAATAGATTTGGACAATATCATTATTTAAAGGAGCACTGTGGAACTTTTAATATATACATATATATATATATATATATATATATATATATATATATATATATATATATATATATATATATATATATATATATATATATATATATATATATAGAGTCATACAGCAGAACATCCCAAGCAAAGAAATAACATCTCCATGGAGACATCCAGGTGGTGAACCCTCTACCGGAAAACTTACACATTGCTTTTTTAATAATAAAAATAAATGATATTTGTGGCAATCTGATTCACTTTCAGGTTGTACAGGCTTTGAAGGAACATGATCTGTTCTGTTTACGCTGAAATCAAAGTTATGGTTCAAAGTTGTGACTCAAAGTTCCTGTGGCGTGTTTGGAAGGAACACATAAAAGCATGAATGTAAAGGTTAAATAAATGAATGCCCAAATCCTCTCCTAAATCCAGTTTGAACCGGCCGTGCACCCTCAGGCTCTGCATCCCCGCTCCATTCACAATGCTGCCATTACCCACTGGCTGTTTCTACCACAATTCACTTGAATTATTTAGAGTTACTAAATCTTTGAAATTGCATGTTGCAGACACACAAACACCAAGACCCGAGTGCAATAAACAGTGCTGTTATAAAAGCAATGGCACGTAAATCACTTCATTTCTGTTAATTACTTACTTATTAACCTATAACTTTTCCAGACCAAAAATAGGATCATGGCTTAAGTCAGTATTAGACGGTGTGATCTGTCAATCATTATTTCATTTTTGCACTGTTTTCTCCTTACAACCTCTTGTATATAGCTGAGATATATTTGTAAAACTATATTTCTATATTTTATTTTTAATTGTACATTACATTTATTTTGAATGCATTATCATGTATATTTTTGCTCATTGTATTATAATATATTGTGATGTGTGAGCTATGATGAAGTCTATGGTGATGATGATGATGATGATGATGATGATGATGATGATGGGAGAGTTGAATCACTACACAAAGTCTTCTCCAGCACGTCCCAAATATTCTCAATGGCATTATTATTATTATTATTATTATTATTATTATTATTATTATTATTATTATTATTATAGGGGCAGTGCACAGTGTACATTAACCTAAACCAAACAGGAGAGATGCATTGTGCCAGGTTCTAGCACTAGAGCTAATTTCCACCCGTAGTCCCTGGTGCGTGTTTTTTAGGTTTAGATTAAAATCTGGACTCTGTTATGCCCAATTCATGTGTGATGCCTGATGCTTCAGAACCACTCACCACAATTAGAGACCAGAATATGCCTGTTTAATGATGGAAGGTCATTCAACTGAGCTCATATTTTGAATACTATAATACAATCTAAAGTAATGTGATTCAAAAGTGCCTGAGTAAATCTCCTACTTAAACTTATATATGAGTTTTATATGAGGGCCATGAATTCTTTTGAGTGACACTTTATTATACCTAACCTAATGTGCTGAAAGTGTTATGCAAGCTGAAGAATGCTGTAAAACTTAATGAAATCACTTTTCTTAGATTTATATTAAATTTATGCCAGGGTATATCTGTTTATGCAATAAACAAAACCAGGTTACATAATGCTTCACTGGATGTTTTGAAGGCATTTTTACTTTTCTTCGCCAACTTTAGCCTATATCCTTCTGCTCAGCTCTTCTCATCTCTCCTGCGTCTCACGGTTTTGACTGCAGAGATCATGTTGATGAATGGAGATGACAAATGACACTCATTTATCTGGTGCTCTGGCTCCTTCTCTCCTCCCTCACCATATTAATGACTGTAATCATCTCTAAATAAATAATTGGTGTGCCCCAGTGCATGAATTTTACCCTCCCACCTGTGGCAAACACAAACTGCAAGGCACTGCACTTTTCTTATTTCTTCACACAGTGTCTTGCAACACCATTTTTTCTGGAGTTTGGGTCATTTATCTTGGCGTTCTAAACTCTTTTTTGGAGGTGTTGTGCCCATGGTGTTGTTTGACTGGTGCAAGCACATCCACCAAGGAAGTGGCCCGAGCTTTGCAGCCCGTTGCATCATGGGAGAGGAGTGTGCTGTTTACTTTGACAGACTTCTAAATAATACAGCTGTGTTCTCCTCTGACGTTCTTTGAAAGTTACCGCCAAGAAAAAAAAAAAAAAAAAGTCTTTGTACTCTACTGGATATTAGTAACAAAAAGATAAGGTAAAAACATCAATTTATTGTCTGTTTTTTATGTGCGTAATAATCTAAAATGGTTTTGAGGAGGATTTCCAGGACAGTTTGTAACACCAAATAAAGACGAATGGACATTTTGTTCACTGACTTTGATATTGGGAACATGATCTTGGGAAATTGCATTTTTATGAATCCTTTCAGAATATAATTTATAAATATAGTCA
The DNA here is from genome assembly GCA_029959045.1 of Taenioides sp. WSHXM2023. Lineage (NCBI taxonomy): Eukaryota > Metazoa > Chordata > Actinopteri > Gobiiformes > Gobiidae > Taenioides > Taenioides sp. WSHXM2023. Next base: position 15,755,303 of record CM057090.1, read on the forward strand.
AGTTTCTATTTTTTTAAACGTAGACTCAATCAAGCTTTATTGATCCACAAGGGAAATTATTTAGGAACAGTTCACACAGAGCAAAAATATAGATGGTAATAATACTTAAAAAAAAAATAAGTAGCAAAATAACAAGAGACTGGTGTCAAATAAGGCATAATTATATAAATATATTTTGTGCTTTCTGTGCATGAACTAGAGCAACACAACTTTCTTTGCTTGTAGTATAGTTGGGCATTTTGGTCAGTGATCAGTCAAACATGGTTTACAGATTTCCTCAAAATAACTCCAAACAAATCGCTATCAAAAACATGACCTTGAGTCTCAGTTATTGGTACAAGATTTTCTAATTTTGAGACAACCTGACACCTTTTTCTTTTGAGCACTGTTGTAAATGACTTTATTATTAGACACCGGTGACAACAAAGCAGATCCTGTTAGGGAGAGGTTATTGAAATCAGTGAATCAATTAACATGTCTGCTTAATGAGGAGCGCTGCTGTTTTTGGTGATGGCGAAATGACTTTGGCTCTAGTGGAGAGAAGGCAATCACAGGTAACTGATCAAACACATTATAATCAGGGTTAACACTAGAGCGATGAGGGGACACTTTAACTGACACAGCAGTTTAAGCTTTCAGAAATAATAAGCAGGTAATTATTTCCTCTCTGAACTCAATGTAGACTTTGTGTTTTTTGACAGAATAAGTAAAATTGATTTCATATTGGTATTTGACATTTTAACTCCATCCAATAGTATCAAAAGGCACTGATGTAAAATACTGAAACTACTTGCAATTAAGTTATCAAGATGTAATTTGGTAAACGGAAAAAATACAGAATTTGACATTTTGACATTAACAATTTGAATTGTAAGACATTTTTATTTAAGACAAACACAAGCTCTCATGTTATTTGGATTATTTTTTTTTTTTTTTATACTATTTGCATATTACAGTTTAAGATGATTCAGACCTGAAAACTCTGCTGTAATGACGGTTCTACATTCCGTAAAGGGGAAGATGGAAATCAGTGTTGTAATTTATAATGTCCAAAATATAAAATAAAGATACATGGGTGCCATAGATTATAACTATATATCAGACAAAAGCATATTATGTCTCCTTTAAAGGTCCTATATTAAACAGAATGGATTCTTGTGAGCTTTAAGCCTAGTTAGAATGTTGGTACAGCCTCAAAAACATACCCAGAGTCTGTTAACATCTCCAATGATCAAAATGCTTTGTTCCACAATGTATGTCATGAAGTAGTCATTTTCAAGTTAACAGCTACCTTTTATCTTTAGTTCAAGGTTGTATAGAGGATTTTTCAAGGAAGGAGAAATCCAGCGACTGTTTGTCCTTTTTTGCCCCCCTCGTTTTCAAATGATATGTTGAAGTTACCTGTGCAGCTAAGGCAGGGCCAGGAGGCCTATGGATGGAAATTGGAGGTGAAACTCCAGCAGAATAACACTAGGGATGTGTGGAGGGGAATGAAGGCCATCACAGGTCTCTCCAAAATAAAGCAGTAGGACAATAGCTCAGACAGATCAAACCTACTCAATTTGCATTTTAATTGTTTCTTATCCCCTGGCACCTCCATCTCTACACCTCCCAGACGCCAAATCCACACCTCACCACTTACCACTCAGACGACCATTTATCAGCTCATCACCTCTGCTCCCACACCTACTCCCACCCCCAAGGAGGAACCCAGCTCAGTGTCTTTATCACCTGTGCAGGTGAGAAGGCAGTTGGAGAAAGTTCACCAAAACAAGTCTACTGGACCAGACCAAGTCCACTCCCACGTACTGAGGACATGTGTAGCACAGCTCACTATGATCCTGCGCTTTCTCTTCACACTGAGCCTGAGCTTGAAAGGATACCGGTGCTATGGAAGACCTCCTGCATTGTGCCAGTGCCCAAGAAGCCTATCTCATCTGGACTTAATGACTTCCGACCAGTTGCTTTGACATGTCATGTCATGAAAGTGTTTGAGAGACTTGTTCTGGCTCAGCTTAGACTCCTGGTGGCACCATCCCTGGATCCTCTACAGTTTGCCTATCAGGCCCACATTAGTGTGGATGATGCTGTAATCTATCTTTTGCAGCGGGCTTACTCTCACCTGGATAGTATTAAGGGCTCTGTAAGGATATTGTTCTTCGATTTCTCCATTTCTAATCCAGCCCTTTCTAATGAGTGAGAAGCTGCTCAGGATGGGTGTCGGCTCCTCCATTGTCTCCTGGATTAATGACTACCTGTCAGGCAGTACGTGTGACTGGGGACAACCCTGTCTGACACTGTGGTCTTTAATGTAGGAGCCCCCCAGGGTACAGTCCTGTCTCCGTTCCTGTTCACTCTGTACACCTCTGATTTACAGTATAGCTCCGGGTTCTGCAATCTGCAGAAGTTCTCTGATGACTCTGCAGTGGTAGGGTGTATCAGGGATGGACAGGAGCTGAAGTACAGGACACTGTACTGCTCCTGAACGCTGACAAGATCAAGGAACTGGTGACTGACTTCAGGAGAAAGAGGACATCAGTGGAGCCCATTACCATCTAGGGCCATGACGTGGAAAATGTTGAACTGCTACAAGTCTTGGTGTCCATGTGAACAACAGGCTGGACTGGAGGGACAGCTGTAATGCTGTGTACAAGAAGAGCATGAGCAGACTCTACTTCTTGAGAAAGCTCAGGTCTTTCAATGTGTGCAGCAAGTTACTGGAGATCTTCTATCAGTCTGTGGTGGCCAGCGCCCTGTACTTCGCTGTGGTCTGCTGGGGGAGCGGCACCAGTAAAAGGGACATTGGGCAGATTGACAAACTGATCCATAAAGCTGGTTACGTGATCGACTGTGAGCTGGAGACATTTGTCACAGTGAGGGACAGGAGGACACTGGACAAACTGCTCTCCATCATGGACACTCCTGCTCACCCACTGCACCAGACTATAGAGGGACAGAGGAGATAATACTCCCTACAACTGTACAACCACTCACCCACTGCACCAGACTATAGAGGGACAGAGGAGATAATACTCCCTACAACTGTACAACAACTCACCCACTGCACCAGACTATAGAGGGACAGAGGAGCTCATTCTCCAACAGGCCCCTACAGCTCCGCTCAAACAGTGAGAGATACAGGACTACATTTACATTTATATCATACTCCATACACATGTATGACAATTTAATCTTAAGTAACGGATAACCTCATGCTCTGTCAATCAGCATAGTATTTGCACTGTCGTTCTTGTCTCTTGTATATAGCTGTGATTTTATAGTTTATTTTATTACTTATTTTTCTATTTTTGACTTGTACATAAACATTTATTTTTATAATTTGGCACCTGTCTCTTCCTATCTTTTTGCTATACCATCTATTTTTGTTACTCTTTGTTATTATATTATATTGTGATGAGTGAGCTACTGTATCTAAATAATTTCCCTTGTGGATCAATAAAGTTTGTCTAAGTCTAAGGCTAAGAAGTAATTTTGTGACCAACGTGTTAGTCTTTAGACCCTCTGCTTCAGTGCACTCCATCGCTGAACAGAATATCCATAAATCACCATAGTTTGGCTTCACTCCTTATCCCCTTATCGTCTTCTTTCAGCAACCTCAAAAACGGACTTTCTTTTGGGGCTAAGTGGTAGTGGATTCTTGTTTGCCATTACAACAAAGTTGTGCTAACTGCGAGGAAACTACAGTTGGAAAAAGCTGCTAAGAACCGCTGCGTTGGTTGAGTAAACAGCGTCATGCATCTGGAACATACGGAAACCACGTAATCCCAGTGCGTCGGCAAGTCAGTTACGCTAGAAATGTAGGGAATTTGATTGACAACCTAACAGCCAATAGATAATGAGGTAGTCTCTAATGTTTATCTGGCCCCACCACGTCCACAGTTGATGGATTTTCATTCTTTTTTTTTTTTTTTTGGTCATCATAATTACAAGGCTGCTGCATCTCTATAATGATATCACTGATAATTTGAAACAAAAAAAAAAAAAACATCCTCCATACAACCTTTCAGTAGAGTCTGGCAATTCCAGGGGTGACATTATCAAAATGATTCTAGTGAAGGAGTGTTCTATGTTTGAAAGATGAACCCAGCCTAAATATGCAGGATTTGTGTGTTAAACATGTTTGAATGAAACAAAACACAATTCCAGGTATGTTTTTGATGAGGAAACAACATTATAACATAGATCAGAAAATGTCATAATATGGGCCCTGTAAGAGAATTCATGACTGGGGAAAGTCCACTACTACAACACTGTTAGAAAACCACTGTTTGTCTGATACATAACACAGTTCATCTCTGGTCTAATCCATGGCACTATTTTTCTATTTCTCTATGTGTGCGTCTTTAAGCAGGGCTCTTGTCTCAATCACATTGTTTTCCCACAAACAGACACTCCAAAGCACCCGAGACAGACACTCTTCAGCTCTCTTCAGGATGAGACAAACTGGAGTGCTTCTCTCTGTGTGCGGCTGATGGAGAAGAGAGAGGATTAAGACAGCGATAGGAGGGATAAAGACAATGAGATCCAGATAAGAGTAAAGACTTAATCCCAGACTGCAGATGGCTAATGAAGTCAGATTATGATTGACAGGGCTCTGCAGGATGATTACTGACACTCAGAATAGGCTCACCGTCTATACACCAGGGTCTCATGGGTAATTCAATAGTTAGTTTGAAATCTGTGGCACCACAAGTGACGATACAAAGGGCAGTTATTGTAACCTGTCAAGTCAAAGGCTATGTTTACTCTGCAGGGAATTATAGTCCAATCTGACATTTGGAGTAAGGTTTTATAAAAATATATTCAGCATTTGAATAGTGTTTGAAATTTTACTTGGATTTTGAAAATGATATTGAGGCATGAGGTGCTTTATTGCTTTTTGAAGGTGTGATGATAGACTCACCAACACTATCTCTTTGTATGGAAAATGCATGTTTTCTTTTGTGAATGTATGTGAATCAAAATCATACCAATGCAAAAGCATGTGCATGACTCAGTCAAGCATAATTCATAATGGAAAATAAATAAAATGCATATATCATGTTCATATCAAATGGGTATTACATTTTTTCAATTATTAAATCACAAAGGCTGCACAACAACTCTGCAACAACAGAATGTCCTGGTTTTATGAAAAGAAAAAAAGGTATTAGTTTAGCAGTCCATCTTTCTTCTCTCTCTGCATCTCTGATACTGCCTTGAAACCTGAAAATATAAATCCCTCTCCACTCTCGCATCTAATTTCAGTGCTTCCAGAGAAATTTTGGTATTTTTATTGTGCCTGTGTTGACTATATGATTTTAATAGTGTATTTTTGTGTGTTTTCCAGGGTCAGAGATGGTGGAGGCGCAGTGTCAGAGGTTTGAAGTGAGGAGCGCAGATGGAGAGAGAGTGCTGTTCTCTGCGGATGAAGAGGAAATCAGCATTGGCACAGAGAAGCTACGAGTCACAGGTAAAGACATTTTTGGGCTTTAAATAATATTAAACTGCTCTTTGCCTTTAAGTTTCTTCAGATAAGAAGGTGTGAGACTGAAAAAAATTGTGACATATGAAAGGCTGAACTAAAAAGGAAAAGGAAAATATAAGTAATGACTTCCCTTGTTTAACCTTTAAAGTGCATATGAAACATTAGACTACTTAAGATTTTAGTAAAAATCTTGCATAGTTTTTTTTTTACCTTCTGGGTGAATATGGGCATCTCATCAGACACATAACTAGGGGCTAAAAAATTTCCAAATTGAACAATAGTTATAGACTAATAAAATACTCTGCACTAGATGGAATTTATGGTCTTAACAGAAGTAAAGGTACTAGAGGTTTTAGAACTTCCTGTATTTTTGTACTTTTCTCCTCAACTTATTTTTTCCTATTAAGTGCCACTTAACTGAAATAAAACTATGATAATTATTTACCACAGGTACTATCTCACCAGACCAAGTAATAATTCGGATAACCATGAAAACCTCTCATAAACACTTGCATGATTCTTTTACATGTACTGAATTTGTACTTTTTTTGTCACCTCAGCCTTAGTTAACCTGTTTTTGCTGCATTATTGGAGTATGTGAGTAAAGTGGTGTATGCTGTTCCATTAGCTGCAGTGCTGAGTGTGCAGCTTGTACAGCACAGTCTCAGCTGGAGCCTGGACCAGAGCTCATCCCAAACATCTGCTCCAGGCCCCAGACAAAGAGCTGCTCAACAACGGGGGCTAAATACTGCTATTAGCTAGAACTGGTGCAGGCTATCAGCACCTCTGCTGTACTCAGAAACAGTGGAGTAAAAAGCAGTGCCCTGTGTGACATAATCTAGAAAGTACCACACCGTATGGTCTTAAATTTATCTATTGTGCATTTATTCAATTACAGGTGTTTTCATTCTTATCATTCAGGACCTATAACATGGCCTGGTGCTCTAACATCTTGTAATCAGCGTGAATGATTATGATTATAGAGGTTGTTTTGATATGGCTCTATTAGAAGTGCAAAGAAAGCAAGCTAAAAATACTTTTGAAATAAGATGTTATTCCTCAGGTGTCCAGGTATGATCCATAACAAAAGAAAAATTCTGTTCTTTTGAAATGAAAGGTCCTATATTACGCAAAATTTATGTAATTTAATTACCTGGAGTTGTGTTTTGTTTCATTAACACATTATTAGTCTGTCTGCATCTCCAAATCTAAAAATGCTCTGTTCCACCTTGTGATGCCATCCAGTTTTCATCAAAACATGACTCCGGGTATGTTTGTGATGAGAAAACATTATAACATCAGTCAGAAATTTGAATTATTCTATTGCATTTAGCATCTTATACAAATGTATACTCTAAAGAAAAATGGAAAAATGTGATAATTTGCAACCAAAAATGACTCCTGATGTTCTATTACAATTGACGATGCATAAAGTTTAATTAAAAGTGTTCCAAACTCAGTGACCTGGGAATTTTATTAAAAAAAAAAACACCTTTCAGAGTTTCTAATGTCTCACCTCCAATTAATTTCCTGGTAGTTAAATCACGCTGAGAAAAATATTGCTGCATTAAATGGGTTTTTATTGAACATAAGTGGTGTGATGCATGGCCGATCGGAGCTCTGTGTCATGCATGTTAAGTGACTGAGGTTTTTTATACTAACACTCTTTTATTCCCCTCTACACATCTCTCTCTTCTCTCTTCCCCTCTATCTCTTTCTTCTCTCTTTCTCCTCTCTCTCCCATCTCACTCTCTCTGTTCTCTCTACACCAAATCTCTCTCATCCATTTCTCTCTCTCTCTCCCATCTCACTCTCTCTGTTCTCTCTCTACCAAATCTCTCTCATCCATTTCTCTCTCTCTCTCTCCCATCTCTCTCAATATTTTGCTGACTATCTCTATCTCTCTCTCCTTCTTTCTCTCTCATATCCCTCTCTCCCTACCTCTTCCCTATTTCTCTCTCTCTTCTCTCTTCTCTCTTCATCTCTATTTTTTCTTTCTCTCTATCTTTAACCCCCTTGTCACTCTTCCCTCTCTTCTCTGCCATTTCTCTTTCTATTCTCCCTCTACACAATCTCTGTCCCTCTATTCTCTCTCTACATCCATCTCTCTCCTTTATGTCTCTCCCGCTCTCTCTGTCTTTTACTCTCTTCTGTCTCTCTCTACCGCCATCTCTCTAAATGTTTCTTTCTTCTCTCTCTCTTCTCTCCCCCTCTCTCTATAATCTCTCTCTATCTCCATCTCTCCATTTCTCTCCCATCTTTTCTCTCCCATCTCTCTTTCTCTTTCTGCTCTCCCTCTCTTCTCTCCCATCTCTCTTTTACTCTCTGCAGGGAATGAAGGTGTTGTGTTCAGCCATTCTGTAGAGACATCCCATGTACGAGCTGAGCCGTTCCAAGATCTAAAGTAAGTCATTTGGATTCCTCTGTGTACTTTGTGAATACTTGTAATGTGTTTTTTGCACTTGGACATGTGCCGTCTGCTGGTACCACACAACACCGTCTGGCACGTTGGTTCACTTTACAAGCTGTTGTGAATATTGTAGCCTTGTTAGAATTTTATGTTCTCATAAATAATAGCTTCAGAAACAGAACCGCAGAAAACATTTTGGGTTGAAAGTTGTAAGTCAAAAGTTAAAGTGGCGGGATGTGGTGAAATGCATGTCTATACAGAGTCATTTGCTGGTTGTTAAAAGCAATGTGCTGGTGATTGCCGGCTTTGACAGGGAGAACGGGGGCCTTCAGGCAGCAGGGGGCGTAAGGGGTCAAAGTTCAGACCTCAACAAGAGCAGCCCTCCTCTGGCACCTGCTCTCAGGAACATGGGGCACGGAATTAAAAGGAGATTTCCACTGGCACCTGAACTCAAGGTGGAAATACTCATTTATCACCTTGTTTTTTGGCAAATAAATTTCTGGACAATTGAGTAAAACTTAAAAGTGCACCATGGAAGTATTCTGCTGGAGGGTTTGCCACCTTCTTGTCTCCATGGAGATGTTATTGCTTTCTCAGGAATGTTCCACTGTATTGTATAATTTCACTTATTTATCTCCACGGTGTCAAGCAGGTCACATCTGTGGAGAGGCAAGCCCACGCAGTACAATTTCAGGTGTATAAGAAACTCACAGACAACCCAAGCAGCTAAAACCTACATGAAAGCAATGATATTTTCTCATTTAAATGTTTTAGGTTTTGTTTGTTTTTTAACAATAAAAACATTTGTAGTTGAAAGATGCAAGTAAATAAGTGAGATAACGGTACTGTTACTGGTAAAATTCCAGGCAGGTGGCAGACCATCCATTAAAATAGGTATATAGTGCACCTTTAAATATACTTCAATTAAAAACAATACTAATACCTCAAAATATTCATTGAAATATTAATCACCTTTGCCAAAGATGTACTTAAAAAACACAGAAGCACTGCTAGTCTACTAGAGGTTTATACACATTCAAGCAGGCAGAGGTTTATTGCTTTTATGACTGTAAACCCTCCTATTGAATTATTGCTCAGCTCAGGGATTTCATTTTGACATTTTATTTGTCGTAAATATCAGAGGAAATGAACATTTTAATTGTGCCCAACATGTCAATATTAGCTAATCAATGTGTAATGTAAGGATTTAGTTTCACCTAATGCCACTTCAGCACCACTCTCAGCCTTTTCCCTCCTTTTATGATTAATACTGACACAAAGAGCTATTAATTGTGTTTATTTCCCCACACCCAGTAGCTTACAAATGTCACATTTTACTTGCTCAGTTGGGTATATAATTCAGAATTTCTGCAATGACGGCAGAATAATATTGGGCAATAAATTCAACTTCATTTTAATATTGCATTTACTACATTATTTAAAAGGTCTATATTATGTTAGTTTCTGATCTGTGTTATAATGTTCATCACAAACATACCTGGAGTTGTGATTTGTTTCATTCACACATGCCTAATACAGAAATCCTGCATATTTAGACTGAGTTCTTGTCTCAAACAGAAAGACTAGGATTAGGGGTGAGCAATGCCCCAACTTGTCCCTATCAAATAAATAAATAAAAAACAGTTTGAGGATGGATGATTTTTTTTTTTTTTTTTTAATCACTATTCTTGCACTTAAATTACTCAGAGAAAGTGACGCTTCACAGCAACTGGTGAAATTCACTTAGAGCATGTCAAAGACTGGCCATAGGGGGAGTATATTGGAGCATAGTGCAGAATTAACCTTAAAAGCACTGAATTAAAATTCAAAAATCAACACAGCCTCAGTAATTTAATTTCATATGCGCACTACCCCATCTTTTCATCATACCTCACTTTTGGTTTGTGGTGGCAAGTCATCAATAGCTTCCCTGGGATCCAGAACACATAATTCTTCAATACTTTACAGGGATGTGAGTCTGGTCCCTGGTGAATCTCCCCGTTTTCTCGCACTCCACCTATGTCAGTGTGGCAGTGTAACCTGCTGCATTGATTTTAATAACTTTAAGTCTTATGGGACCCGTGCGAGTCTCGTACTGTACTTGCACTCAGTGTACACCTGGCCAATCAAGGACATGCATGGTCCGTTCATATGAAAACAAATATGGCTGCTAACAATGAAAAAAAAAAAAGAAAAACACAAGGAACTGAAAAACATGGTGTATTTCTGTGGAATCAATGAGCGAAGCACTAAACTGGTAATCTGAGGTGAGAGATGTCTGTAAATGACACATGATCGCATGATCATGTTTGGTCGAGACATGAGCGTGGGGACCAGACTCGTATGCATCTGCATAAAAATACACAGAAATGTCAGTTTGGATTTACCAGGCAAATCAATAGTTGAGAGCTTGTTTAATCCAGTGCATTCAACTGTTTTTCTCTAAAGGGTTTTGAAAGTCTTCAACTCCCGAGTGATGGTGTGATTGACAGCTTGTGGTTTTAGGGCCTGTGCCAATTAATGTGACCCTCAAGTGTGTGTTCTTCTCTTCTGAACTTGTCCCTTTACGTACAGTACTAGAAGGTACAGCTCAGACGCATATTACCCAATTAGCTTTTTGTACAATAGTATTAATAGGAAAGTATTACAGCAAAACAAAAAAATTACAATTTTGTGATAACTGATATAATTCAAACACTTAGGTAAGTGTCAGAATGTCACTTGCTTCCTCAGACTTGCTATGATGAAATTGCACTCAGATGCAGTGCTGGCACTCTGCTGGCAATCTGTATGACTCCAAATATCCACTGGTTCACGTAAATAAAAGACCATATTAAAAACTATACAAGCCTATAGTAGACCCCTCAGACTTTAATGAACATACTATTTTGACTCTCACATTGTGATATAGACGTGGGTTATTCCAGTGGTAAAGAAACTAAACCCTCTCCAGCGCCACGGCGACCTGTGTACACTCAGTTGAGTTACCAAAGCTGCAGCCGTGATAACCAGTAAAAGTCACGCACTCACCGACTTGTGGCCTGTTTTCTTCTCACTGCTTTGCCTCCTCCGAGTGCACCAGAAGCAACACGAGGCACACACAAAGACACCCCAGCGGAAAAGTGCTGTGGCGGCATCTTTAAAGTATTATGTGCTCTGACACTGAGTGACTAAAGAGCAGCACAGAAGCGGGTTAGGACTGACAATGTGCAGGGAGCCAACAACAACATAGAGTGGAAGGAGCTGGGCGAAAGTTCGGCAGGGGGATGTACGAGCACTAATGAAAGCAGGTTGTTGTGTTGTGAAGAGATCCTAAACGTTTAACAATAGGAGCAGGTATGGTTCCCAGATAGTGCGCTACAGAGATAATACGACTGCTTTTCATTGCCAGCGCAACATGGAGCTGAAGCAGCAGTTTACTTCAAAACAGCAGTTTACTTCAAAATAGTGAGAACTACAAGTACTGTACAGTTCTCGTGTATGGATTTTAAGAATCGACAAAGGAAGGTGTGTTAATGTACAAAATACACAAAATCACAAAGAATAGATTATTACACAGGTCTACTGCAGACCTCTCTCTTGACAATTTCTCTGTAAATAGTTTGATAGAATTCAAACTCAAAGCTCTTCTATACTTCAAGGTAAGGAAAAGGCTTAATCCTCACTTTTTTCTATTCATACTCTTGTTTAAATTATTAATTGCTATGGTCCGATTTCATCATTCTGAAACCCATGGGTATTGTTTTTTATCAGCCTTTGTTCAGGGGTCAAATGATCCTTCCAATGAGGCCCAAATGTGGGGGCCTGTCATCAATGAAAGTTAACACATACTGGGATGGAGGTGTTATTGCTCTGGCTCGAACTGAGAGCAGATTGCCTGGAGATAACTTCATTTCCAGTCTCCTTAAGGCCTGTGTAATTTCACAAGTGCATGGCCCTTATTCCATAATTAATTATCACTACATGAGTACTTATTATGATATAATAAAATTACAAAGACTATAATAGAATGTTCACAGTCTCATACATCCATTTAGGTCTAATGGGGTGCAGGGAAAATAGCTGGTGCCTCTCGGTGTAACTCCACAAGGAAAATGATTGGACAACACACATTTAAAGCCTCTGTAATGGCATTAGTCTTCACCACTGCAGCAGCAGATATAATTATGCATCTGTATTATAGATCATACCCACTGTACCAAATGTAATGCTCTTTTATTAGATAGAGGGTCCCCAGTGTTTTAACAACTGCTCGGGCTGCTATTCATTCACTTCATTTGCAGACAAGCAATCCTAACAGAAAACAGTCATTAGATAAAGCAAGCAACAAGGATGGGCAGTCACTATAAAACATATGCACAGTATAATACGCCAAAATAATACTGCCAATTATTATATACAAGGTGTGATTCGTAACATCAGTCTAAAAAAGGAATTGAATTTTTTCTTTCTCTCTTTTAGATCTACAACTAGCAACACAAAATGTATTTAGATTAATCGATCAAAATAACTCAGCTGTGTCGGGGGAGCCAGATGGACTCTGGAGACACAACAGGAAAGCTCTCTTGATTTTCAGCTTGTTTCAGTTTGGTGATGAGACAGGCCATTCCTTCCAAACATACGTCTGGAAGGTCTTCTGCCACATTTGGTGTAAAAGGTCTAATAGCCTATTTTGAAGTTGGGTTAAAGAGCCAGTAAACACCCTCCTGAAGTTTTACCCCGCCCCTAAGCAAAATCTGAAAAATCCTCCAGAGGGGGCGGTGCCTGGCGGGTTGGGGGGAGCAGGTGTGGGCGTGCGCTGGAGTGATGATTGATAGCCGACTGACAGCCATAACAATCACGGTGCACTCTGAAACAGAGTGGACATTTGTGCTCGGATCACACTGTTTTCCTTTTCTCCAGACACAGTGGGACATCGGAGTGACCAGTGGTGCCAGGTGGGGCGGAAGCCTGGAGAAGGGCTCCTCACGTGCCGCCCATAGACCGTATATGGTTCTGCCAGTGGCTGTGCTTGTCACATAATACTCTAGCATCTGACTCATTGTTAGTCCAACCTGGAAATTCAAATTTGGCCGTAGTTGATCCTAAAGAGGCCGTTCCAGACACAGCTTTTGACCCAAAAGTCAGATTTTTAACAAATATGCACTAAAATACCAAAATAAAGCCAGGGATAGGTATACATTTCTATTTTAGACCCATTTACACAGTTATCAGTAGAAAAAAGTGATTTTGGTGTTTAGTGGCCCTTAAAGGTAATGTGGCAGTTGAATACCCACAGCTGGTAAACCTTTGCTTCAGTGTGTTTTATTTTTTATTTTATTGTCTTAGTATTATTATTATTATAAAGTATATGTCAAAAAAGTGCTGCAACTTTATTTTTGTTTTATCAAGTACAGAACTACAATGTACTATTAGCAGACTAAAATGCTGACAGCAGCTAGCGGACATTGGGTTATCTCAGGTCGGATTCTTCGATGCAGAGCAGTACAGTCAATCCCCCTGTTTGGCTGTGTCTCTCTCTGATCCTCCCTCTGCTCCTCTGCTCCTCTCTCCAGGTCCTGGAGTCATGAGAAGGCTCCCCAGACACAGGGCAAAGGCACAAAGAGGGATTTGTGCTTTGTGGTCTTTTCCCTTTGAATGGCCCCTTTATTAACATGCGCCTGTCCATCTGTCTATCACGGAAACTTAAAGAGCTCTGCAGTACAATTTAAAGTACTGTCAGAGAGTGGGGGCATGGGAAAGGGTTGTCAAGAGAATGTGCACTTGTGTTAAAGCGAAACTGTGAAGTTCCATGACAGATGGCAGTTAATATATAAAGGTAATGGAGTGCTTACAGTTTCCTAGTGCCAGAGAGGTTTTGTGTCTAGCTCTGAGGAAAGTGTTTGGAGGTTCAATTTCAGCTTCATATTATATGCAATATTTAGAAGTCTTTTTCCCATTCACAAGATATAAATTGTTAATTTCTATGGCAACAAAGGATGTACCGATCCAGCTTTTCAGTTCTAATACTGATTTCGATACTATATTAAGTATCTGCCCATACCCAACCTATCAACCTATACTAGAGCAGAGAGTGACAACAGCATTTGTTTATTAAAACTGTTCTGAAATGTGTTATGTAGCTGTTATTTATCCCAGCTTTGTATGAATAATAGTTCAAACTTTAGTACTTTAGTTCCAACCAGGATATTGGCTGAACTCATATTTGGAAACCAATATTTGAAACGGCAACTTTTTCAGTATCGGCACTGATATCTGTTACCAATATCGGATCAGTGCATCCCTAATGGCAAAGGTCCTAATCTTTCATCATTCAATGGATAAGATGAGTAAACACACATGACATGAATGACGTGATTGGTGAAATAGTCAATTTTATCCAGTTCACACCACCTGACTATACATTCCAATAACAAGTCATGTACACCCCATGAGTAATGTGTAAAAGGTTTGTTTATTCTACAGTCCTAAACATTGGCTTTTCCGTTCTACGAGTAAATGCATCTAAAACTTGTTGCGAAGGCTTTCAAAATGACAAGAGCACTAATAATACTTAATGGTGGAAGGACCACGGGCTGCGTCCAATTCCATCCAATTATGCACTGTAAAATTTTATGAGTCCTTGAAGTAAAGAAGGACTAAATTATTCACCCTGTGGCCTTCATTTTCTCTTTCCCCTTAAACCGGGCATCTATCAAAACCTAATTCTGTCTCTGGTCAAAACTGGGGTCAGAAATCATTTTAATTATTGCGTTTTCACATTTGTGTCACATTTGTGAATACTGACAAATTGCAATATAAAGCAGCCCTCATTATGTTGACCTATGATCTGGAGTCATGGGTCTTAGAGATGCTTTTGTGTTTAATTGGGGGTTAAGTCCTCCTATGCTCGGTGAGAACTACAAATCTAAATTAGGGTCACTTCTTACTCAAGTTTCAAAGATGCAATAGGGCAAAGTTGATTTTCCTGTGGACTACAAGATGGAGGAGACCCATTGTGGGATGGTATAGGAACGTTACCTAATTAGCTCGTGAACAGTGAGAGAACCTGCCCCCAGCTGTTTTTTGATTAAAAAGTCGAGGTTCGTGTCAAAGTAATTGGAAATCATTAAAGTTTAGAATGAGCCATGGTCTCTTTGAAGCACGCCTTTGGGAGAAACTCTACAATATTAAGACTTAAACCTGACTTTATACCCATATTGAGTGCTAGTTTAGTATTTAAAAAATAAATAAACAGTCTACAAGACTACACAGTGGATTATTAGATGTCCGTTGAAGCAGGTATCTTTTCCTGTCTGTATCTTGTGTCCCAGTCACACAGGAGAACTTGTCATAATTATAGTTTTCAGAATGAAACTCAAGTAATTACACAGAGAACAACATAGGATACGCATTTTCTCCCCTTTGTTACAGTTGCTATGGCAATGAAGAGTAGAAAGGAAAGACAAAGTTTCAAATGTGACTAAAAGTTACATCAGTTTTTCTAAACCCACATTTTACTCACACGAAAGCATTTGTAAAATAACTCTGAAATGGAAAATGTTCTGCCAGACGATATTTTATAGTTTGAAGACTAGCAGTTGTGGCCTCTTGTGTTTGGTGTCCTATTGATCCAACACTGAGAACAGAGGGAGCAGGCACATCCAGGCCAAAAACAAGTCTGCGCTCTTATGGGAACAATCTATATACTAGATCACACAGTTTCTGAGCGGAGCACCAGAGCCTTTAATGATCTGCATAAACACTACCTAAAAGCAAGGACACTTTCTCACATTATCTACCGAACCATTGAATATAAATTTAAGGAATTATACTCAAAACTTTTCTCAATGCCACATTTTTTTACACATGTGATGGTTGTTCTTACTGTTTACAATGACTGAGAATTTTACTTCTGTACCCCAGGGTGTATAGTACTTCTTAACGCTGTTGTGTTTCAGGTGTGCTTCATTTATGTCAGAGCTGAAAACCACGTAGATTTAAAACACCACAGGAAGTAAGCATTTTATTTTCTAAAAAGTTGAATTTTACAAACGTTAAGCCAGTCGCTTCTTCATTTCGGCTTAACTTGACACGATCCAACCACCATTTCTTGAAACATTCAGAACAAAATATATAACTTATTTTACCTTAGTAATAGTTTGGTGTTTTGATCCTGTATGTTTTTATGTGTAAGCAGCCGTTTTTTGTTTTTTTTTTCCTGACTTGAACGTAGCATGTGTCTCTCTGATTGGTTAATCCACCTGTCAATCACACCCTCTGAAATCGGAGAGAGGAGGCAGCTCCAGCTCCACTTGTAAAGTTTTGTCAAAGCATGTGGTTCTGGCTGGACAGATAGCCAATTATAACCAGGACAAGAATCAGAAGACTAGCTTTGGTCTGACTCTAGAGACTTGTTCAGTCTAATAAAGAGACATTTTTAGTTTAATAATGGTTGTGCTTTCGTGCTTTGGTATGAGCTTGAATCAGTCCTATTGCAAAAAGAACACACTGCTCTGTTACAGATGTTGACCTTGTTTACTTTTGTTTGTCATTGTTGGTTATTGCTAATGGAGACTGAATTCCTCATCAGATGTATGACATACATCTTCAGGGGAAAATATCAGACATTCTCACCATCCTTGTCGCACATCTGTTTCTTGTGTGTTTTTAAATATCTCTAAATGTGTGTGCTCAACTGTTTGCCTCTCCACCCCTGTATGTGTCTATTCTAGTCTATATATAGTCTATTTGTGTCTATGTGTGTGTGATAAAACCGAAATGTTCCACTGCTGTTTACAACATCACCATTATATTCTGGTTAAACTGGACAATTCACAGCAAATAACAGAGAATGTATGAGCTCAAACAAAGATTGGAATATGTTTCTATTGCATTTATAAGGCTTGACATTTTTTATGGACACCTTTGCAGCAGCTGATCTCATAGAACGCTTGGGGTGACAGTAGCGTAGTTGGTAGAGTGTTTGTCCACTGTTGGTGGTTCAAATCCTGTTCTTGACATTAAAAACTTAATTGGGAGATTGGGTGCGATTCAAGCTCCTACAGATGAATGCTGTTGTTGTGTCCTTGGGCAAGACACTTAACCCACCCCAACTGTCTGTGTACTCTGGTGTATGAATATGTGTGTGAAAGAGTGAGTGGTTCCTTGATCTTTTCTGATCTGATTGCATGATGGTATAAAGTGTTGCCAAATACGGGACTAGTTTACAGTGTAACCCCCAAGCAGGCTGCTTAAGATAAACAATAATGATGATAAATATATGAAAATCACATTCTTTTTACATTACACAGAGGAAAAATGAGTATAGCTTTCATATTCTGGGCTGAGGGACTGTGATTTCTTTGGAGAATGACAAAGCAGGATCACAGCCAGGATCCAGGCGGGAGGCACGGCACATGGAGGAAACTGTGAGAACAACTGATAGTGGCTCAGTGGGAGGTGAGCCAATGAGGCAGGCACACCAACGCAAACAGTCGCGCTTATCATTATCTCTGCGCTATAGAAATATATAAAACAGGGCTATTTGCACTAAAGAGAAATACAACTTATTTATTTTCTTCTGTTTCATTATCTGTGAGAATTTGAATTTAAGAAAGAAACACCCACAAAGGTAAAAACCAAGAAGACAAAGGGTGATTTATTAAAGCACAATATACTATATAATTCACAACACATTTACTTTATATTATTGTATTTATGTTTTTATATAACATATAGATCAATCAATCAAACTTTATTTATAAAGTGCTTTTCATACAAAAAATGTAACACAAAGGCTTTACAGTGATTAAAAACAATCCCACATTTCCTTCCACCCACCCAACCAGCCCCCACAGCTGCCTGACCCTACACAACCAAACAACCCAAAGAGCAACACACACATACACATACACACATGCACACGCACACGCACACACACACACTAATATGCTAAAATACATAAAACTACACATAAAAATGTGAGGCTGAATACAGGCGAACCAGTTGAGAAAGCACCACCAGAGGAGCCGTCTACACCAGGAGCAGAGAGCCGTCCACCGGCACCAGGAACCACTACAGGGCCCAGGGGAGAGAAGAGGCCCAAGCACCATCCCTCCACCAGGACACAGAGCCCAGAGGAGCGATGAGGCCCAAGCACCAACCCTCCACCAGGACACAGGGCCCAGGGGAGAGAAGAGGGCCAAGCACCATCCCTCCACCAGGACACAGGGCCCAGGGGAGAAAAGAGGCCCAAGCACCATCCCTCCACCAGGAGTCCACGGGACAGACCCCAGGAGCCACAGCCAACCACCGCTCCCGGTGCAGTGGGCTCCTACAGAGGAAACACTGGAAATCCTAAAGGAATATGAGTTCAAGCTAATAACATAAATAAAAAAAATAAAGTATGAATAATAAAAGCAAGTAAAAGTATAAAATTTCAATCAAAGGCCAAGCTAAACAGGTGGGTCTTGAGCCTACTCTTAAAAACAAGAACGTTCTCTTTGGCCCTGAGGTCCTCCAGCAGGCTCTTCCATAGACGAGGGTCATAGTGCTGGAAAGACGCCTCTCCGTGAGTTTGTGTCCTGACTTTGGGGATGACCAGGAGCCTGCTGCCGGAGGAGCACGGGGTCCGTGAGGGTTCGTAAGGTAAAAGCAGTTCTGAATGATGAGAAGGCCCAAGACCATTAAAATATTTAAAAACCAGTAAAAACCAGAAAGTTTTCTGTGAATTGCAGAATGCAGTTAAAAAGAGCATCCATTGGCCTGGTGTCATCAGGAGACATGGAGATGTAAAGCTGCGTATCATCTGCATAACTGTGGAAGTTGATTCCCTGTTTCCTGATGACACCACCAAGAGGGAGCTTGTACAAGTTAAAAAGCACAGGGCCTAAAATGGAACCTTGGGGTACACCACATGTGATTTTATGGACCTTGGAGGAGCATGTGTCTACATTCACCATAAATGTTCTGTCTGTGAGATAAGATATGAACCATTTGTGAACAGCACCGGACAGGCTGAGATGTTTTAGGCGAGTTAAAAGAATAGCGTTGTCTAATTGTCAGAGGCAGCGCTCAGATCCAGTAGAACCAGCACAGTCACCTTTTGTGAATCACAATTTATTCTAAAATTATTTAAAATCTTTGCCAAGGCAGTCTCGGTGCTGTGGTTCACCCTAAAATCAGTAAGTAAGTGACCAGAGTTTGGGTTAGCACCTGATATGTTTCTACTTATTACAGTCTTTGTCTGGGGTGTCACATGTTTTGTCAACTGATATAAACAAGTTTTGTCTTCCTAAGCAGTGTTAGACCGTCGTGAGACAGGTTAGTTTTACCCTACTGATGTTGTGTTGTTGCAATAGTAATCCTGGGTTTACATACACTGGGTTTACAGTGTATGTAAACCCAGTGAACCTTATAGCCTACTTTGGTAAGCGGCTTAAAGAAATTGTACCTTATTTTGTCTTTAAAATGTGAAACAAAAAACTAGTTCATTGTAAACAGTTTGCTGTGGTCCTGTTCCTCACTCACCTTATGCAGGCCGAGCATCCTAACCCCTCACTCAGACTGCACCTGGTCCAGCTGTTTTGTAGTGATGTGACACTCACTGTCAGAGCAGAGCTCTGCTGTTATAGTCACCACCTTTAAAGCTTTATGTGTGATTGTTCATACGATAACTATTCATTTATTAAGGCAAATGGCTTGTGATCAACGCTGGCAAAAATAGGTGCCAGCATTGACCACAAGCCATTTGCTTGTGGTCAACGCTGGCACCTTCATCTGCACCACTGGACTTCACGGGATGCGGTCTGAGCTCTGCTCGTTACTTTGAATGATTCGAAATACTTGCAGCCGTCACACCAGAGCTGTGCCACGTGCAGTCTGACCCCAGGTAATTATTCACTGTGATGAGTTCAAAAGCTTTGCTGTGAAGGTAAAGCTAAAAACAACTTGCATGCTAAGGCACACTTATTAAACTTATATACCTTATTATCAGACAATAAAATGCTTTCTAATAAGATTCAGACAGCACACAACAGACTTATTTTGACCTCAAGAGCAATATATACAATATATCTATCGTGGGGCAAAACAAATTTAGCTCAAATACATGGGAATAAAATCAAGTACAAGACCTTTTACTATATGCTTTATTTAAGTTTTAATGCATGTTTTTATATGCACATTTTTCCTGAAATAATATGGCTCAATATAAAAAGTTTTGGCATTGTTCCGTTAGCATCTATTCAGAGTATAGTCAAAATACAGCCACCGATTCTTTTCTTGACACACTGTCATCCTTCAGCTCACCTTCACTTACAGACTCCTATGTAACCTGTGAAGGCTTTTATTATCTGATGCAAGCAATCCAGACACGTTATCCTCCACACTGCTGTATTTGTTCTTCTCCTATCTTCCTCTTTCTCTATACGACGCTTCTACAAACATACAAATTCCCCACGGGAGTCATTAAAGTTTTATCCCATCTTTAGAAAAATACAAGATTGCCCCATTTACAAGGCATACTGAGCGTGCTCCTGTGCCATACAATAGCTCCAGATGTTGATAATACTGCACCAGCCCCCAGCTCTTAAAGATGCTGTCTTTGGAGTGACACGCTGAGTCTTCAATCTGCCAACATGATTGATCACAGCGCGTTTTGGTGTTAGGATCAAATGAGTAACTGTGTATGCATCTCTCTTCATATACCACGTGCAGGCCAAAATAGACTTGGCTTTTACACAGTCAGCGGACGGCTCTCATCACATCATTAGAAAAGGCATGTAGCGTTAGGGAAGATGTGAACCACAGTAGAGACATCCAAACCCAGAAACAGCTTAAATGTGCTGTGTTGTTAGAATACAAATAGGGTTGTTTCGTGTTTATGTTCAAAAGTGCCTATAGCTGAAAGAAATTGTTTATTTTACTTTTATCTAAATTGTTTTGACTGCAAACCTAGCATGGCCCACTGATCTTGAGTATATTTTTAAAGAGATTTGGTTTTATAACATGACAGTAAAAAGGGTAAACAAACATAACCTTGTTCTTTTAGTATATAGTCAGGTAACTTGAGTAAATCCTACTGAATGCCGTTACATATTATTAACACTACTTCCTTTAGTAAATGTTCAGAAATAACTACTTAATCTTTTAGGTAAATCCTATTAAATATCATTATATATAAATAAAATATGTTTTAATTAGATATTAAGAAATAAAATAGCATCATAATTACTCAATGGTATTTCACATGATCATATGAAATACCATTGAGTAATTACTTTCTGTAGTCTCCCAAGTAAACAAGCTTAGTTTTCCCAGAGTAAACAAAACAGGGCATCAAAAAACATTTTACAGTATGTATTAGGGGGTTTTAGAGCCTACAACCCAAAATGACAGTCATCAGTGCAGTGATGTTGCCTGGTTAGATTTGCTTGTGAGTCTTTCAGTTTGGTTTGTGTTGGCCTGGTTGCTCAAAAATAGTTATACATATTTCTATTCAAGATTACACCTTTAAAGTGACTGTACCCATTTTTTCCATGTGTTTGTATTTCAAAATAAGCTCACTGTGTACTGTCTGCATCTAATTATAAAGTGTTTCGGTGTACGAAAATCAGGAACTATAGAATAATAAGAATAAGAACTGAGAATAGAAAAGAGAAAATATGACTTGTAATGGATGTGGGAAAGAAGTAGATATTTCACATATTGCAGTATTACATATATTGTCAGTGCATGAAGAATATTCATGTCAATCTAGAGCACAGTGCTGAGTTGCAGATTCGATTTGATTTCTTAACAGTACCTCCTCTATTACTTATTTCGTAATTTCTTTGTGAAGACTTTGGCCTGTGACTATAAAAATGTAAATGAAAAATGTCTGGCGCAGGGGAAGTTGGGCAGGAGTGAGGAGCTACTCTTTCACTAATGATGAAGTGATCAGTTCAGCGCGCATGAAATTACCTGACTCTTTTTTTCAGCGGCATATTGAACCATCAGTCTTTTCCTCGACTACGTTTCACTGTGGAGCGACAAATGGAACTGTTACTCAGAATTTCATGCCAAAAGATATGATCTGATCTAAAATAAACACAGTACACAGGGCTTGTTATGGAAATTGCATTGGCTGGAATGTTCCACAGTATGGCATTGAAGGTCCTATATTATGCAAAATTGACTCTTGTGAGCTTTAAGCCATGTTAGAATGATGTTACCTTATCAAAAACAGACCTGGAGTTGTGTTTTATTTCATGCACACATGTTTAACACAAACCCTGACTATTTTAGAGTTCTTTTCGCAAACAGAAAACACTCTGTTCCAAGCTGTTTTGTCATATGGTGATACAGGAAGTGCTCCAGTGTGTTTTTAAACTCCATACATCTTCACTAGAATCATTTGTATAATTTCAGCTCTAGAATTGCCAATCTATACTGAAGTAAAGATAAAAGGTAGCTGTTAACTTGAAAAATACCACTTCATGACATCACAAGGTGGAACAGAGCATTTTGAGCTTTGGAAACGTAGACAGACTAGGATTACTCAAAGATGTGTGAATGAAACAAAACACAACTCCAGGTATGTTTTTGATGACATGACTTAAAGCTCACAAGAGTCAATTTTGCATAATATAGGAAGTGCGCACAGTCATGGTAAATACACATTTTGTTGTATTCAGTCGTTCAGCTCAAACTTTTCCTTGAGTGGGCCAAACGTGCTGTAAAATATCCAGCTCTTGCACGTCATTTTCCACAAAGACAAATCTCTAATGTTCCTTGACTCTGTCCTGTCCCACCTCAGTAACCCAGCTGGGATTTTTACAACTTTTTACAACAGCCCAAGGCATTTCTCTTGCAGGTTTTGCGATCCAGTTTACGCATACCAACGCCTAACGCCTGAGAAATGCCATCTTTCTGTGTTCAGTCTAGTTTATATCAGGGGTGTCAAAGGATGTCTATTTTCCTAGTCCAACCTTAGCGTTTGGCATCACAAATTTTTTGAAGTGAAAACAAAATAGTTGAGGCAAATGATGGTGAAGTTAACATTAAAAGGTTAAAGTTGGTGTCCTAAAATGGCTTTGAGGCGATAAGGTGATGTGGCCTCTGCACTTCTGAAGAACAGAAAAGGGCACTGTGAATGTCAGCTAAAACTTCTGGGAAATATCAGTCACACTTAAACTCAGTCCATTGAACATTTTTGACAACACAAGACACACTTCAGGTAAAATACCCAAAAGATACATTAAAAAATAGCTTGCAAAAACTTATGGGAGAATAATAAATTTGCCTTTAGATGTGTTTTTGAATTCTCTATACAGGAAAAAAAAATCATATTTTTGTAAATGCAGTAAGTAACTCCATCTGAAGTACAATATGTATACTTCCTGTGAGTGCAGTCTGCATGATCTCCCAGTGTTGTCATGTCTGAACTGAATTAATATTATTATTTATCATTCTTTTATTTATTTATTTATTTATTTATTTAAATTCATTACATGTAATATAATGAAAAATCTCCACGTCCACTGGATGCTGCTAACATATGGACGTTTCCATATATTACAGTATATTATTTCAACATAAGAGCATAGAACCAAGCATGTTTTTCATTACGCCTGTAATCTACAGGAAAGGTTCTATTCCTAACACAGGCTGTGCCTCATGTTATTCTATTTGATGTCTAAATGTCCTGGTGATGTTTGTTGAGATGTCAAGAATCAAGGAGAAAAGCAAACAGGAAGTGTAAAGATGTTCACACAAGACAAACAGACATGCCCTGATAAATATAACATGTGAGGGCATTTTAAATCCTGTTATGTTTTGACGTTTGAGTGAAGAGATTCGTGACTCTCACTGTATGGACGATGTGGATAAATAAATAAAATAAAGCACATATAGTACATATGTGCTTTATTTACACTGTGAGCCCAGTGAAGCACAGGTCATTGTATAACATCACAGTACAGAACCTATAGGAAACAAGAAGACAGTGCTGTGTTTGGGCCAGGACTGGAGACTGATATAATAGGCAAATATAACAAATGAAGTATTAATATAGAGAGTTTTGTTTATATTATTTTATTACTAAGTGTACATAATGTTTACAGTATTGCATTATTGAATGTAAATAATTTATTATCATACTCTATACTGCACATAACTTTTGTCATAGTCACTTATTGTACATACTCTACTAGCACAATGTTGTATTGCATTATACTGTGCCTTTTTGTATTGCAAATGATTATTACAATGATGATTTGTCAATGCTTAATAATAAAGGTTCTCGTTTATAAAAGAGTATCAGGTTTGTGTTGTAAGGAGTTTTATTATTGGTTGGCCTGCTACTTTAATACAGTATATCCACTCATCTTTCCTCCTTATTAAGACATATAAAAGACTGCTGAAGCAAATCAAAGTCCTTTTTAATTTCTAAATTAAATTCTTGTAGTGTCTTTATAAGTTACTATCACGTTTACTGAAGACTTCCATGAAATCATCTGCTTTTGTCTGGTATTTTCCTTGGCTTCTTTGTCCTCTTCCTCTTTCTCTGTTTTTCCCCAAAAATGAATTAAGATAAACCCATTTTGCACTGATGTATTTCCATCCTGCTTATCTTGTCAGGTTGGACAAATATGGACGCGGTATAAAATGGTCTTGTCGCATCTGAAGGTCAAAACTGATATATGGGTTTGGGATGTACTGAGGGAGGGAGAGAGAAGAAAGAGAGAATTAATGTAAGAATTGGATGGTGACAGGAAGGCAGGCAGTTTTCTGTAATAATAATGAATAGTAAAGATAAGGGCCACAGCAGACTTCACTATCAGCTGCATAAAAAAATGGCCTGACCAGAAACTTTATGTGGCTCTCAGTGTGGGACTTTATATAATGTTATTACCAGCAGGAAATACACGGCCCAACATTGTCTCTGCTTTTGAGAAATGAGTGTCTTGAATTTAAATCTGTGAGAATGTTTTCTTAGTTAGTTATTACCATGCAGAAGTAATTGTGGTAAATTAAAGAAGACATATTATGGTTTGTTTGGTAAACAATCACACACGGCTCATTATTTTTATATTTTGTTTTTACAATATTTGATCAAGGGTTCACTGATGTAAAGTAAATTTTGCATTCTATATCTCCTTTAAAAAAAAAAAAAATATGCAGAACATTACTCAGCTGTGGCCAGCCAGTGCCATAGACTGTATATATAAATGGAGAGCTCACCCGTTAGCCACTGTTTTCCAAATAGGAAGTGAGCATGGGCACACTCCTGCTCCATCGACTCTGGTTCCAATTCACTTTCAATTGAAACACTGTCGCCTCTGTCTCCGTAACTGCTGCTGTCAAGTTTTGTCATTAAAATTTTTGTATTAACTCACTTTACATGAGTCTGGTATTATTATTTCACTATTTTGGCTGTAAATCAAGATATTAAGATTAATAACCCCGAGGTCGCTCCCACTAGCGTAAGCAGCAGGTTTGATTGACAGTGTTGCGATGCGCCCCTACCTGCCAAACCAGTGGTGTTGGCGGGACGCCTAACAGCCTAACAGCCTCACTCTGGATTGGCTCCAACTCATGGTTGGAATTCCAAATATGGAACTTGGCTCCAAAGCCGAACGCTATGGGTGACGTCACACTTCAAATAATTCAATGTGTAATTGAATGTAATTAGTTGGTAATGTTAAAAATGTTGATAATTAGAGAATAATTAGTCTCTTAAAAAGTATATCTATTTTTAAAGAACAGCAAAGAATTATTTAGTTTTTTTCATCCATCCCACCCAGCACTGCTCATTAACAAACTTTCAAAAACAATATAATTCACACCTACCCCTCAGTGTTCTTGTTTCTCAGTGATTCACTCTTTTACCAGCAGCGGTTTTGTCCTCAGAATGCTGATGGCTACATGGGCATAAATCATAAATTAAAAACATTACTCTTGGACAAGCAATAAACTGCCCTGTATTAATACAAGCCTCTAGACTATCTTTGAAAACATAAATTACATCCAAGTTAATCATAGCGAAACTTGTATGAAACCTCAAACCTAATATTTCAGCTTTTAACGATGTTCAGGGCTATTTCATTATGAAGCACATCGATCGTATTCGTGGGCCAAAAAGCATTAAGTTGTTGTCCTAGAGTTGGGCTGAGAGCTGTGCTGTAAGACACACTGTCTATGTCGTTAGCAGTAGCATCTGTTAGACAATTTCACTATATACGCCATGACTGCAGGCTCACATCATGGACGCTATATGGATGGTCTTAATAACTGCCACTGACCCAGCAATGGCAAACGGGAATGTTGTCAAGAAAAAGTAACAATGAGTAAGAAGTATATGTGCAATTGTTAGGTTTGAGATGACATCACTGCATTCTATAGGACAATATGAATTAATACAGATGGGGGTAGCTAAAATTAATATTGTTAAAATGCAAAAGTAAGTTGTAATACAGCGAGTTCTATGGTTTAGTCAGTAATTGAAAATACTAGATTCAACATTTGTGAATTTACCTTTTGGATATTTCATGGTACAGTGTAATCAATAGGAAAAACAAAAACAAATGTAAGCTTAAAAGATGGACAAATACAATGTTCTTCCAAATTCTCTCTTAAAAATGTTGCTTTATTCTTTTTTGCCAGTTGCCTACATTCCACAATTTAAAATGTTTACAGACTTTGAAAGGATCATTAGTTCAACATACAGAGTCATTATCCCATGAAATCCTCCCAACCAGAACCCATATGCCCATATATTAGACACATCAGGCTATCTGCTATCAGTCATTTTAAGACAAATATACAAATTACACAAACTCATTTAAAAGCTTTCATGTAAACCCAAGTATTTTTGTTAAAGGCAAGTGCAAAACCATTTATAGACATCTACAACTTAATAGTGGCACTAGCCTTCCTATCCCAGTCTAGAAGGTTTTGATGTGCACCATTAGAGGCAGTCATGTCCTCCTCCAGATAACTGGGCTACATGAGGATTTGAGCTGCCCCTCTTGACATGTGTCCGGAGCATTTGGATGTAATTTTGAAAGCACTTGAGTAAAGCTGAGGTGAAGGAGTAATAGCAGGGTGTTTTGTGCAGGAAATAGATGAGTGAGTTTGAACGCTGGTGAAGGCAAACAGTTGACATGGCGATGGAGAGAGACGCTCTGTGATAGATGGTCAGTCCGTATGTGCACAGCCGCCCATCAACACTGCTCTCAGCCCACAGCCACATCACTGTAATAGCTTTGGCTGTCAAACCCGCACATCAGCGCATTACTGCAGCATAGGCCAGTAATCTACTTCTTTTCACCTACAGTATTCTCTAAAAATACACACAACTACTGTATATACAGTACATGTGCATTTACCTATGTTCTAATTGTGTCCATCGGAGCAGTTGTGCGCACTTCTAGGTTGTTTCGAGAGCTTCTTAACCCTTGACTGCTACAGTGTGGACTCACCCAATCGATAAGTCAGACCAATGTGAAGTGTCTGCTTCCAGCTCTTATTACAGGAGCTGGATGCTCAGCGGTGCACAGCAGCAGACCTGCTCTCACCTCTAATCCACCTCCACATTCCCCCACAACCACCACCTTTGTTGGGGCTTTACCAGGGTCACCAACCTACAGGAGAAAACATTCATGACAAACTCTGGTAAGAGTTTGGGCCGCTGAGAAAGAAATGTCTAAAAAACAATCATTCTGAATTTGATAGCAGCAAAACATTTCAAATAAATGAGTTAGGGCAATTAAAAACATTATATTTCAACCAACTTATAGATTTTAGTGGTAACAGTTAAATCAGAAAAGTCCAAAGTTCTATTGTATTGACAATGAACTAATCAATCAAAGTTTATATAGCACCTTCCAACAGCTTAGATGGGGCTAAAAAGTTCTTCATAGAATACAAATAAAAACATCACTTCAGATAAACAATAAGAGACTTCAGATAAACATTCACATATATTATAAAACCTTCAGTTTCAATTTGTCCATTCCTTTTATTGCCCATATACCTATTTTTTAATGAAAAACAAAAATCCAAAATATTGTAGGTACTTTTTTCACTACAGATATGTTTGTTTGTTTGTGTGTTTGTTTGTTTTGCTTCTTTATTCTCTGTTCATGTGTTGTACTGAAAACTGTGTTCTATTTAATCAGGTAATCCAAATAAATGTTATGACTATATTCAGATGCAAATCCCCCTCTCCTCAAAGTGTTTTCTAAATCAAGTGACATTAACTTGGCATTTACAAGGTGCTCTTCTTTGGGCCTTTTTGGTGAAAACGTCTCCAATCCTGTTTAACTGCATAAATTAAATTACTCCAGTCAATTACTTGATGCTTTTTCCTTGCCCAACAGTGTTCACCAGACTAAAGTGCCCCTTCAAGGTGATCGACTTGAGTGAAAGGAAAAAAGAAAAAAAAGAGAAAAAAAAAGCTAATAAAGTGTAAACACCTTGAACACTGTGGAGGTAGAAACGTAGCAGCCCCGGAGTACAGACATCTTCTAAAGTGTGTTCATTACTTGGGAGCAACCAAACATGAAAAAACTCGAGCCAAGGGAGGTTTTCTCTGTCAGCTAATGTTTGCTTGTGCAGATTCAAACTCACGCCAGTGAAATTGTTCCTGCTTGTTTGAGCCTCTGAGCCATGGCTACATTTTCATCATCCCAGGACTCCCAAGTACAAAGAACATTAACACAAGTCTGCTGCTAAAGAGCCTATAGCAGTCTGGGTTGTTTTTTGTTTTGTTTTTTTTCCATCTTTCTTATACAGACATATAAAAAAGATATGTGTAAACAAAACAAAATCTTATTTACTAAAAAGCATGCAATTCAAATTGCACAGTGTAAATTTTCTGGTGAGGTGTTGCCACTTTGTCTTCACTGAGATGTTATAGCTTTGTCTTGAATCTTATACAAAGCCCAATCTCACGCAAGATTTTAAAAATGTAATGCAATTAAATTTGTCCTAATTGGCCAGAAAAATTGTGATTTTTTTTTTTGTGAAAAGTTGTATTTTGTTTTTATTTATGGTCTGTCTCTTTGTTTCCAGCATTGAGCTTGTCTGCCTCATTTTGTCACACAGACCATTTGACATCATTTACTGCCAATCTACCCTCTGGTCCTTCCATTCTCTGTAGGACTTGGCAGAACCCCGTCTGAACTGCCCTTAAACAAAGCGATTGTGAACGTGCCCATGGTGCGCGCACCAGCTTTGTTATTAGTGTTCATATTGGGTAAACTTCATCAATTGCTTTTCTTTCTGCTTTGCCAAAATCTGTATTTAATTTGAAATGCCAGCATGCCCTTGAGCAACGCAGTGTGCTTATCGAACGCTACAACATTGTTTAATCTCCTCCTCATGCTGCGTTCAAAGGCCTTAGTTAGTGATCCTTTACAGTGCGCTTCAAGGAGAGGGATGCAGAGCTGGGCAGGAGTGCATTAAAGTGCAAAGTACTTATCCTGCTTTCACTCATTTTCAGGGTCAGTATACGTTTGGAGAGACATTTATCTGACCTACTTTGGTTTTGTTTTTTGTGTGTCATTGCATTTGTTTCTATTTACGCAAATCACCACCTTCAGATTGTTATTTCTCAATAAACAAAGACATGTAAGAACAGAGAAAAAGATAAACTAAACTAGACTGGGAGGTGTTTGTGGCAGATGTTAATAAGGCCTATGAAGATTTTGTGAATATTTTGTAACCCTCTACAATAAAAAACAGCCTTTTAAAATGAAGTAAAGGGCAGTTTTTATTATGAAGACAGTGTATTAAAAGCTTACTTATTTATTTCTTTAGTTTATTTATGAGACAGGGACAGTGCACAATATACATTAACCTTAACAGTAGAAATACATTGTGCCAGATTGTAGCACTAGAGCTACTTCCCATTCAGTTGTTCACTTGAAATATATGTACAAAAGGACAAAAACTGAAAACTATAGAAATAGTAAATGATGGGTATGCTAGAAAAAAAATGGTTGAAAATTGCTGACAGATGGTTGGCTAATTGTTATTGAGTGTGACATTTTTGGTTAAGGGGCATGTTTAATAAGACTTCTTCATACTGCTATTCAAATGTCTTCAAATTGTTTAAACCCCTGGCAACATGGCTAAGTCTAATACAGATAAGAATTAAAATAAACTGATTGAAAATTGATTGATTGTTTTGCTTTCAGGGAGGATAGAGGATTTGGCTGCAGACCACAGTCAAAAGGCACCAAGCTGATCGTTGGCCATTTTAAACTATTATCTCAATTAGATTAAATCATATCAATATCTGTACCCTATTTTGTTGGTTCTTTTTTTGTAACTGGACCTGTGTTTTTACAGGTGTGTCAGCTGACAAGGCTAGTGTGGATTGTCTGGAGCAAACCACATTGTTCTCAAGTTGTTTTGGTTAAAAAGGTCAAATGTTTGTGTAGAGAGAGGAAACTAAATAAAGCAGAGAATGTAGCTCTTGCATACTGGGAGGAGCAACAAAGCCCCACTGGGAATAAAATTTGTGTTTTTTTATCTTTTGTTCCCTGCGCTGTGAAAATCCTGAATGCAGGAGTTGACATGTTGACACAGAAGTTAGTGTTTTAGAACAGTAGGTGCTCTAAAACATTAAATCAGTTCTGTGTTGTTTTCTAAAGGACCAGTACTACATCTATGTTATTTCTGTTCTTTCTGTGTTTTTTATGTGGTAGTTGTAAGAGAATTTAAGTCATTTATCCTTCACTTACATTTCTCAATTTAACATCACCTCACAAGGCTATATTTACACCATCATTTTCCCTTGGCATACCATTATCTAAATTGTGGCCTGTTGTTGTCTAACCAGAGTCTACTGGCCTTTATAGTCCCTCTACATTTGGTATATAAAGCCCCTCTTTTGGAAGCACAGTGAAGGGGGCTTGAACACTCAGAGATCATACTATATTCACTTTTGAAGTCATACTATATCATACTACACAGGCCCATATTATTGATGGTAAATAAACTCCTGCTTAAGCCTTGTACTTCCACCCTTTCTTGGACAAGCTGAAAACATCTACAGTGGTGAGACAAGCACAATAAAGACAAAACATCAGCTCACTGTGATGGAACTGACATTACTATACTACTATATACTATACTGACATTACTTTTCAGGTGGAAGGTCCCTCATCTGTTTGGCTTCATAAAAATATTACTGCTTTGCCCAGAATTCTCCACAGTATGGCATTAAAACATAATGTCTCCTTGGGTACAAGTGGTTGGCACCATCAGGGCAAGGTTTTTTTAGTCAGATCCGTGGAGAGGAAGCTCATGCACAGTGAAGATGCATGTTTTCAAGGTATGTTTGACCAGTAGAAACACCCATGATGGAATAAAATGCTAGATATACTGTATGTTTAATGCCTTACTGTTGAACATTATAGGCAAAGCAATGACATCACTATAGAGACAAGCAGGTGGTGGATCCTCCTTCAGAAAGTTACACAGTGCACCTTCATTTTTTGTTCATTCTTTAATAGTGGAATATTCACTTAAAAAATGAAAATTGCAGAGATAATGCCTGTATTTAAAAATGAAAAAACAATTACAGATTATTACATTATCTCAACACTCTCAGTTTTCAAAAATAATAGAGAAATGGTTTACCCATTTGTTTTGTTGTGAGTTTTTATGTGATGGTGAGCCAAAGACAATAAATTCTGTTCTATTCTGTTCTATTCTATAGTCATCCATCCTTCGTCTTCTGGGGCCAGGTCACAGACACAGAAGCAGCAGTCTGAGCAGAGATGTCCCTTTCCACACATTGTATATAATTCATTCTATATATACCCTTTCGTTATCCAGAATCATAACACAACTGCTTTATATTCAACTCCACGCCTAGTCTCTTTAGAGGCTAGTGAAGTGAGGTGCATATATTCTTTTGTCCTGTTTGTCTAACCTTCAGAGCTTCTGTTTCATTAAGTCTCTTGTAGAAGATGTGGTCTTTATTGATCCTTCGGTAAGAGGGTTGTGCAGGTATGACCACATGCATGACTGCTCACATTAAAAAAAAAATGTTTGTGTTTTTCAGGCTGGAATCCCCCACTCGGACCCTGACCCTGGAAGCGCCTAGAGGAGTGGAGATCAATGCTGGTGTAGGGGACTTCACAGCATCCTGCAGAAAAGACCTCCTGCTGCAGTCCTCAGATGGAGAGGCGAGTAGCAAGAATATTTTACTGTTTGTTTGGTTGAGTCTTATTTTGTAGTCACAGTAATTTGATCATTTTACACCAGGTTTTTGACTAGGTTTAGGCTAGATTTAGAATAGTTTATTTGTCATTTGTAGTTAAAGGTGCACTGTGTAACTTTTCGGTAGTGGGTCTGTCACATTCTTGTTTCTAAGGATATGTAATTGCTCTGCATGGAATGTTCCACAGTATGACATTAAACAGATCTACCTTACATTTATTCAATTAGGCATTCGGTCTGTGAGCGGGGTTGTCACTCCACAGATCTGACCTGTAACTTGGCCTGGTTTGGGCTTAATGATGATAGAAATGCTTAATGCCATACTGTGAAACATTCCAGACAAAGCAATAGCATCTCCATGGAGAAAAGCAGGCGGCAGACACCAGAAAAGTTACACAATGCACCTTTAAAAATCACATTGGAAAAACAGACAACACACTGACACTGTGAAATAAACAAGCTACAGAGACTAAGTAGCTAAAACATGAAGGTGCTGCATCAAAGTTCAAAATGCATCATTTTGTGGGAAGAAGTTGTTACCATGGCGAGAAGTCTTACATTTAAAGATGCTCTTTGAAACATTTCTAGCGGAGGGTCTGCCAACTGATGTCTCCATGGACATGTTGCTTTGTCTAGAATGTTCCACAGGATCTCACAAGGGAGACAAGCAGGTTACAGCTTGTCAAAGTCTAAAACAGTAACTTCTCTAAGTGGATTTTTTTCAATTCAAGATTACTATTTTGTTTAGCAGACTGCAACAGGGTCCAGTTTTAGATAATGAACTATAATACCATAATTGGCCTTGGTGTTTCCAGCTATTTAAATATTGATAATCATTAATTGTACTATCTCAGTCTAATCTCAAAGGCTATTAGTAGAACAAAAGTTATACAATTCATTTCACTTGTTAAAACACAAAAAAGTAAAATTGCACAAATCTCCGTCTGCATGGTAAATAGAACAACAAAACTTTACAAACTATTGAGGTGTGAGCTGGGACTCTGTGGCACTGCCTAGTGTTGGGTGCGCTTCATTAAAGTACCTTATTAGGCTAATGAGCGTCATCAATCCCAGCGACCTTGTCCTCCTCCTCCCCTCCTTCTCTCTCATCCCTCCGTTTCGCCGCTTTTCTGTTTGGGACAAGTGACTTCATTAAAGGCAGCCTGATGAGGTTTGCTGTCTCTGCTGCTGTGTGCTGTTATATGTGTGTGTGTGTGTGCGTGTGCGTGTGCGTGTGCGTGTGTGTGTGTGTGTCTGTGTGTCTGTGTATGTCACTGTTAGCTGATATCTCGCTGTCAAGCTCTTTGCATAGCAGCCTGCAACACTGCGTGAGAACCCAGCCAGACATCATCCTTATGTGTGTGTCCTGATAGCGTGTGTGTGTGTGTGTGTGTGTGTGTGTGTGTGTGTGTGTGTGTGTGTGTGTGTGTGTGTGTGTGTGTGTGTGTGTGCTGGAGCATAGTGTGTCATTAACTCAGTAATTAACAGAGGAATGGCCTTCTTGTATTGCACTCAATGTCATCGTCAGTCACTTCCATTCAGTGTATTCTCTGAGCCAGACAGGCAATATCTCAAGACACACTCAGTCACACCCGTTGCTACAAAAACAGGCTTCATATAACTGATGTTTATATTTTTATTTATGTAGTTTCATTTTTTTTCTTTTTTCTTCCACAGTATGGCATTAAACCATCGACCTGTCTTGCCTTCATCAAATTACAGATGTTTTATTGCCAAATGTACCTTGAAAAAACAAAAATTGCTCTCCACAGATGTGACCAGTAACTTGGCTTGAAGGTGTAATGCCATACTGTGAAAGATTCCAGACACAGCAATATAACATTTACAGAGAGGAGACAAGCAGGTGGTAGACCTTCCAGGAGAAAAGTTTTATAATGTCTTTTTATGGCTCTCCTTGCACATTATGGGCCTTAGATCACCTGCACAAATTGGTGGACTGAAGGCTGAAAGAGAAACAACCATAAACAGATATTAATAAATGCCCAGCGTAGACTATTAAAGGTCCTATATTACGCAACATTGACTCTTGTGAGCTTTAAGTCATTTTATAATGCTGTTATCTCCTCAAAAAGACATGTGGAGTTGTATTGTGTTTGATTCACACATGTTTGAGTCATCTTGGATTATTAGACTGTCTAAATCTATCTACAAACTCAAAATGCTCTGTTCCACCTTGTGATGTAATGAATTAACAGGTACATTTTTTCCTTTGTTCAGTAGAGACTGGCAAATCCAGGGCTAAAATTATCCAAATGATTCCTGTGAATGTGTTTGGGATTTTAAAACACAGTGGAGCACTTCCTGTATTACCACAGGACATCTAGACAGTTTGTGTGTTAAACATGTGTGAATGAAACAAAACACAATGCCAGGTATGTTTGTGATGAGGAAACAAGATTATACTCAGAAAATAGTGTACAGTGAGCCCCTTTAAAAAAAACAAAATGCTTTATTTGTCAGAAGAAGTTTGCAGTTCTTCAAACTCCTCATCTACACCATTGTTACTTCCTGTTCTTCCATTGTTCGTTTCCTGTTTAGTTTCTCGCATTGTTCTTCTCATCTTCTCCCTTTTATCCTTCCAGGCCTTCATCTCTAAAGTAACCCAGCCTATCTAATTAACTTTCCACTGGCAGGGTCATACATCACTGTGTCTGTCAGTGCTCACAGAATGGGGAGGGGAGCCGTGCGGATTATAATTTTTACCTCGTTTCTGTCACCTCTCTCCTCTTGGTTTCGTGTTTTCTTTTGTCTTTTGGCGTCCTTTGTTCATCCATTATCTGTCCCTCTCTCTCCGTCTGTCATCCGTGCATAAATAGACATCTCAGTATTGATGGGAACAAAAGCGAGCGGATGACTGGAACAAGGATGGGAGAGGAGGCCTTTGGCAAAGCTGGGTGATGACAGCAATGGAAAAGTTGAAATTTTTCTGACACCTCATCACCCTATGGCATACTAAAATTACATACAAAAAAATCAGGCTAACAGCAATTTTGCATCATTCATTTAAAGTTTGCTTCTTATATGAATTAAAGGCTGTCATCTTCTGTCTGTGATTATTTTAGAATCTGCCACAAAGATTTACAAATTAGTATAATAAAGTTTTATAAAGTTTTGTGAAATTAAAAATGGCATGGCGTGTAGAACTTACTAGTGTAATTCGTCATTACTTTTGACAGTATCATTCCAGGGGTCCCCATAATGAATCCTCCCTCTTCAAACAAGCTCGCTGACAGACTTTTTGGAGAAGAGGGTCCAGTCTGTGGGTTTCAGAATGATTAAAAATTTGCACTGTTGCCATAGCAATTAACAGCTCAAAACTAAATAAACTATGTTTTGAATGGTGAAAAGTATTCAAATTGTGTCTATAAACAGGAAATTGAAAGCCACAGACAGGTTGCATTCACAGCATTCGAGTATTTGATGTAGGCCTGTCACGATAACAAATTTAGCGATATATTGTTGAAGTAAATATAGATGATAAACAATAATATTGAAACTAATTTATGCCACTGCTACAACAATCCAAGAGCAGATTTAAACCACAAAAACTATTCTAAATCTAAAATATTGTCAAAAAATCTGCTGCAATAACTTATAACTAATAAACTATAAAATAAACTATAAAATCACAACTATATACAAGAGACAAGAACAACAGTGCAAATAATGTGCTGATTG
Organism: Taenioides sp. WSHXM2023; assembly: GCA_029959045.1. Classification (NCBI taxonomy): domain Eukaryota; kingdom Metazoa; phylum Chordata; class Actinopteri; order Gobiiformes; family Gobiidae; genus Taenioides; species Taenioides sp. WSHXM2023. The sequence goes on from CM057090.1 coordinate 15,791,101, forward strand.
TCAGGGCATAAGGTTATCCGTTACTTAAGATTGAGTTGTTGTACAGTTGTAGGGAGTATTATCTGTTACATAAGGGTGAGTTGTTGTACATGTATATGGAGTATGGTATGAATGTAGTCCTGTATCTCTCACTGTTTGAGCGGAGCTGAAGGAGCCTGTTGTAGAATGAGCTCCTCTGTCCCTCTATAGTCCGGTGCAGTGGGTGAGTTGTTGTACAGTTGTAGGGAGTATTATCTCCTCTGTCCCTCTATAGTCTGGTGCAGTGGGTGAGCAGGAGTGTGCATGATGGAGAGCAGTTTGTCCATTGTCCTCCTGTCCCTCACTGTGACAAATGTCTCCAGCTCACAGTCGATTCACGTAACCAGCTTTACGCATGAGTTTGTCAATCCGCCCAATGTCCCTTTTACTGGTGCCGCTCCCCCAGCAGACCACAGCGAAGTGCAGTGCGCTGGTCACCACAGACTGGTAGAAGATCTCTAGTAACTTGCTGCACACATTGAAAGACCTGAGCTTTCTCAGGAAGTAGAGTCTGCTCATGCTCTTCTTGTAGACAGCATTACAGTTGTCCCTCCAGTCCAGCCTGTTGTTCACATGGACGCCAAGGTATTTGTAACAGTCCACTATTTCAACATCATGGACCTGGATGGTTATAGGCTCCACTGGTGTCCTCTTTCTCCTGAAGTCAGTCGCCATTTCCTTGGTCTTGTCAATGTTCAGGAGCAGATGGTTTGCCTGGGACCATTCCACAAAATTTGCAATCAGTGTTCAATAAATAAATAACAGAATGTACCACTTTAGTACTTAGTTTGCATCTGTAATGTGTCATAGTATATAATTAGTTCAAACTTCTTTTACAGCTTAAATCTCATCATAGCCAGAAAATAACCCAAAAATTTCCAGTAGTGCAAAGAGACACATGATAAATATTGAGTCCAAAAATATATTGTTCCAGCTTTCATATATTGAACGATAAGTCGATATAATAATTATTGTGACAGGCCTAATTTGATGTCATAATCTTTGATGAACAACAGGAGCCTGTATAACACATTCACATTCTACGGCAGAATATTTTTTGTTGTTTTTTTGTGAGAGGTTGGGTCCACAATTTTGCCATATTAATCTTCTGTCCTTTCAACTGACATCAATTACACCTGTGAGTGAATAATGCCACCTCTGTTTAGTACTCTCTGAAAAACACATTTGAGTGTAGGTATTTTTTAGCTGACAGAGAAAACATTTATCTTTATGATGTATGAATTGGTCTCTACAGAGATATTAAATTAACCTTAAATCAAGTTTTTGACTTGGTTTAAGGTGACCAGCCCTCTACCTTAATTTCAACCTTGGCTCTTAAGAATTATTTGATGCTTTATGAAGCCATCCTATCCATGTGTTTCAGAAAGATAAAAAATTAGGCCTGTTACCATGGCTATTTTGCTTGGCAAATCCAGAATGATACCGCTCTGTAGTTTTTCATATATATTGATATCATTCTGGTCCACACGGCCTCTGTGAAATGAAGGAGCTCATTGGTCACCTATTTTTTTTACAAATAATAATCATATTAATTCTTGACAGACAATGCATGTCCCTGATTGGCTAATCCATCTTTTAGTCAGACCCATCTGAAAACAGTAATGTGACCAGACTGAAATCTTCAAAAGTATTGAAGAAATGTGTATTCTGGATCCCAGATAAATGGTTATTAACAATTTAAAACACTATATTATATTGTTTGAATGCTGAAAAATTCTCAAAATGTCACTGAAACCTATGATTATTCTGCCCCTTTCTAGTGATGGGGACCAGAACAACTGATCCCTATTTTACAAGAGACCCCCAAACAAGTTTACCTTTTGTAGTAAAAAGTTCAAAAGCGCTGCATCAGGTTTCCTCTTTCTGCATAATGGGAGTACACACTTGCCTCTTATGTTCCTGGAGAGACAGTTCCCACCTTTGAGGAAGTGAGAGTCTTTGAAGAGCTGTGCACCTGAGGCAGCACTTTTTGTACGGGCACAGGATTATCCTGCAGCAAGGTCAGCCACTTGGACATCATTATGATAATCTCTGACTTTTACATTTATCTCTGTACTCTTATTGTGATGCCCATGAACTTTACAAATGACAAATATGCTCATTATTAGCAATTGAAAATGAAGAGAACATTATATATATATATATATATATATATATATATATATATATATATATATATATATATATATATATATATATATATATATATATATATATATATATATATGTATACATATATATATATATATATATATATATATTTTTTTTTTTTTTTTTTTTCCCTCTTTAAGTTTATGGTACAAATTTGGTTATATCTTTCTTCGTCATTAAGAGTCATTTTGGCACTAAACTTACTGGGAAGCAGGTAGTTCAGTCCAATCCACTCTGTAGTAGTAGTAGCAGTAATAGGTAGTAGTAGTGATTCTAGAATGGTAGTGGGGTACATGTTTATGAAATACTTAAGTATTTAATACAAGTTTTGAGAACACTCAAGCCAATGCATGACAACACAGGTTTAATCAAACATACATGAGTCTTAGGCTGAGACTGTGTAGCTGACGGTGTCAGTATTTCTGTTTTCATGATAATGATGTTGTTATTTCATGATAATGATGTTGTTAATTTTCATATATTTTATTTGTAAAAATATTTACTTTTGAGTCATGTGACCTTTACTTTGCCCAGAAGTAAACAGACAGAGAAAAAGAGTAGCCACGAAAGAGAGAAAAGACAATAGATAGAAAGCAGGAAAGTGTAAAGAAAATACGCCAAACTTCAAGAAATTCTACTTAACTACTGCTGGTAATGTATAGGCGAACACGGTAATATATTATTTTGTATTCTATATTTATTTTAAGGTATTGTATGTAAAGCTGAGCCATTTTCTCTGTCTATCTTTATTTTAGTTTTCACTGCGTTCACAGTGTGTACGGTGTTAATGAAGTTGAGGATAAAGAGAATAAATATTGACACACACATGATCATCAGTACGGAGCGTGAAGTCCTTTTATTGTGACGAAAACCAGGGTAGCTACAAACTGTATTGATCCACAAGAGAAATTATTTGTTCACAGTTGCTCACAATCACCATAAATATAATAACAAAGAGCATAAATATAAATGGTAATAACAATTCAAAATAAGTGGCAAAAAGTATTGTATATGTATAAGAAAAAGAAAAATATAGGTATAGAGTAAATATATCTTGGCTTGTCGTAAAGCGAAACAGTTAAATAGTGATTGATGTGGCATAGGGTTTTCTGTTACATAAGAGTGAATTGTTGTACAGTTGTATGGAGTATGGTATGAATGTAGTCCTGTATATTTCACTATTTGAACGGAGCTGTAGAATTGCAGAATCAATACAAATATAATTGAAGTAAGCTAATGATGAGAGAGCACAGCTATAACATGAATTTATAAAAGTGTAGTTTTCATATTATGCCTCCTTTACATAGGCCATTGCTCAAATTGTATTTTGGATTTATTTGTTTAGCCAACTGGACAAGCTCCAAAATTTGTGGACCAGGTCAGCAGATTATCCAAACAGCATTCCTCTTGATCCTTCTACATCCCATCTTTGGCTGAACCGCTGACACCATCACATGACCAGAGGAGCCAGGATAGAGGGAGGATAAAGGGGGATCGGAGGAGGACGGCAGAAAATGGATGTTTCTGTCGATTGGGTGGGAGAAAATAAAGGTGTGCGGGACAACAGGGCCTAAAGCCAAATCAATGTTGTCAGCAGCTGGCACTTAAGAAGGGGCCATTAAAGTTTAAAAAGTTTGGAAAGCTGTGCTGGAATTAAGGCCAAATGGGTTAGAGGTAGGGAAGAGCGCGCTTCCATTAAAATCAAAGCCAACCAGAGCTGACAGATCTCTCAGGATTTCTGCAGGTTCCTGTTTTTTATCAACTCCCCCTCTGACTACGTCCACTCTGTGTCTGCCCATTTTGTCTGCTCTGCAAGTTTATTCACTCCCTTATTTAGTTTCCGGGCTACATCAAACATTGTACATTTGCTGGTTCATTTTGACTCAAGACCCCTTCAGGGCTTTGGTGAAGCGTTATTAATGAGAAACATCTGCCTCTCTTAGGGTTTATTTTGGCTGTGTGGATTATCCCTAGACGGATTGCTAATTAATCGTAAATACATTTTAAGACCAAAATGAATTCCCGAATATTGTCTCTTTGGCTTTCATTTTGGTCCAGAGTTATGATATTTTTTAACAGAAATGTCCAAGTTAAAACAAATATGTTCTGCTTATATTCACTATGCAAGTGGCTCTACTCACCATTTGAAAATCAAAGTCTGAAATTTGATTATATCGCATGTCCTTACTGTAACCTTAAAGGTGTATTAGGATTGCATGGTGCGCGCTCCTCTCAAATTCCACTTGTTGTCATGTCAGTATAAACATTCTCTCTTGTATTCTGTGACGTAAACCACTGCCTGGCCTAACTTCAGTAGCTGCTTTGAAGATGGATTTTACAGATACACAAAAAAAAAAAGACTTGTGTCAATCAAGTCTCAAAAATTCACACACATAAGCTAAAAAGCACAACAGTTTATTGTAGCACGAGTAACAATGCTAAACTAGAGTCTGACCAGTGTAGGGCTGATAAAGCAGAGCAGGGCAGATGGAATGATGAACACAGAGGCACTTGATACAAACATGGGAAATGGATTACTCAGCTCTCATAGAGCTAAAAACTATACTCATCCTTTTATCCATAATCATTTTGTCTGCAAATCATTGGGACACAGTCTACAAAACATAGCTGTTAATCCAGTTTCAAGCAATGTTTAAAAAAATAAAAAGGAAAAGACGAGAGTAGATCCTCATGTGTGCCTGTTTACATCCACAGTGCGAGGTGAGCATAGGTGAAGCTGCCGCTACAGTAAACACAACACCACTACCATTAAAAGTGCTTATCTGTGCAGCACATTTCACACAAGAGATTAACACAGTGTGGACTTATATCTAAACTGAACACTTTGGTGTTCTCAAAACAGTGTGTTTTATTCTTGACAAGAAACAGCTAACCTTAAAACTTTGCACAACTTATCTATAAGATAGTCAAGTTTTTGAACTCAGAGGATTATAACATAAAAAAAAAATCTACAAATCTATCTTATTTTACTTTAAAATGCATTGACAAAACATGTTATATTGTTTATTTTTCATTAATATAAATTGTCTTACCTCTGTTGACATATCTAAAAAGATAGTTGTCATGATTAGATCAAGCATGCAGATGGGAATGTGCATGAGTGTGGTTTTCCTAGTAACAAGTGTTGTGATAAGAAATTCCATAATCCTACATAAGGATTAAGGGTGAACAGAAAAGAGGTGAACAATTTTATTTTCTACAGTTTCTACAGTTCTGTTGGAATTTGGTTTCCCTATATTTTTGCCAGCAAGTGAAGAGCCAGAATAATTTGCACTCAAGTAAAATGGGTCCACTGTGAGAATGCCCTGGAAGCACCAATTACTATGCAAAGCTGTCATATTTGATGTTTATGTGCTCTTAGTTAAAATGAGACAGAAAAGCTTTTTCAGGGGGAGAAAAGTTTGCACTAGTTCACAAGGCCTACTTCTCCTGAATCTTAATTACATATGGGGCATATAGTTTATCTAACTTCTGCTAATTGCTCAAGTTAAAGGTTTTGGCTGTGTTTTGTGGTGTCAAATGTTTTTACATCAGATGCCCTCTCAGACCCTTTTCCATTTATCCACCCTTGAGATAAGCCAGCATATCTTTCTATGCACTTCAGAATGATGAAAAATGAAAACAGTTGCAGACCGATTAACAGTTTTAAAACAAAATATTATAGGCCTATCATTTGAATCCTTTGGAAAGGTCCTCAACATGTTGCATATAACAGGACGCTGAACCCCATGAATTGTAATTCTTTTGTATATTAGTTACAGTTGGTATTTTCAAAGTCCTTCTTTTTACCCAATAAAATTCTAAAACTCAACAGAAAACTACATTTTACTCGATCTGATTTTCTAGCCATTAGTCATAAAACATACAGAATTCCTTTGCAGTGTTACAGTTTATTCCCAGAGTGACTCAGCTCTCCCCTGCAAGTGTGAATATTAATTTCTCTCTCCCACTGACTGTGGGGAGGTGAAATTAGGTTGACAATATTGAAGTTTTGACAAAGTTCAGTAATACCATGAGTTCTTATTGTTTGTTGACACAGTACTGGGGTTTATTAGCACTGCATAGCCTTGAGGTGTTATTGGGGCTGCTTCACTGAGACATTTTTATTTCCGCCTTGTTATTTTTTTGCTGCTTGTTTTACCTCCGGGTGTAAAACAGGATAGTGAGTGTATCTGGATACTAGCGGGGGGCAACCCTCTATTGCCGGCACCCATGTGGTAAAGTAGACACTGAAATAAATGAATATGTAAAACTGCATCTAACAAACTCTCCCAGAATGTACCCATAGATTCAAAATATTAGCCCTTATGTGGAAAAGAAAAAAATATATATATCATGCAGATATGTTTCAACAGCAGTAATTAATGTCAGAAATTAATTAGCCCATGCTTAACAGTGTGATTGTGATTCTTTTTGGCAACACTTTATAATAACAGCACTTTAATAAGTCTAAAGAAAGCATGAACACGGACTCAATTTGTAATGAACAAATAGTTTATTAAGAATGGCTTTGTATCTACGTAATTAATACCCTAATGGCCAACCTTAACCCCTTAATTTAATGAAGTAGTTACTAAGGGCGCTTTCACACCTATGGTTCGATTGCTTTGGTCCGCACTAGTCAGAAAAATGTTACAATGTAGCAAACAGACGTGGGTACGGTTTGCTTTCACATATGCATAGTTCTAAACGAACCAAAACAGACCGCGAAGACCATCGTCACCGGAACCGGACTAAAAAACACGCCACTTTCGATCACCATGGAGGAACAGCTTTGCCTTGTGCTCCTGGCGCTGATCATCATACATTATTTTGTACGTGTAGGTACCGTATTTTCCGGACTATTGAGCGCACCTGAATATAAGCCGCATCACCTAAATTTTCAAAGAATTTTATTTTTGTACATATATAGGCCGCACCTGTCTATAAGCCGCAGGTGTCCACGTCTTCAAGAAGTTTTCAAGTTCCGAGCATCTGCTTGTATTGCCTCTAAAGCTTTTGTCGTCTTTTTGCATTGAGTCAGTTCGTCACGCGCGAGAGTCGCTCTGGCGCTCTACTGCGCATGTCTCGAGCAGAAAGAGCCGCTGTCCTGTCTGGGATCATGTCAGTGTCTTGTATCATGTCAGTGTCTTGTAGGATTTCAACAGGATTTGAGGCTCTCCCGGGGGTCGGGGTTAGTTGTATCGATCATGTATGAGTGGATGTCCAGCTACTGAAGTTTGAGACGTTTCGTCTCGTCATTTACGCTTCACCTGCATTTAACACATACGGGTCATTAAGACGTATCCCACTCACTAATGTTCATTTAGCAGCAGAACTTATTTTATCACGCAGCGATAAACTGTTTTAGTGCTGACAACAGCGCTAGCGAGTGTTCTAACTAACCCTAACCCATGTTCACCGCACAGACAGCGGCGCTTTCTGCACTCAAGCTGCGCGCGCATCCGCTGTGTTCATAGACGAATAATCCGTCCATATATGAGCCGCATCGTTGTATAAGTCGCAGGGTTCAAAGTGTGAGAAAAAAGTAGCGGCTTATAGTCCAGAAAATATGGTAATTTTCTGCAATTTCGAATAATTTCGAACATGTTTCGCGGCTGCGACTCCAAAGACAACTTATAAGTTATTCGACTCGCCGACGGCGCATTGCACGCCTCTTCAGGGAGAAGAGACGTGCCCTCGCAACCGAGTAAACAGAAACATAATGCATTCCCATAATGCATTCGGTTCCGTCCAATTTGGTTTGGTTGCTTTCACACCAGATGAACCGTACCAAAGTAGGGCAGATAAAGCGATCCGAGACCACCCCTTTTTATCGGTCTCGGACCGGTTGATTTGGTGCGCACCAAAGTACCGAGATTGCATTCACACTAACGAAAATGAACCGAACTAAGAACTTTTGGTTCGAATGGGCCATTTGGTGCGCACCAAATGCTGTCAGTGTGAAAGCACCCTAAGCCTGGATCATTCTTAAAAATGGATTTTGCAACTTTTCTGGTGGACCGTCCGCCTCTTATACTTATCTCCATGGAGATGTTATTGCGTTGCCTGGAATGTTCCATGGTATAACATTAAACATATCCATCTAGCATTGATTTATTACACGTGTTTCTATTACTCAAAAATATAATCATTCCTTCTGTGAATAGGGGCGACTCTCCACAGATCTGAATTGTGATGTTGTAACCTGCTTGTCTCCCTTGTGATAGATAAGTTTAATCTATACTGTGGAACATTCTAGACAAAGCAATAACATTTCCATGGAGACAATAATGTGGCGGACCCTCCACTAGAAATGTTACTCAGTGCACCTTTAATATGCTATTTCTTCATTATGAATTAAGTATTTTTCTATGCTTTACACTGCAAGAAATAAAATCTTGCCAAGTTACAAAATTACACATGTAAAATGATCTACCAGTGGAAGAAGACTTTTCATACTTAAAACAGGAAAATACATCTTGTTACACAAAACAAAGAAAAACACTTATAATAAAAAATAAAATCTTATTTTGCTTAAATTGAGAAAAATAAAACATACTCCATTGGTAGATCATTTTACTTGTCAAGTCAAATTTACTGAAATCAAGTTAAATGTTCTTAATTGGAGTAATTTGAATTTACCTAGCTATTACTTTTTGCAGTGTATTAAGGCCAATTAAGGTGCAGTTATTATAAAGTGGCACCTTACTTTTCCCTTTACTCTACCAGTCCTCCTCTTATCCATGTCTTGCCTTTCTATTCTGGTCTGTGTGCTGTCTATCTGAGTACAGTAGGCCATTGTGCCACATCTGGATGACTACACCCAAAGTCTATCTCAAGCCTCTGTCATTTCAGGCCATTGTAAGCCTCCATTCCAACGTCTGTCCATTCTACAAGCCTAATGGTGTGTGTAATACACTCAGATAGCTCCGAGTCCCCCACCACTTTTCTCTGCCATGTGTGAGTGTGCCAGTGTGTGTGCAAAGGAGCAGAAAGGGACCAAAATGGGGGCCAATGTGAGTATTCAGGCAAATTGCATAAGATGACTATATATAAGGTCAGGATTATGCGATAAATACATTTATATATTATATATATTTATATTATAACATATTTTTAAGCATTAAAGGCGCAATGTGTAACTTTTCTGGTAGAGGGTCCCATTTGATTGTCTTCATCGAGTTCCTTTACCATTCACTTGGAATGTTCCACAGTATGGCATGGTGACAATTAGGTGTTGCCGCCTGGAAATGTTATGGACGAGATCTGTGAAAAAAGGATCCGCCAATGTTTTTTTAATAAATGTATGATAGATAAGTTTAATGCCATACTGTGGAATTTTCTGGGCAAAGCAATAAATCCCCATGGAGATGAGCAGACCCTCCACCAGAAAATTTACACAGTGCACCTTTAAGGATTGAAAGAAATTTATCAAGATGATGTGTCTGTAAGATTAAGACTTTCTAGATGAACAATGTGTCAGTAAATAAAAAATAGTGTCATAATTTGGTTATACATCTATTTGTCACATACATTGTCTATATAAAAGTTAACACATGTATAGCACTTGACTTTATACTTTACATTAACCCATTCAGATATACATTCATACATCTGTGTATCCAGACAGTGGAGACAAGGTCAGGAGTCAACAGAATGTACATTATGGGAGTCAACCTTGGGCTTTGTTATATCTGAAAACAGAAGAACTTAGGTTGTCCCTGAGCTATTGATGTTGCATTATATTGAAACAAGTTTGTTTTTTATGTGCAAAGCTGTATTGACTGAAGTTGTATTATACCCATGCCTTTCCTGTCTGTTATATTTGTCCTGAAACTCAGAGTTTAGACTTTCTCTTCCACACTTTTGACCTCTTCCAATGACACCTTAACCCTCAAACACACACATCCCTTTCAGTGGCCCTCTCCTTTCTTCCTGGCTGTCTCCACTGTTGCTGCACTGTGCCAAAGGAAGCCATCCATGAAAAATGTTTTGACCTGCCATAATTGCCACTTTCTGCATTTTTCAAATCTCCTTGACACTAGAGACCATGTGTGTTTATGAAAGTGATGTCTATAAGGAATGTGTTTGCAAAAACATCTGCTGCTTCCTGAAAGAATACCACCTTTCAGGGAGGATACATTTAAGGAAACACTGCATACAAATTTAAAATTCAAATTCAGTCTGATGATGAAAGCTAAAACCAAGGTTACTTTTAAAAGGCAAGATTGGCATGTCCTTGCACACACCTGGACTCGTGGAGTGGGCTACACCGAGGTAACGACCAGGCTAATACTTACAGACACTTTCATTTGGGATGAATGTCACCGCTAAGCCGACCTTAAGCAACAACAAATGACTTGTACTCCTCCGTCCATCACTCCATTGTATTCTCTATAGCTTTTATTGCTGCTTTTGGCGAATCTGTAGCTGAAGTGGCTGACCTCGTCTCACCTCTTCCCATGATGGATTGTGACATCCTTTTGCTTTTTGAAAGACTTTGAATTTGGCTTGCAAAACCTATTTATTTATTTATTTATTTATTTATTTATTTATTTTGTTTCATTCACACGTTTAACACACAAACCCTGCATATTTAGGCTGAGTTCTTCTCTCCACTGTGTTTTTAAACATTTTCACAAGAATCATAGAAGTGGTTGTTACCTTGAAAACTACCACTACATGGCATCACAAGATGGAACAGAGCATTTTGAGCTCTGGAAATGTAGGTAGACTAATAACTTTATTATTAGTTTACTCAAACATCTGTAAATGAAACAAAACACAGTTCTGGGTTTTTGATGAGGTAACAACATTATAGCATGGCTTAAAGCTCATAGTCCATGTTGTGTAATATAGGACCATTAACTTAATATTATTTACTGTAGTTATAAATGTCATTTTTGGTAAATTATTAAATTGGTTCTATAGTTATGTGTGATAAACCTGACATTTTTATGATTTGGCCTACCTGACAGCACATCCTCATTTTCAATCCTATCACAGTGTACAAGTTCAGCCAGGGTTATGCTATAGCGGTGAGGGTGTAGGAATTCGATTCGGGTGAAGTGGCCAAGCATGGCTGAGTCCTTCCCTATGTACGGATTAGACTGGGCTCTGGCAGCTCTTATTGCCGAGCTGGAGAGGATGACAGGTGTGCACCAGGGACCTGTTAGAGGAACACTTTGATATTTAGGAGCATGCGGTGGAATTTTCCAACAGCAGAAGTGGCCACAAGAACAGTTCAACTAAAGCAAGTTGTTGTTTTGGTTGCTTGGTCTCATTACAGCAACATGTACCAAGAGCTAATAACAGGGGCCTTGGGCTGTAAAAAGCTGTGTTTGTTTTTAAAATGCTTCTATAATTTAATGATTATAATGAAAGTAAGTAAAAGTAGAAGTTATTTTGCAATACCCAATTAGACAATGTTTATGTCCAGAGAGGAGTTGTTGCAAAGTAAACAACAAATGTGTACTTGAAAGTTAAGTAGGCCATATAGGGACTACTTGGCCATAAAAGTGCACATTTCACAATCACTGGATCACCACTGTGCTACTATCATCAGTAGATGTTTTATGTGGAGGCACAGTTTAGAAACAAGCTTCATTAATTGACTGAACGTATTAATGTGCATTAATACGTTCAGTCTGACAAATACAAAATGAAATGCTTCACAAAAGCGTTTTTATTCACAAACATTTTACTGGCATCTATGTGTAACTTCACTTACCATGTTTGAATATGAGTGTAAAATATTCCAAGTTTTGAAAGTGCAAAGTTAGAAGAGTCCTTTATCCTACCTTGCCCTCACTCCCACTTTCTCTTCATCAAAGGGAGCCACAGAACCTCCTTCTTTGTGCTGATAGATTCCTGTCTGTAGAAGCCCCGAGTGACCACCAAAGAGGAGCCGGTGTCTCACACAATGTGCTTATTCAGTATTACTTGTTGACCCTGCCAATCCAATACACTGATCCTGTTTTATAATGACTTTCTGTCTTTTCACAGATCCTCCTAGATGCCAACACAATCAGACTGGGCAGTATCCCCCTGGGCAGTGCGGTGGATCCCCTGGAGGGGGCGCCAGCAGGGACCACTTACACCAAACAGACTGTGTATGAACTCTGCTCCTGTGCTAACGGCAAACTCTACCTGTCCCCAGCGGAGAAAGGTTCAACATGTCAAACCACCAGTAACTTTTGTCTCTGGAGCTGAAACTGACCCAACAGCTGCCCAATATCTGGGACATGTGGAAGCTACTGCTAGCCAATGAACACAATCAGCAAGGATGCTGGTTTGATGCAAAGCAAATGAGGCTCATGTCTGTACGCGGATCACAAAGTGTTTGCTAAGAGACCAAATCTCAAAGGATCAAGCTTTTTGTTGAGCTCACTCCAGCTGAAGGACTCAACATGGACTCGAGCGGGGCAGTGTGCCAGCTCAATTACCAAATTATCTCTGGACTGGTCGAAAGCTTGTGCTAGTGCTTTTGGAAGAGGAAGGGTCAACTAATTCAGGAAATGATGGTAGTACAGAGTGGACACAGTGCATTTTGTCACTCTCCAGGTTTCATGCTGTTATTGCTGCCATGATGGTTCATGGGAGTCACAGCAAAGTTTGTGCAAAAAACAACAGTGAACTACCCCGCAATAAAAAATACATTTAACGTTTGCCATATGATTAAGATGTACTGGAAACTTCCCATCTAAAGATCTGAGGCGTCGAGATGTGCGTTAAAAAACTACTATTTGTCCATTGATTGAGGGCGGTGGTTCAACCTTGCAGTAAGTCAAATTGAACTTGGTGTAGCCTGTAGGTGGAAGTTACGATTCGCTAATGGACCAATCTATACCAGAACGGCCTTCCCTGCTTCACATCGTTACCCCTTCACAAGTCATCCATCACCTTCTTATTTCTTTCACTAAACCTAAACTTAACTAAATCTTTTGTTTTGTTACTTTACATGAAATCATTGATGATTTCACAGCACATTATGTAACTCCTCGGAATTTAATCTATCCAGTTGATACATGATGCAAGATGTTCTTTCTTGCATTCATTCAAGCCATTTTCATCCTTCTCCTGCTTTTTCTATGCTCCACTTACTCGGTACATTACAATTCTTGCTGAACACTTAAACTCAGCCACATTGTTTGGATTGTTTTGAAGAAGCCGTTTTTGGTTTTACAATTGGTTACAAACTTGTTTCCACATGTCCCTTGAGTCAGCCACTGAAAAGCTCTTAAAAACTATTCACGGATATAATATGAGGCCAATTTCAATCTCACTTTGGGACAATACGCATCAATCGTTTGCCCCAATTTGTCTTTTTGGTTTAGTCATAGCCTACCACCAAACCTTAACATAATCTCAGTCATACGTTCTGTGAGAAACCAGTGGCGATTTCGCAGTTCTCTCCCCTGGATGAAACTCTGGACAGATGCAGTTAGATGATAATTGAATATCATGGACACTGGCCCTGAGGCGAACTCTCTTTTTTAAAAACAAACGAAACACAGGTGCCTTTGCTGATGTTGGTAAAAGCACATCACCATCTGGACATTCATACATCCCTCAGTGGACCGTTTGCAACTCTCTGGACTCTCTGTCTCTCTTTTTACAATCTACCTATCTGTTCATTTTGATGTCCTATACCTTCCCTCTCCTTGGTTACTCCTTAGTTTTTGTAAAACTCTCGGAGACAAAAAAGGATACGATTCATTGTTTTGATGATTTATTTTTTGATGTGTCCCTTGTTTTAATCCCTGATGATTAAAAAGCACAAATTATGCCATGTATATAACAATATCAGTAAAATAAATAAAATCATATTGTTTTTAAAAATACTACCTTGTTGATTCCATGCTTATTAGAACACAATGAGTGAGAAACAATCTGCAATGTTTTGAAGTAACTGAATGCATGTACCGAGAATACCTATTCTAAATTCTAATTTTGAGTATATGTATTCCTCTACAGTTACTCTTTCATTTGGTGGCGTACAGTTACTTGTCTAAAATCAAATAATTTAGGCTTAAATCTGCACAGAATCAGTAAGAAAAATAGAAAACACCACTCTTTTGGTGAGTGCATGTGATTTTTCCTTCTCCAATCAGTGATAGGAAATGCTTAAGAAATATAAAGCTGCTATTAATACTATGTTTCATCTTTACTTCATAATTTAAATGCAACTCGATGTAAAAGTATTCTAAGTATTCAAAATACAGTACTCTGATTGGCCCATGTATTGGAAATCATTACAAAATATATTTTAATGCAGGTATTCAGTATTCTGTAACTAAATACATTTTAAGTATTCTTCCCAACACTGACTATATGGTAAATGGTCAGAAGTGCTTTTACCTTCAGTGCACTCAAAGCATTTTACATCAAGGAACCACTCGCCCATTCACACACACATTCATACACCAGTGTACACAGACACAGCAACAGAATCCAACCACCAAATTGTGGATTAGTAGATGTGACACTGCCTTGATGCTCGTATTTGTGTAAGCTGTCTTTAAAAACCTCTTCGTATAGTTCCCACAGGCCTTGGTAGAGTTGATCAGTGTCTAAAAATGAGTCATTCATAAGGGATTCAAATGTTTGCTTTTAAGAAGTATTAATCATTTTTAAGTTCAAGTTCTTTTACAGAGAAGAAGAGAAAAGCCAGTGATCACACACCAAAATACAGTATGTTCAAATTTCTCATCCATCATCAAATCCAGCATCTTGGGCACAAAAGCGTGCTCACAGGACCTTGGAGCCAATAACACAGAGATTGAGACAGCTAGTGAAGTGGAGGAGAGCAACGCAATCAGAATAGGAAGATAATGTGTAAATCAATTGTGAGGACAAAGTGAGTTTGAAGAAAACGGGCAGCAGCCAGAGGAACTGACAGAAGAGAGCCAGTCCCACTAGTGAAGATGTCTCACAATAAAAAGACTACCAGCCAATGCCACAGAAGTACCATTTTACCAAGAGATTAAACTGTTTGTACAAATATAACAACAAGGCAACAGTGTGATTTTGGAAAGTGATTCAGTATGCTATGGTTGATGTATTAGAAGACAAATTGGATATTGATGAAAAGAAACACAGGCTCTTCCAAATCATAATTGTTCTTGGAAAAACAAAACATTTTTTTTCTTACTAACCTTTACTAAGGTATTTCTTGTATGTGTGGACAGATATTTATCACTTTATGGGGATTAAAATCTGTGCACACACTCACATCATGGGGTCCTGTCTCCTCTACAGGGATTAGGCCCGTCACGATAACACAGAAATATTGTATAGCTGATAATATTGCGATATCTGATAATATTGAAAACACTGCATGTCACTGACACAAAGCAGGATAATCCCAGACAATGCATGGCAGAATGAACCGATAACACTGGGGAACACTCTATATGTTGCATTTAAAGAAAGACTTGTTTTCAGTCAGTCAATTTAAGTGTGCTGAGTTCAAATCTGAAGTTAGTTTTTTTCTGCAAGCTACAGATTTTATGCAATCTTTGATTTTTATTATGATGGAGTGTGTAGCAACCACAGATGTAACAGAAGGCATCAGGCTTGTTTCTACAGTGATGTCTCAATGAGGAAGCCATGTTTGATCTGGAAAAAAGAAGCATGATAAAAATATTAGAATCTATCTATGTATATAATCTCAAAACGCTTAGATTTGGGTTACGTAAATTCATATTTAGACTATTTCATCTATCTCAAATTGCATGAAAACTAGAGCTTATGGAGAAAAACTAATTTCAGATTTGAAATCAGTGCCTAAAAATCCTTCAGAATCAGTTACAAAATCCAATGCAACAGAAAGTTAAAATTTTAGTGTTCCCCAGTGTAATTAGCCTTAGAAGATATTTATTCTTTTTTCAGCTCAAATCTTACCTTATTATATAAAAATGGCAAAACTCTTCCCACTATTGCTGAGAAATTTTGAGCCCCAAAATATATTGTTCCACCTTTCATGTATTAAACAATATGTTGATATATTATCATGACGTACATCCTTATATTATTAGGTCATGAACATAATTTATGGTTAAGATATGGTTCTAAAGGAAATGTAATGTGTGTATGAGTGATGAAAAGTACCACTTATATGGAAAAACTCAAGTGAAACCCTGGTAGGTCAAAAGTGTCACTTTCATTTTGACTTATGTGTGACTGACCTGGTATGAAGTTTGAGGACAACAGGAAAGAGGTGGAGCTAATGAGTTAACAAGTTAAGGGAGAAGAGCAAGGGGTGAATGTGGTTAGGAGAGTGCAGTCATTTGTGTGAACATGTGTTTGATTTTCTTCTACTTGTGTGTTCTGTCTGGTAAGTGATAATGGGACTTTTTCACTTTTTCTGAATTCATTTTAAATTCTGGAATGAAAGTAACTGGAGGCAAAAATGAATTGGAACATAATGTGATTTTAATGGGGAAACCGGGATTAATCACAGAATATCACAAAATATGAAAAAATCCAGGGAAGTCTGGCAAATGAAAACCACTCAGATACTATTACAATTAATTACAATTGTGTTTTACCTTATTTGTTCATTTAAGAAGAGATTATGATAGACACTCAGCATTTTTAACGAACTACACTACCCACTACAGTTTACCACAGTATCTACAGATATTTTAGACATTTCATCATAAATTATACTTTTTGGGGAGCTCAGTTACAATTTTGAGGTCAGAAAAATGTATTCTTAACAGAGAATCTAATTAATTAATATATGTACCTTGGAAATTCAAAAATGTTGTTTGTTTTTGTTATAATGTCATTATCATTTGCATCTATTAATCACTTAATCACTGAAAATATATTATATCAGCTTCACTTTGCCTCCAGTTGCCTCCATTCCAAAGTTTTGAACATTCAGATTTTAAAGGGTCTATTGGGTATGACAATATCTGATGATGGATTTTTGTATTTCCATGTGCAGTGGTGACAACAGGAGAGCAGCAGACCTTTACTCATCCAGTTGGATACAATTTGACTTTTGATTGTCCAATCTGGGATGTTTGGACAACAATAGGATCTAATGCCAAGTACATTTGTGAAAGTCCGTGCGAAAACAGAAAACACAACATTGTTAAAGCCGAACCTGGACAAAACAAAACATGGAATCGACTATTTATACAAAACAAAAGAGAAAGCGGACTGACTGTGACCTTCTTTAATCTGCAGAAATCGGATTCTAAAGTGTATGTCTGTGGATTGGAGAGATATGGCTTTGACGCTTACACAGAAGTGAAAATTATTGTGTCAGATGGTGAGTTTGTGTGAATATTTATATAGCTTATGTTATTATGGCTAAATAATTGACAATCCATGGTTGATCTTTTGCTTTCAGATTTTACCACAAGACAAACAACCACACATTTTGTCAACAAAACAATGAACAGCACCTTTAGTCCAAATAGTGCTTCTGAAAAAGGCAACGGTAAGAAAGAAAAAGGTGACCAAGAGAGGACTTTTCTTACTTGGGGTTAATTCTGATGTAAAATACAGTTACCACAATGAATCATTTGTTCTACTGAGTGAATTTTAACCTTAATGAAGATAAGTTATGGATCTTTTGGGAGCAGGGCCACACCTCACACATACCACACATATTTACACCACTGCACACTCCAACATTTATGTGCCCCTTGGACCCTCTCCTCTTTTCTACATCCCATTCATTCTATTTCAGGTGGGTACAAATTCCTGGAGCCATAAGTCTCCTCAGAAGCCCCTAACAACTTTCTAACATCACTTGAGCCTAGATTACCTGAATATGATTTAAAAATATACATTTTTACACAGTTTTTTGAGGTTCTGCTCCTCAGCCACATATTTAGATCCACGCTAAACCACTTTATCACATTATTATTATTATTATTATTATTATTATTATTATTATTATTATTATTGTTGTTAAATGTTCCCACTGTACTGCATGCAATTCATATACAGTATTCTTATTTATTTTCTTGGTATAGGAAGTGTTCCATTTTTGATTACTGGAGTGATCTTATTGTCTACACTGACAACTTTGCTGATTCTTAAAAGGAAGAAGAACAGATGTGTGTATAGTCTCAAATCACATCTCACATTCACACTGTTGAAATAGGTAACAAACTATTTAATGATTTTCAGCCTTTGTACTAAATCACGAAGACCAGCCAGCTGCAGAGCTAGTGAGTCGAGTTTCCTTATTTGCAATTAATTTCACTTCCTATATATATATTCTAAATCTGACTAACTGATACAATTATTAGACACTGACATTTTATAATATTGTTAAGTGCTTTTCAAGCATTCTTTTCAAGCAGTGTTCTTCCCATCAGTTATGTGCTTTTTGTTTGTTTTAAGGACATCGAAGATACTACAGCTAAAGAATCAGTGCCACATAACCCACTTGAAACATGTCCCCCAGTCTCCATCAGGATGGCCTTCAGTGACCTTAACCTGGACGCTCTTTATGTCAATTCTAATATTCAAAGCTCCAGTGCAGCTTCTGTCAATGAGCAATGTGCATCTATCCAAGACACAGACTTTCTGTACTCTCTTTTACAACTAGATAGTCTGAGCTGTGAATGCCCAACATGACATCAATATTCAGACTAGGACCAAAACAACTACTGCTGCAATATCCGTATCTGTCACATCACCACATTCAAAACTTAATTTGCCTTTAGAATGTTTAATTTGTTCATGTTTTGTTTATGACGCTTACTGTGGGCGGAGCCTTAGACAAGACATGTGGTCTTGTATAACGAAAAGAGTTTCAATAGTGTCAGTGAAAGATCGCAATATCACTCAAACATGCACGAATGATTAAGAAAGCCAAAATCTAAAAGAAAAAAAACTGTGAAGAAACACCACAGCTGTATTTTGTATATAACATGATGGCACATCACACCAAAATGTTGCATAAACTTTTTATGATAAACAGTGAATGAGGACAGGGGGCCCAATTTGAGCGTGAGCTCCTCTAGTCCGATAGATTTTTAAAATGAGAATCTAAAGTCGTAACTGCATTTAGGTGTCAAGCTTTGAGACTACTGCATTAATTTAAAATTCCCCATATCATTTGGGGAAATTATTCTGTGAATCATTTTGAGAATCATTTTGTCTAATTAATGAAAATCAGCTAAAACACCAAGCCACAGAATCAAGCATCAAACTAAACTGTTACAGGCAGTAGTTATGCCGTAAATAGTGGTTGGTGGTGCCGATGCGCTCTGAGACATACAAAATGGACTAAACCACTGAGATGAACTTGTGTATTATTTGTTGATTTGTTATGTTGTTGTTGTTTTTTTTTATTAATAAAGTATTGGCCATATGGAGGACTCTGTCATTAATTTGTTAATGTTAAAAAGATTATTGATGCATTAATTTTGTTCAGTAAAACCTTAAAACCCTGATTTGATCATTGGGGACCTGAGCTTTCTGGATGAACTGCTGTGAATCATCATCACAAAATACTTACACTACACTACACTAAATTAACATTCATGATGTCTAGTTGCTCCACTGATAAGCTAATGATAGACTGAAATGGTAAATGGTAATTATGTATCAATTATAGTCCAGATAAAAGAAGAAAAAATAAGATAAAAGATAAAAAGATAAAAGAAGAAGAAATCGTTTAACACCACAATAACATATTTTGTATAAAACATGATGATGCATCACACCAAAATGTTGCACAAGCTATTTAATGTATAGGGCTCTATTGGAATGAGTTCTGGGAGAGCCTTGAGTCCTGGAAGGGTCTCGAGTTCAGGAATCTCCTCAAGTCCTGGGATCCTCAAGTCCTGGAATCTCTCCAAGTTCTGGGATCTTCTCAAGTCCTGGGATGTCCTCAAGTCCTGGGATCTCCGCAAGTTCTGGGATGTCCTCAAGTCCTGGGATCTCCGCAAGTTCTGGGATCTCCTCAAGTCCTGGGATCTCCTCAAGTCCTGGGATTTCCTTAAGTCTTGGGATTTCCTCATGTCCTGGGAGCAGAATGAGTGAGCTCCACAGGCTGTGGATCACACAGAACTTCAGAGGAGACTACCTCAGGGTGAACAGTCTCTATGAGCTGGTCTGAAGTAACACTGAGGGTGGGCGCGTGTGCACTGGGTTCCTCTTTTGTTTCTCTGAGGTTTTTGAATGATGTCCTCAGGAGGAGGAAGAACAGGGGCAGCAGACTCCAGATCTGTGCTGGGGTCTTCATGCTCCTCAGTTTCAGAAGGGAAGAGAGTGCAGATCTCTTCTACCATCAGGTCAGTGATGGCCTCCAGCAAGCTGGGGCAGATGGACCAAACAAGCTCCTTCAGTTCTTCATGGGAAAACACTCGGTGGGTTCTGGCCATGATCTTCAGAACCACTTTAGTTTTTACTGGTCTATCTTTTTTTGATAGAGAGTTATACTTACTGTGACTTCATATGAGGGCAAGTGCCAGCAGAGCTGGAGTCCTCTCTTCCATATTGGGGTGATGAACAACACCTGTTGAAAGGACTTGATTGTTACTTTTCGCACTCTGCCAGTCAGCTCATTTTGGTGGAACATGTGTCCTACTGAGTGTCTTACCCTGACTGGTGGATAGAGACCCTTTATTTGGGCAAGAGAATCCATTACAAACACAGGAACCACAATAAAATGCAATATTATATATTATATATTATATATATATTATATATATTGTGACTTATTAACAGGCTTGTTTGTTGAGGCCTAACTCTGCTGTAAAAATGTCTATTTTCATATTATGATTATGATTATGGTTAAGTGTTGCCAAAATATTTTGTAAACGCTCATTGTTTGTCTGTGCTGTTTTCTGAAATACCCCCTGAACTGAGAAAGTTATTTGTTTGGTTTAATCTACAAGCAATTCAGTTACAGTTAATGTTAATATGATGGTTTATCCCCCCTTAGCACCTGGTTGATGAAGGAACAAGGTTCGTATGGAATAATATTGGAAATGCATGTATTCTGTTTTTTCATGTTGAGCGAAGTGCTAACGTGGTATAGTTTTTGTCCAGTAGATGACGCCAGTGTGCTTTGCTTAAGCAATGTTATGCGCAGAGTGACGCAACGTAATTTTAATGTGTAATTTCATGTTTATTCATTAATATAGATAAATGTAAAAATCATGTTTTTTGAGATTTATTAAAATACATAGTAATTGTTGAACACTCAAATTAGAGATTCGATAAGGGTAAATAAATATAGTTTAAAAAGAGTTAAAGGTAACTTCCTCACTGTAAGAACTAATTGTGTTATTTCATTTTTTGTAGCTCTTACGGTGTGTTCGCATACAAGGCCTGCAATAAAAGTTGTGAACGATCAGTGTTCGAGACCATCATTTCAACTGGGGATGCTACAAAGTGTGCAAAATCTGCAGCGTACTAGACTATAGCTCTAATTTTCATCTGCAGTTTGATATCTTCTTAGTTTATTAATGTTGACAAGATGAAATGTGTTTTATTTTTTCTATTGAGCCCATAAAGCATTATTCAATATTTATCAGTTGGAGGCAGGCAAAGATTTTTGGGCCCAATATCTTACAAATCATGAAAGGCCTCTAACCTTGTACAGTTCTGACATATATGAAGAAATAAGAAAGAATATAAGAAAGAGGAGTCTAACTAAACCAGGGAGAACCTACCACTCTATTAATGACCAAAGGTGTAGCTGCAGTGACACGGATGTGCAGTGGAGAGGAGTCACCTTGGCAGCAGCATGGCCCTCCAGTCACTGCTCTGTCAGTGTCAGAGACAGAGCGACAGTTTGAACAGGGTTATTGTTGTTGCTGCAGTGGAGCACATAGGCCTTCAGAGACACTGGACATCAGTGGTGGTCACTGACACTTTAATGGACTTTGTGTTTGGGGACAGTATCATGAAAAGTCACCTTACATTAAATGTTTGCATTCTGACATATAGAGCGGATGATATTGTTGGGGAAAAAAATTATGTATCTCTCTTGATGATAATTAATCCACTGGCGAAGCCCGATGAGTTTTTGGAATACAGACAAAGGTTTATTCTTGTTACAGCAGATATGGAAAGGGCCTAGGCCTGCCCTGGCCACAAACCAACAGCCTCTCCTGAGTCTATCCAGTGAACCCTTCTCTCCATCTCCCCCCAGAGCATCTGAGTTCTGAATATTTATACAGAAATACAAGTTACATGCATATCAAAGCAGAGTGACTTTTGTTTCACAGACTTGTGCTAATCAATGTAACTTACATTTGAAGACAACTAAGATAACAGTTTTCTGTGGGTGGGGAGAGTTGTGTCTACTGAGCCTTTACACATGTTAATGACTCGTCTGGTCTAAGGTAGAAATCACATTCATTTACACAAAAATTGAGAGAAATCATACTTCATGAACAGTCATTGTCATAAACAGAAAATGCAGAGAAACGTGGATCTAAACACAGTTCATGGAGTTGAATTGAGTTCCATTAGTTTGTTGATTTCAAATTCAGCAGTTCACTTTTAAGGAGGATTGTTGTGTTCATTTTGTCCATATGCAGTATTATTTGTAGTCACAAGCTGAATGTCGCTTTAATGTGATGGTGGTGCTGTTCAGTTGAAGCTTTCCCTTCACCTGTCCTCTGTCCCTTTGTCCTCCCTCTGACCACACATGGCTGTAGTCTCCCCAAGCAGCAGTTTTAGTCCATTGATAAAGCAGTTACATAAGTATGTTTCCCAAACGTCAAAAGACACATTTAAGTGATGAGGTCTTATAAATCCACTGTGGGTGTTATACACTTCTGTTAAACGTGTGAGAAACTCTTCAGGGTTCTCAGTGTCTTTTTGTTTGTAGGATTGGATTTTGTATCGATGGAGGCAGGAAAGGCTTTTGTTATAGCTGTGCAGATGTTTTCACGATTCAGTAGGTTTCATTTTCATGATCAACACTGTCCTCAGTTCACTCATAGTGAGCTTGAAATCTTGATAAAAGGTGTTTAGTTCGTGAGCATAACTCTGACCTGATGCTGTGGGATTGGGAAGATGTTGAGATGCTGCAGATATTTCAGAAGAAGTCCATGGACGGAAAACTTGTGTTGGATTTTGTGGACCACAGACAACCACTGGCATAGTGAGCATTGTGCCTTCCTCAGCATGGTGGTGTAGTCTCTGAGCAGTGGATGAAGAGTCCTGTTGTGAGGGGAGTGGTGGAGCTTTGAGTTGTGAAAAGTTGCTTGCTTTCGGTTGGATTTGGATTACTCCATTATTGTCCCATGTTGTAGAGTTATTTGGTGAAGGATCAGGCAGCAACTGTTGAAACAAAAAGTTCTGCGAGTGGGGCTGTTTCAATTCACACATTTCAGTTGCATCTTCAAAGAGTAGAGCCTGCTTGTGCATAGATTTTCTTAATTTGCTCTCAGCTTCATCTTTACACGTTTACACATTCCTTGTAATTTTCACTGTCTTCAAACTTTTTTTATTAAACTTTATCAAACCTAAAAAAAAAAAAAAAAAAAAAAAAACATGCACCAGGGACTACATTCTTTTAAGTGAATGCACCAAATTCTAAAGACTTCTTATCTCCATGTTTTCTTCTCAAAAAATCGACAATGGGGCCTTCTGGTGGTGCATTGCTCCCTTGAAGTTTTACTCCCCATTTTGTTTTAGCATTTGTAACTTCCTATAGCTTAGTTTGAGTGGCTTAAAGAAAGGGCGGTCTAGAATGTCCCAAAGGTGAGGAAATTAAGAGTGGGGGATGGTCTTTGTTATTGGCATTGTATTTACAGCATGTTGTTACAGCAGCATAGTGGTACACACATGAGATTTTGGAGATTGAAAAAGGTCAATCAAGTAAATTAAATATGGGAATTTTAATGAATTAAAAATTGTATTGGAACAGAGCTAAGGCTGTTTGGCATGTTTAGACAAGTCCATTTAACTCCAATAGGAGGTACACTGTCTTTTGAACATTTCCAAGTGTTTGAAGATGAAGGTTCCTTTATAATTAGCTTAAATGAAATGAAAAGTCTGTATTGCAAATGGTCACCAAGCAGATCTTGTTCGAGTCCAGCGGTGATGATCCAGGACAGAAGCCAATGTCCATCCATGTCCTTCTTTGCTCTATGTATCAGGAAAGAAAACAAAAGCAGACAAAATTCCATTTGCGCTGTGTTCTGGACGACCACTCGTGAATTGCACTTCTTGACACCAACTGCTGTGGAAAAAATTATGTATCTCTTGATGATAGATAAATAATTAATCAATTTTTGAAGCCCAATGAGTTTTTGGAATACAGACACAGGTTTATTCTTTGTTACAGCAGATATGGACATGGCCTAGGCCGGCCCTGGCCACAGACCAACAGCCTCTTAACCAGCAGCATGTCCCTCCAACATCAGATATTGCGCGTCCTCAATATTCACTGTGGGTCAATTTGTTATGTCTACTGAGCCTTTACACATGCTAATAACTGGTCTGGTCAAAGGTAGAAATCACATTCATTTACACAAAGACAGATAGAGAGAAATCTTTCCACAATATAAATTTCCATCACAAGTATAACATCTCATTCTAAAATATTTTATTTAATGTTTATAACAAGTTAGCTCACTGAGTTATAGTTCACCAAATGCTAATGTAATGCAGGCTTAAAAGGCATCATCAACAAATACTTGATATAGAATTAGCAATTATACTGTAGTCTGCTTATTGCACACTGGAAGCGGTCTTGGAGAAGGTGTCAAACAGTGGGAGGTGAAAGCTTCACTACTGTCTGGCAAAACCATGTAAAGCATTCTACAAGACATGTCACTACATCATCATGTGACGTTTCTGAGGAAGATTACAAGAAGTAACTGAAACATGTAAAGTAGGTAAACAAACTCTCCTGTCTGGCAAAAAGAAAACTTAATTCTAAGTTTAAAACTGAAGACAGAATGAACCTTTAGCAAAGAAATATTTGACATGATGGAACAGGTGATTATTATCTATTCTATTTTGTCTATTTTGCACAATGTAATTTGTACTATATGGATCATGGACTCATTCTACTTTAAAACTGCTGTGGTGAGATATAGTTTATACAAACTACTGACTACTGACATGGCTGTGTAAGACGGGTATCTTCCCAATATGGTCTAGGGCATTCAGAGAAGTAGAGGAGGATCTAGGAAGAGGTATATATTTTTGTTGACTGCTTCACTTACTCCTAATTATTCATACTTCAGTGTGTGTAATGAAGAAAGACACTCTTTAAATATGACCCAAACACATTACACATCTCAGATGTGCTTCCTTTCATAGCAGTAGAGCAATATAGAAGACAGGGCCAGTTTTTCCTTCTGTATTTAGTGATAGAGTCGCCACACTTAATGCAACATGCGTCACACACCTTTACCAGTTTGTTTGTAGTCAATCCACACACACTATAGTGTGCTATATTAGCCAATTAGAAAGCTTTCCAATCTCAGTGTAGGAAACAGGTTGTCCAACCTGGAGCACCTGGAGTGCAGTGTGCCTTAAGTTAATTAGTATCTATCCACCATGTCTGTGCAGCCACCACTAACAGTTACAATCACACTGCCCCCAAATGCAATTCTGATGTTAACCAATTACTGTGACTTTCAAAGTCATGGCATGTAGGCATCTTAATTCACTGCTGATGTTCCAGTTCTATTATCTCATTAAACATTGACACGTTTAAAACACATAGATAAGATATGGGTGATAAGATATTAGTGCAGTGAGTCAGTTGTAACTTTCTCTATGGCTTTAGTCACAATCATGATACCAAAAGACGTATAAATAAAAATTAGGATACTAGTGAGTGAATGGAAAACTATACAAAATGCTGACCCTTGTTAAACAACAAAGATCAGGTATTACAGCAGAGGTCTGTGAAGACTGGACGTATAATATATGTCCCGGTCATGACAATATAAGAAGACAGTGTCATGGTCAGCAGTTTTAGAGGCACAGGTTTGCAGATATTCAGCAAAAATAGCTGTACTTTGATAGTTTATGTCAGAGCTTCCAGGGAGATACCATACACACTTTAATTTGGAGTGAATGGTCATTTCCAGGATGGTCAACAACATTTTGTGGGGTCTGCAAGTTTTCTGGTGCCCTGACTTCTTCCCTGCCTTCCTCAATTACCTTTTCATTTCATTTTAGCTTTAAAAGAGAAGTCATATATACCAGTCATATATACCATTAAAAGTTCATTTTGTAAAATCAAGAGATCATTTCTGTGTTATTACTCATGTATACTCTGACAATTGCCAAAAGAGCAATTATTTTATATATATATATATATATCTATATATATATATATATATCTATATCTATCTATCTATCTATCTATCTATATATATATATATATATATATATATATATATATATATATATATATATATATATATATATATATATATATAAAACATTGTCGTGCTTTTTTTCTTTCTCATATAAAAACATTATTTATGATGCTGCAGGGGGATTGTACTACTGTGTCTATTTGGCCAATCAGAGCAGTTGAATCTCAGTGTTTGCTCTGATTTGATTTGATAACCCACTCCTCCATGGGGGTTATTTGTACCCTTGCGTAAGTCTTATATTAGTGTGACTGGTTTGGTGCCACTTGTAATTCACTTAGTATGTACTGCAATTGAATACCCATTATGAGTGCAGGTGTACGGGTGTGTAATGACTTTAAGGTGTTTCATGCAGAGTTGGAATCAATCCCATGGGCTTCGTAACAGTGTTTGTGATGCATCCCCAAGTACATCTAATGGTGATTGAATAGCCATTTGTGTTTTTATCTTTGGTTCATTAGCAGTCATCTGGCTTGTGGTCAATAATATTGACCCAGTGCACACAGAGAACATCCTCTGCAATAAAGAAAGAAATGTTTGGTTTTATTCAACTGTGTCTCTTACACTATAAAATACTGCAGTTCTAAATTCTGAAAATAAAGCTTAAAACTTTAACAGAAATTGAAAACATGACTCATAATGTGTGTAGAATCCCTCAGTCGTTCACAGGTAGAATCCATGGCAAAAGGAGAAATTCAATTTGTAAACTGGACAAAAGTTTATTTGGTCGAATACGTTTCGCAGCTCATCCAAGCTGCTTCTTCAGTTCTGGTGAGACGCTGGTGGACACTGCTTTATATCTGCCTGAAGGGAGGAGGTAACTACAATGAAATTACCCTGAGACTACCACACCTATTTGTTTATAGTTTCTGTTAGTTAGCTCGGCCTATTAAATATGCAGTGGGAGTGGGGTGTGAGGTCTTGTTAGCATAACCATTCAGGGCCATAATGGGTGTTTTCACACCTCTGGACCTGACCTGGCTAGCCCTACTGTTTTCTTTGTTTGTTTTGATTTAGGTTTGAGGATAGAGTTATAAATGGGAGACAAATGATGTCTGAGACCTCCATTTCTGTTCAAGGAAGGATTCTCTTTCTTGACAAAAATAGCCTCTTTAACTCCCCTCTCAAACCAGTTCTTTTCTCTGGCCAAGATCTGGACCTCACTGTTCTCAAAGGAGCGGCCCGTGGCTTTTAGGTGGAGATGTACGGCAGACTGAGGTCCACTCTGGCTCTCTCGTCTGTGTTGGCACATCCTCCTGTGAAGTGGCTGTTTTGTTTCTCCAATGTAGCGCTCACTGCAGTCTTTACTACACTGAATGGAGTAGATCACATTGCTTTGTTTGTGGCTCGGTGTTTTGTCCTTTGGGTGGACCAGTTTTTGTCTTAAAGTGTTTGTGGGTTTGAAATAGACTGGGATTTCATGTCTGAAGATCCTCTGTAGTTTTTCAGAAACACCGGCCAGGTAAGGAATAGTTACACCCTTTCTCCTGGGTTCTGGTTCTCTGTTGTCTTGTTTCTTGGCTCTCTTGGTTTTATTGAAAGCCCATTTAGGATATCCACAAACAGAGGGCTTTCTGAACATGTTGTTCTTCTTTCTCCTTTCCCTCTGTGCTTGTAGAAACCACCTGGGCCCTGTGTCGTAATGTCCAATAACTCCAAGTTTGTGCTGCAGTGGGTGGTGTGACTCAAAAAGCAGGTATTGGTCGGTGTGTGTGGGCTTCCTGAAGACCTCTACCTGGAGTCGCCGGTCTTCTCCTATCGTTACTGCACAATCTAAGAAGGCCAATGTGTTATCCTTGGCATCTTCATGAGTGAATTTGATGTTCAGATCTACAGAATTGATATGTGCAGTAAAAGGTTCCAAATCTTGAATTTTAAAATTATCATCGCTTTGTTGATGATAATTGATGACAGTGCAGGAGGTGGGGGGACAGGAGGCTAAGGTCATCTCTATGCTGGACCATGAGTCTCACCCCCTGCAGGACACTCTGTCTGCTCTGGAGAGCAGCTTCAGTGACAGACTGATTCACCCTCGCTGTGTGAAGGAGAGGTTTCGCAGGTCTTTCCTTCCTGCTGCTGTCAGACTGTACAATGAACACTGTTAACACTGAACATGTGTCATTCAATTATATCTATGTGCAATACTGAAGACCATGTAAAACATCTCTGATACAATTCACTTAAGTCACTCTACTGATATTTATCCTGTCTAATGCTGCTGTACATAAACATAGTCATATTACTGTAAATAACATTATAATATACTGAAGTCACTTACTAAGATTTATTCTGTTCATATGCTGCACTGTTACTTTTATTGTACATAATAGTTTTTCGGTATTTTATATTTTTGCTCCACCAAAACAGTGTGTTACATTAGAGTCTATTTTTAAATTATTTTTAAGCCATTATCTATTATCTTGTTTTATTGCATGTTACCATTTTCCTGCTGTTCTTGAACTGTGTGTTGCAACACTGGAATTTCCCCACTGTGGGACTAATAAAGGCATATCTTATCTTATCTTATCTTATCTTGATGATAATTTTCCTCTGGTGAGTAACACGGAGCACCATATTGAGAACACAGCCGAATTTGTGAACAAAGTCAAGCGTTTGACCTGAATGAGACTATGGTTTCCTTTGATGTGACCTCTCTTTTCACTTGTATCCCTACATCGGTAGCAGTGGAGGCAGCAAGAAGGAGACTACTGCAGGATTCCAAGCTAGAAGAGAGAACCAAACTTTCACCCGACTAAATCTGCCAACTGCTGGAAATTTGTTTAAATACCACCTATTTCCAGTTCAGAGGAAACTTCTACAGGCAAATCCACGGCTGTGCAATGGGCTCACCGGTCTCTCTTATAATTGCTAACTTATACATGGACCACCCAATGAACCATACAAGATAGATTCTCGTGAATTTGTGAACACACAAATATTGCAAGAATCCATCATACTGTGCTCAGTTACATGGATGTGATGATATAGAAAAACATTCAGTAAATTTCCACAACTGGGAATAACACTTGGAACGCTGAGGATTAAGCATATATGTTATAACCTCTAGACTATTATAAATGCCACAATGTTTTGCAATCTTTTACATTTTTTTTTCAGTTTACCTTAGCTACAAGTTTAAAAATGCTGCAAGATAGGACACCACATTTAAGAAAGTAAGTGATTTGCAGAGCAGTGTCTGGAAAGGCTCTATAATGAAGCGTGCTGTACAGTAGGCCATTATATACTGCTATACCATACAATGCACAGAATAGGAAGTGAGGAAAAAGTCAGAAAGTGAATAGACAAGTGCTGGTAATGAGTGCACCAGGGAACCCTCATTAACCTGTCTTCTGGGCCAATGTGAGCAGGCGTTTTACTCTGAAAAGACATGATGGAGGGGCAAGTGTGCCCCCTCTCCTCAGCCACTCTCAAACACTCACGGCTCCAGGGACTTGTAGGAAATTAAATACTGAATTCAATGCGCAGAGCGACTCAATCACACCCTGCTTTTATAAAATGACTTGGGAATTGAATCCCCCACCGCTTAGCCAGGGATGTTATTGCTCTTGTAGCTATTTCTGTTTAACTAGATCCAGGCATATAGGCCAGGTCATGCACACTAAAGCTCTTTACCTTGTCTTTTATTTAGAAAGTAATCAAGGTTTTACATAGAAATAAGAAAAAGGCAAAATATAAGAATGTTGAGAACCAGATTAAATAGAATACTAGACCGAATACTATTCAAGTCTTCCTTGTGTCTTTTAAGAGACATTTTTTACCTTACATGTTCTCCTACCCAAAGAGCAGATAAGAGATAGGCACTTATTAATAAGATTGTAAAGATCCATTATTTCACAAACTCAGTCTGGGATAAACAATGATACTGCACCATCTGCTCACTAAAAAGTTAACCAACAAAGTCTTTACTAAATTGGAAGTGTTTCTCCTCTTTTGGCTCAACATCTCACAATTCCTGAACCTTTTTGTAAAAAAGGTTCAGTTTGATGCTTGCTACATAACCAACACAAAACCTTAAAAAATGAAACGATAACTGCCTTGACCTCTGAAATTTTAAGTGGCTGAAAACTATCCCACTCACCTGTCAATCAAAACTATCCCATCACCATTCATTCATGTGCATGTCAAAAATGTTACATATGCTGTCTTTTTTCATCTGTCATCTAGTCTGTAGATGGTGGAATAAGAATTTAGCATACAAAAGATTTTTATTTTTTTGTAAGTTTTAAGTATCGGAGCATAGAAAAATATCCCTATATGCACTGGTTGAAGGATGGGTTAAATGCAGAGGTTAGATTTCCCTACATCATCATCATCATCATCATCATAATAAAATAATAATAATAATTAGTATTGTCAAAAATATCGTGCTATTATCGAGTTAACGCAAAGCAATTTTAACTCTGTTAATTTTTTTATCGCGAGATTAACGCTTTTTGTGACCTAACATACGGCGAATCCACACCCACCTCCAACAAGGACCGCGGACAGCGACAGAAGCCCCGCAGCCTCTGTCCCCCAGCCACCCCCACTCCCCCGCGCCGCCACCACAGCCACAAACCCACGCTCCTCCGTGGGTGCACCGCAGCAGGACCCACATCGGTCCCACCACTCAATAGACACCTCATGCCGCTGGACCCACCCTCAACACCAAAAGCGCCAGCTCCGCCGCGCACCTGCAAACAAACAGCGCCGTGCGACGACGCCATCGGCCGCGCAGGTGCGAACGCAGGCCACAGAATCCCAGGCAACCGCCCCCGAGCACGGCATGGCCCAAAAGTCCCAGCCCCTAGTACAGCAGGCGTTGGAGATTACTGGACGTCCCTCAGTAATGAGAAACACCTCAGGGTCACAGCACATTATTTCACCCACAGTGGGAACTTCAGTCGCTTTGACTGTTGTGAAGACAGAAGAGAAGCACTTCACTCACACTGTTGCAGAGCACTTCATGAAAGTGGAACATGAGAGTGGAACATCGAACACAAAGTGGTCTCACTGACAATTGTTATGGTTTGCAATTAAAAAAAAAAAAAAACATTTGCACAAAGCAAGCCTATCCACTTTTCTATGTTGATAAAAGTATTAAAATTACGATTCAACGGACAAAAATATGCGATTAATTTGCGATTAATCGCAAGTTAACTATGACATTCACAAGATTAATCGTGATTAAATATTTTAATCGATTGACAGCACTAATAATAATGCATTTTATATGATATTCACTTTACATTTGTAAACACATCTCAAACTGCTACAGAGAGAATATACTGATAAAAAGTAGGTAATGCTGATAAAATGAGCTGTAGGCTTTCCTGAACAGAAAAATCTTTAGGTGCTTTTTGATGCAGTCCACAGTTTGTGGTGCCCACACATATAGTTCATGTGTGGGCACCACAAACTGTGGAGATAATTCATCCATTCAATTCATGAAAAAAAAAAGAACAAACCAACAAAAAATGGGGTTATTGCAAAAAGCAATATCTAGGTAGGTTAAAATTACTTAAATTAAGAATATTTTACTTTGTTTGAATAGATTCAACTTTACAAGTAAAATGGTCTACCAATGGAATATGTATGCATTTCTTAATTCAAGCAACATTAGATTTCATTTCCTAGTTCAAGGCAAAGAGTTTTTCATGTCTCATGTCTCAAGTGAAATTTACTCAAATCATGATAAAACTTTGTTCATTGAAGTAATTTTAACTTGGCTAGATTTTAGTTTTTGTAGTGAGCAATGGATTTCTATGCAGCCTATATGTCCTCTGTGCTGATCTGTCCTGCCAGAGAACAGCATGTCCCAAGGATTTGATCAGTGTGGATACCATATGGTGAGGCTCATGATGAATGTTTATCTGCGATAGACTGAGACTTCACACAGGAACAGAGTCTCTGTGTCCACCAGCAGCAAACAGTGCAGTCCATCTGAGATCTTATTGTATTCAGTTTGTGCTGCTAATTGAAATGCTGAATCCAGACATTGAGACTATGATAGGAAAAATAACGCCATACAGAAGGGGAAGAGATGTGCTGTGGTCATAAAGTTTGTGTGTCGAAGCAACTTTGATTAGATCAGCAGTCCCAGCAGAAGTTAACACTACCATATTATCCAAACATGATATTGGTTTCTCATTGTGGCTGTGTTTACTTCAGTGCGGCTCCATGCTCCATGGAAAACAAAACAAACAAATTGGAAAAGAATGAAATTTGAAGCTATGTTTTAATTAACAAGTTTGCAGGTTTATTGTTTGTTGTATTTCACATTATTGCAGGTAATAGAAAAGGTAGAACAAGCATGAATGAGACCAAAAACAACATGGAGAAGAACAAGTGATAAAGAGCTAGCCAAAGCAGAGCAGTTCAGAGTAGACTGGAATGCAAATGTGACTTCTTCTAGTAAACAGAGCTTTAAGGTAAGATGAGGATGGTAACCCCGAGCAACCACCATATGAGGGCCATAGTCAATGCCTTCTCTAGATTTTTAAAGCACATAAGGCCTGGATGAACTCCCTTTAATCCTTGATCACCTAAATGATACGTTTTTCAGTTAGTCGCTCTCATCTTTTTTGTTGAAAATGAAATACCGGTCCATGAATGCTCATATTTATCACAGACTCCTGAAAATTAGTTCTTTAAATCCTTTTGTATTTTTTCAGACTATCTTAAAACTTTTTTGTCTGTGTTTGCTAATGTGTGCATTGCGTCATGATGTTACCCACCCCTATACCCCTGATATCAAAGTATCAGTGGAAGAGAGGATAGAGCTTCTCCACTGTTCCACAACCAGAACAAATGCTTTCCCTGAATTTCAGTCAAAGTCAACAGCTGTTTACTGTAACGCACTGGTTACCCCCCTGAGGCACTGAATGGTTTATGTTTATGTTGTTGAGATCGTCCAAGGCCTCTCCATATGGTTACCACGGCAACCACACGAGCATTTCACTATCAAACATAACCAAGTTCATACAAGTATTTGTAACATACACAGTTTATATTGTAGATAGGGAGATACAAAATAGCATGGCAAGACATTATATTTGTATTGAACAATCCGTAAATAATTCAAAGTGCTTTACAGAATAAGAAATACATTAAAATCACAATATAAATAAAAATAAAAACTAATAATCAATTTAAAAAAAAATCAAAATACTGCAGAATAAACACCTTTCAGTGATATGCACAGCTAAAATACTACAATGGGAACAGAGGATTCAGTCAATACTCACTCTCACTCTCTCTCTCTCTCTCTCTCTCTCTCTCTCTCTCTCTCGCTCTCTCTCTCCACCCCAAGCCAGGTTCCATTATTTACCAAATATTTATTTTATATTTTAAAAGAAACACATGTTAATTTCATTAAAACTAACTACAACATTTAGACAAAACGGTAAAAGCAAAACAGTGGGGGCTAAAACAAACAGACAAAACGAGCAAAAACAAAACTGTATAGGAAAAACAGTATAGTCAAAACAGCAGAGGCCGTGTGCCCTGTGCTGCTGACCACTGATGCCACCTAAAAACATGAATAGTGAGTTATTGTAAAGCCCATAGTGCACTGGAATTAAGCCCAACTGAGAGAAACACATACTGCTGATAGAATAAGGTGAGCGCACGATCCCAAGGTTGACGGCTGGGAATCCACTTTACGCAGCTCACTTTCTGGAGTTTGGGATGACTGGCGCGAAATTACTTGCATCGTCCTTGGGACAATGCCAACTATACAACCAGATTCATTGTTAGAGAACATGTGCTTGGAGTTGAAATTATATTTAGAATGTGTTTACCTTGTCCTATTGTTAAAGTTGCATCACAGTGCGTAAATGGCCTGGTACAGCGAGTGCAGCCAAGCAGCGTGGCTACAAGGGACAGATGCGTAAGAATTTGGAAATTTTATGAATGAAGAGGTTGCATGGGGCATTACCAGTCACTGCAGATGAAGGCGCGCAGCGACACGCACTTGGCTCAAGCAGAGAAATTACGAAAAACATGGACTGTGTGACAATTTGGACATTTTTGTGAGTGGTCAAGAGCAGTAGGCATTCATTACCTGTCACCAAAGACGACAGCACATGAGAATGTGCCGTTAAGCTCAGTGTGTCGCAGTCAGACAGCGGTACTAAAAGGATCAATGATTTAAGAATTTGGATATGTTCATGAATAAGGCCTAAAGGATTGGAATTTTACCTGGTCATGGAGGACAGGGCGGCTTACACAGGGACCCGTAAATGTGTGTAGGCAAAAGAGGAAGCAACAAGAAAGGGAGTGCTTAAATAGTCCGACAGCTCAGCGCCACGGAACTGCAACCCCCCCCCAGCTGGCCAGCTGTCGACCAAGTAGATCTGGGCACAGTGGCCTGACCAGGATCACGAGCAATTTCCGGCTCATGTACAGACGGCGTCTGGTCAGCCAAAAGAGCAGAAAGAGCCGCTGATGGTTCTGGGGTCCTAAAGACATGCAATGAAGAGGCCTGAGAGGGTGGTGCTCTAGGGAGCAAGGCTGTTGGCTGCAATGAAGACACTTGCACGAATAAATCACCCTCAAATGACAGTTTGCCGTCAGACACTGGAGCTGAATGTGCAGCAGGAGGACTCACAACTGGGAGAAGAGCAGAGGAGTCACTGCTACATGCCTGGTGCTCCTGCATCCACTCGTGCCACTGTTCTCGCCATGGGTTCTTGTACTTGACCCAGCAAGAAATCAATTAGCAGTCGCGGCTCCTATCAAAACATCACAAAGAAGGGTGATTCCCCTGTGGACTGGTGAGGGGTGGTGTTGTAGGCATAGAGCACCTGAGGCAGGCAAGCACTCCAGTCCCTCTTGGGGGATGCAGGCAGTGCCCGCAACATGTTGTGCAGCGTGCGATTGAAGCGCTCGCACTGCCCATTACCTACTGGGTGGTATGGGGTTGTGTGAGACTTGACGATCTCCTACAAGCTGCACAATTGGTGAATCAGTTTACTCTCAAAATTTTGGCCCTGGTCGGAGTGGATACGTGCAGACACATCAAACTTTGCAAACCACTCCATGACCAGGACCTGCACCACTGTAGAGGCGAGCTGGTTGCGGGTTGGGACCGCCAGGATGTACTTGCTGAAAATGTTGGTCAATATCAGCACATTTTCAAGACCATCAGGGGTCAGCTCTAGTAGGGTAAAGTCAACAAGTGCAACAATCTTGTTCGGCTATGAAGCCAGTAAGTGGCTCATGAACGCGTGCGCAACAGGTCCTTTGCATGCTGACATCTCTCGCAAGCCTGGCACCATTGAGCTGCCTTGAGGAAGGCCGCAGGTCTGCAGCATGACACTTTTAGAGGGCGTCTACCTCCATTAGGACGAAACGCCTGCCAATGAAGCAGCCCCTCTAACTCAACCAAGTGGTCCCATTGGGCCAGCACTAAGAGGGCAGCTGAAGAGAGGGCTTGTTGCTCTACACCAGTAGACTGTCGATTCTGTTGCCAGAACATCAGGATCTCTTGTAGGGTGGGGTCAGACTGCTGAAGCTCCTGAAGGTCAGCAGGGGCAACATGAGAGAGAACAGTCACCACAGACTGTGTTGCCCGTGTAGCTACTCCTTGCAAAGTTTGCTGCATCTGCTTAGGCAGGCACGTGCCCAAGGCCCCGGGTGCCATTCCCTGCAAGGAGGTGCCAGGCAAGACAAAGCGTCAGCATTTTTGTTGCACTTACCTGATCAGTACTTCAACTCAAAATCAAAGGAGGCCAACTAGGTGGCCCAGCGCTGCTCAACATCTCCCAGCCCCTCCAGATGTTGCTGTACGGTGGATAAAAATATGACCATATCGTCCAGGTAAAGAAGGAGAGACTGGCATTGCTACTTCCCGAAGACACGTTGCATCAACCGCTGGAAGGTGCTGGGGGCATTGCAGAGCCCAAAAGGCATGCAATTCCACTCAAACAAACTGAAGGGAGTACAGAAAGCTGTTTTGTACCAGTCACTCTCTGCAACAGGGACTTGGTTGTACCCGCTGGCCAGGTCCACAGTGGAAAATCAGCGGGCCCCTGTCAAAGCATCTAGCAACTCTTCGATTCGTGGTAGCGGAAAAGCATCCTTTCTGGTCTTCAAACTGAGGTGACGATAGTCATTGCATAGACGAATGCTGCCATCTTTATAACCAGACTAAGACAATGGGTGAAGCATACAGGCTGGAGCTCTCTGATAATTTGTGCTTCCAAGAGCTGATGGATATGCTCTTTAACTAACTCGTATTCTGATGGGGAAATACAGCAGTACCGCTGCCAGACCGGGACATCATCCAGTAGGGAGATGTCATTAGTGGTACAGCCCAAATCCTTATCATCTGCAGCAAACACAGGGGCGTACTCTCTAAGCAATGACTGCATCTTCACCTGTTCTTCAGGGGACAGAGAGGATAGGTCAATTGCTGCGAACGGGTCTGCAGCTGGAGCAGCAGCAGTTTGTGAGGAGACACTTATCATTGTCACCAACACTGACAATTGGAACGGGACATAAGCAGTACCCCTGATCTCCTGGAGTAAGGCTGGTGAAGCCAACAAGCCTGCTGGCAGACAGGCCTCAAGAGGTTCAAACAATGCTGTGGTACTGGAGTACTGCTTGGAACAGGTAGCAGCAACAATCTTCGAGCACCCCCTGGGACCCGAACTGCCCTCCTTCCCTGCACCTTAACCTTACCTGGCTGCCTTGGGGAAGGCCGCAGGTCTGCAGCATGACACTTTTGGAGGGCGTCTACCAACTGAGGGGATCCTACCACTGGATCGGTTTTGAACAAAGAAAATCTAAACTGTCCAAATAACTCCTGGTAGCATTTTCGAAGAATGTTCATCACCAAAAGTCCGGGGACTGGTGAGGAAACATCACCCAAGGGATCCCTAACTACTAGAACACCACAATGGAGCATCACTTTACCACAGAGCTCAACAGTTAACTCCAAATAGCCAATATAGGAGATTTCAAGGCCATTGGTTGCTCTAAGTTGTAGCTAATTGCAAGCCTTTAAGCATTCCTCCCCCATGGCTCAAAATACTATGAAAGAGAAACTACGAAAAACATGGACTGTGTGACAATTTGGACATTTTTGTGAATGGACAAGAGCAGTAGGCATTCATTACCTCACAGATGGTATAGATGGATGGATGGATGGATGGATAAATAGACATTCTTTTGAGATATACTGCTTATATGTTTTCCTACAACTTGAACAATGTAAATAAACTTAGGACACAATATTGACTTCTACTGGCCAAGTGTGGAACAAATCTGAAAGCTATATTGCAGCTGCCATGTAAAGATAGCAACAAATGACTTACACAATCTGATAAGACTGGATGTGACAGGGCAAAGCACTCTTATCAATGACGTTTTATCAGCACCACTAGAAAAATGGAAATGAGAATGTTAGAAAAAAATACATTAGGTTGTACAGTTTTGTTTGATACAGCTAGATGGATTTTTTTATTATTGTATAAGCACCACCATGTGTTAGCATGATTCAGAGTGCATTTGTGTTTCGTGTCACGCTTTTGCAACAGTTTTCCTCTCTCCATGGTGCTGTGATTATCAAACACATGATCTATGGAAGAAAAGCAGTGGGATTACATGAGCCACATGGAGAAGTGCCAATTTGATCACCTGTCCCTGCTGACTGCCAACTGCTATGACTCTATTTTCTGTGTACACAGTTCTCATAATCCTCTGGGGCTGTCATGACCTACCCTCCCAAAATATTCGATTGAATAAAAATTGTCAGATTGAAAATTACTTTTATTGCCATTGTAAAAGAAATTAATCATCTTTTGCTCACAGCTTTTTGCTTCTGACCATGAACTTAGCTCAAGATCTGAGGAAAAACAAGATAATAATAAAAATGTGAAATTTTGACTTAAGTAATACAATTAAGAACACACACCTTTTGAGTACTAAAGGTCAGAAATATGAATGAATAAAATGGTGACCTTTCATCCAATAGGAATAAGATCAATTAACAAAATACACTGAAGCAAAGCAAGCAACTGCAAACAAAATATCCATATATTTAATAGCAGGGTTTGATTTATTTCATGATTTAGAGAGACATGGTTGAACACACGTAAGAAACATCCTTCAAAAAGGACACTAAAAATCCTAAAAAGCTAAGTGTTGTTCATAGCATCACTATTGCTTTTCTCTTATAGTATCTTTGTTTCTACCATACTTGACTGCAAGCACTAACTGAATCTTCATGAATAGTCAAATATTGTTGTCATTTGTAATTACAGTTTTCATTGGTCAGAGAAGTGGAAATAAATTGTACACAATTTATCTGGAATATGGATAAACATATTCATCAAATGTAAAAGGATTGGAGGAGGAGAACGTCTAAGCGGTGCCTTTGTGCAGATGAAACCTTCCCACTCTAATGGATTTGGCTTTAATTATAACCTTGTTTACACACTCTCAGTGAGCAGAAATATGCTTCCACTGCATTAGAGAAAACTCACAAAGAATGCCAAAGTACATAGCACGTATGTTTGCAAAATATATACCAACCAGATGTCCTTATTTCAAGTTTGAATGGAAGTTCTGAGAGGTCAATAAGAACATCATCAGAATATACATTAAGACAATATGCTGTGTGTTTCAGCCTTCACTGGCTGGCCAAGGGCTGAAACATAAAAACATAAAATCACTGGAGATGCAAGTAAGACAGTGACTATGTTCACATGCTGTACCAAAACATGATTATAATGTGATTTTAATGACATTAAAAACTGAAATATCTGATGTGAGTAAAATACACTTTAATAATGATACAATATCAATAGCATAAATTAGTAACATAAATAAAGAATAAGCCAAAAGACTGGCCCTTGGGGAACTCCACAAATGATTACACACGTCAAAATAAAAGTTTTTAGAAGTAATATTAGTTAGTGGTAGTTCAGTAACAGGTACATTTGCTATAAAAGGAAAATTTGAAGTTACTGTGTTAAAACAATATATTTTTGATATTCTGTAAAGCACTACAGGCACATTGTATTAGAACTGGTTTGATTTAATCCTCATAATTGAATTGGTCCAAAACATTTCTGTTTATATTACTTGTCCATTTTCTGCTATATTACAACAATGCTATATTTCCCAGTAGAATCTTAAAGTGTTTAAAAGACAATAAATGCTTATTGATTGCTCTATATTCATTGCTTTCACTGTGTGTACTTTCATAGCTCTACTGCAGTATTTTTACAGTTCTTGCTTTTCCATTGGCTGCCCATGGGGATCATTTATATTTCATCTAATCTTCATTTCATTCCACCTCAGCACTGCAGCAACTGGGATGGTATTGGCAACAGTTAAACCTGCTCAAGTTGGCAGAATGTGAGGGCTACCTTGAATCTAATGCTAATGCTAATGAGAAATACCAAATGACTCTCAATTTCAAACATTTAAAACGAAAGGAGAAGATAGGAATTAGGAAGTCAATAAAAGTTTAGTCAAATCCTGATTAAAAGTATGGAAGATGGCAGTATGCTTTTTATCTTTGAGGTACACTGTAACTTTCTCTCTACAGAAGCAACAAAAACAGAGAGTATAGTTATTCCCTTTATGTTGGGCTCTAGTTTGTGTTTTTGAGAGATACCTGCAGGCAGAGAGGCAGGTAGAAGAAACAGGAAAAGGACCAAGGTACTTTCTTATATCACTGCTTCAGAGATCACAAATAAATTAGAGGAAAATAGCTCTAATTGTATGCAAAACTGAGTTTTGTTTCTTCAAGAGGAGCTTCAAATGGTGGTGCTGAATTGGACATAAACAACAGACTTTTTTTTAAGTTGAAAGGTGCAATATGTAGCTTTTCTGTTGGAATGTTC
This sequence comes from Taenioides sp. WSHXM2023, assembly GCA_029959045.1. Classification (NCBI taxonomy): domain Eukaryota; kingdom Metazoa; phylum Chordata; class Actinopteri; order Gobiiformes; family Gobiidae; genus Taenioides; species Taenioides sp. WSHXM2023. The sequence continues at coordinate 15,831,494 of CM057090.1, forward strand.
AGAATATGACATTAACCTTGTCTTATCTTATCTTTTTTGACAATAAAAGCACATGTTATTAAATACAATTATTGTAAAGTTTAATGCATTACTATGGAACTTTCCAGGCAAAGCTATAACAACTTCATGAAGATAACAGTGCTGCCTTCCTTTCATGCGTAAAAAAGTGTTTTTTTTATTGTTCAATGAAGAAAAGGTTTTCCATAGTAATTACTTTTTTTCCCAAAACAGTGTCCAGGTGAATCCTGTTTTACATTGGATCACTCCTGAATTAATGAGGGATTAGACCATCTCACATACAGTCCAATCCTAATGTTGTCTTCTTTTTAGTCCCACCAGTGAGCCAGTTTGATTATAGCTCTGTCGTGTAAATGTATGGAGCTACATGGTTACATGCTGCCATTCCGACATACCGCCACTCCGATATTGATGTTTAATTGTCAGAATGGAGGCATTTACATTTTTTATCAAATGTCCCTGCACTCTGACATTTTTTTTTCCCGTGGTCGGAGTGGCAGCACTTAAGCATTTTTTTCAACATTCCACCATTCCGACAAACAAGGTAATTATTAAAAATACGTGGGCCTACTAGAATGAGCTATACATATATTACGTCAGAAATATAGGTGTGCATAGTATAGAAATCTGTGCATATTTGGGAAAGCCATGCATAATTGGCTGTAGTTGAGTATAAAATAAATATTCGTAAACTCTCGAATGAGTCCAGTCGTACATAAAATGTATTGTGTATATTTTATCCATCAGAATACGAATTGAAAAGTTACAACATCAAGAATTACAATCACAAAATGAAAATTTGCGATTACGCTTTCTTCAGTATGAATATGATCACAGACGCAACTCTACTGTCAAAAATACATATCTTCACTTCATAGGCATTCATTACTGAGCAGAAGAAACATCATTCGAGATGTCGGACTTTTGCCCCGAATACAGACTGAACCAGGACTGAACCAGGACTAAAATAGGACGAATTCCAGGACTGAACCAGGACTAAAACAGGATGGATCCCAGGACTGAACCAGGACTAAACCAATACTGATCCCAGGACTGAACTAGGAGGACTCAACCAGGACTGAACCAGGTCTAAACCAGGACTAAACCAGAACTAAACCAGAACTAAACCAGAACTGAACCAGGACTAAACCAGGACTGATCTTGGACTTGAGAGAGAGAGAGAACCCCAAGCCCGCGGACCAGGTTGTCTGCAAAGTGAGATCGAGCGACAGCTGTGCTTAGCCCCGTGGGGCGCGGAGCTCTGCGCTGGTACTTTCACCTGCGGTCACCCGACAGTCTACGCAGGCGTACCTCCGGGCCCGTCCAGACACACAGTCCTGTTTCAGTTTTGGTTTAGACCTGATTTAGTCCTGGTTCAGTCCGAGTTTAGTCCTGGTTCAGGCAAAAAAGGTGACGCTCCAAACTATGAGTAAGTTGTCGGAATGGCGGCATCAAAAAGTGTCGGGATGGGGGCATGTCGGAATGATGGAATGTTGGGGTGGGGGTCTGTCGGAGTGGTGGTATGTCGGAATAAGGGTTCTACCCCGAGCTACACCAATGTCCTAATGCCTGCATAATATGCTAATGAGAATCTTGTACCTTCTGTTGTTTACTTGGATGATAGCTCAACTCCACTGTCAGTCACTGTCTACTGTTTGCTGTCCTATGCCTCATCTCCCTGCCATCAAGCTCATAGACGGAGATGCTGTGCGTCTCAAAGTGGTGCGTTTATCTGGCCCCATGTAACAGGGTTACTGCAGTGAAGAAAGTAATACTAATCTCCTTTTAATGTGGCAATCCTGCAGCTTCTGAGTGGCCCTGAACGAGCTGTGCTTTGTAAGAGACAGGCACAGAGAGTAAGAAAAAGTGTGCATAAAATAAACATCAAGACAATAAAAATATACTAACAAGGAACAGTGCAGAAACACAATCATTGAGCGATTATTGCTCACAAAGATGCATGCACTAGCAGCTGGTTAGCAATAATAAGCAGAAATTCATTTGAATCCAACACAACAATATCGAAAGATTTCAGAGCTCACATTATAAAATATGTATGTTTACTACTGCAGAATATTTTGTCTAGTAATGTATCTATTTCACTTCTATCTATGCCACCCGCTGAGACAAACATCTACAATCCATGGGCAGTCAATCTCAACATGAAATTTACTATGGAGTATCAGTAGCAGCAGTTCATTCACATGTGTGAGGTGACTCAAATGTTTTTAGCTGGCAGCAGTAGTCTCATAATTGCTGCCTTCGCTATCTTCAACAAAGGACAAGCCATCAAAAGTCAACAGTTTCCACATTTCTTTTTGTGTCCTCCAAATTCATTGTTAATCCGCTTTAGAGTGTATTAAAGTAGCCACAGAGAAAGCACAAAGGAAGCAAGACTTCCAATCTAGAGTTAGCGACGGGCAGCCTTGTTTGAGATGAGTGGGGTTAAAAATGTTTTATATCGGTCTGTAAATGTGTGCGCGTAACTGTCTTCCAGAAAACACTAAAGTTCCTCATTCAGTAGTCCCAAACTAGGCCATTAGTCTATGTTTGGGGGAAGTCCATCCTATTTTGGTCTTTTGGCTCCAGGCAAAAGTACTCCTGTCTTTAAGGTACAGCGATCATCCAGTTTAATGAACACTATCTACCACCAGTGTATGCAGATGTGTCTGCGGATAAGCCATGTGTTACAGTTGTTCCATGTCAAATTTTGAAACTGAGTGGCTGCTGTATGGTGACAAGAGTTAAAACATTTTAGCCTGGCCAGCCAAGGTCTATCTCCCCAGTGGCTTGGACAGAACTGACAGGACAATTAACTAATAGAAAAGCGTGGTCATTATCTCATAAAAACAAACACGGAAGCAAGTTGTTTTTAAAGAAGAAGAATCACACATGAACTGTGAGCTAATCAGGCTGACTGATGCTGAATAGAGACCAGGATGGTATCATCAGACCCACTTTCCTAGCCAGCCGACCAGTCCCTTTTCCAATACCTTGCAGAGTCATATAGTCTTAGACGGCAGACAAATCAAAAAGAAAAAAAAAAAAAAATAACTCCAGGCTATCGGTTTACAAGTAAGATTGCAGACTTTGTTAATAACCTTCAATTTATTACTATAAATCTCAATTTCTCTAGCTATTTGTGACAGTGATGGCGTGGAGGAAATGCTATTCTTTTTTTATTTAGTTATTTTTATTAGTTAAATCATACTTTAGTAGAAAAGAGATGTACTGCTGCTGTGGGGATATAGAGTATGGCCAACGCATAGCTGCTGCTGGCAATAAGATAGCTTGATTCACAATATTGTAACTCTAAATGTTATTCTAAATATTTTTTTCAGCTAACAAAACTACAGCTAACTATGACGCTGTTCTCACTGCAGGAGTTTGATCACAGTCTACACCGGTGCAACTACTTCACACTTACATGTGTAAGCAAGTCTGATATTCTGTTTTCTCACTTCTTCAGTTAGAATGTGTTTGTGAGTGCCTGGGTGTGTCTGAGGAGCTGCTCTAAACCCTGGATTGCTGTTTAATTTAGTGCATTGTTCAGTGAAAGAGCTCATGTCAGAATCTGCAGGTGTCTGTCTTTGAGTGTGGACAATGTGTGTCCTTCTAAAAGAGTTGTTTTAACAAACTAACTCCACACAGAATTGGGATATTTCCATATATTCAATATAAATTCATATTTTCTGCAGAATTCCTTGCACACCTATTTGGATAATGCAGCCTCGTTATGTCTGTTCAAAAGAGGGGCTTTTCGTCAGAAATTTCATACTGTGTTGCCTAGCAGCAGTTCTTACACTACTCGTTGACAATGAATGTGTTTGATTTTTAACTTTTTTTAATGCTTGAATGGTTGAAGTCAAGGTTTTTGATATTGTGCGAAAACAGGGTCAAATTGAGCCAAAATAGAATATTTAATTAAAATACAGGCCTTGATTTCACTTTTGGAAATGAAGTTTTGTTTTGTTTTTTGGCATTGTACTATAACCTATAACCTTATATTCTCTTATCAAATCCAACCCCCACATATCTTTTACGCACTATACATGTCAGGTGATGTTAGGGTACAGATTTATCTTGATCATATTACCGGTTATACTGTGCGCCTCAGACATATGGGCTGCTCACTCAAATGTGTAAGATCCTCTGGTTTATACAATAGAACATACAACTACACAGGTTTATGCTCCAAGATCAAGAGGCCAGTTCATAAAGATAAGTCACGTTCCAGTAACTACTCAGTCATTGGATTGGATTATGAAAAATGCTTACTGTATTATTTATAATGCATCATTGGTTAGCTAGCTAAATTAGTAACACAACCATATGAATTAAATACAATGTAATTGTCCGTACATAGAGAAACATGCCACACAACATAAAACCTGAATAACTAATATGTATCCTTAAGTTTTCCATTATCTCTGCATGGACCGAGATGCCCTTTTAGACACTACCCTCTCCATTTAGTTTGGATGGGCTCATAAAGTACGTCCAAAATATTCATGTCAAACTGCTGTCAACCATCACAAAAAAGATATATTTTCAAATGCCACATTAAACTCAAGCCTGTTAGGATGATAGAGAATTTTTATATCACAAAACACCCACTGGGAAGCAATACAGCACAATTTTCCACATACACAGGTGATGCATAATGGACATAAATATGATTAATACAGCGACATATTGTGCAACTCACGCTGTGCTGAAAATGATCAAAAATGTGCAGGACTCCCGCTGATTTCTGCAACAAAGTGAACAGGAATATGAGCTTGTTGTTTCAAAGGAAATGTGAGAGGAGAAAAGAAAAGAGAAGAATAATTTTTACTTGAAATAATTACAAGCCACATTCACTGGCTTCTCTGCAGTCTTGTTGCTGTCTCCTAGTGGGATTTCCACAAAGGCAGTCATAGGACTTTTAGTAATTGGTCTACATCAGTCTTTGATCATATGTGTACCCAGCTGACTCCAGCTGGTCCTGAACCCCATGTTGTAGCATGTTTGATCATTGTTTATACCTCTTACACATAGAATCCAGGGCAGACATCTTGCAAAGACACCAACTTGGTATATGTTTGAGACTTCACCTGGTGATTGTGTTTTTAATGGGAGTCTAAACAGATATGTGTGTTCTTACTGAATCTCTGTGAGTGGACTCAGTCAACTGGCATTAATGTGTAAAATTAGCAATGGTGCTATTGTATTTTAGATACTTTCAGTAATATGTAATATATTAGTTTAAAAAAGAAATGAAAAACAAAAACATTACACATAAAATCAATTATTTTCAATTATTATTCAATTATTTCATTATTTTCAATTCTTTTACAAACTTTGTTTGGCCTGAAATAAAAGCCCTACATAAAAACACACCCAAGAAGTGACGTATCAAATTATAGACAGCTACTTCACAACATTTCAATGAGATTCAAGATTTTTATTTAATTGCCATTGTTATTGTCAAAATTAGAGCATCATGCACTGCATTGTTTTGATGTAAAGTGCAATACCAAAGACACACTTTACATCACTTGCATTGAAGCATGAATACATATTTCAGTCCATCACAAAAATGATCAGAACTTAGTTTGTCTATAATGTCTATCCGTCTAGAAGAGTGAGAAATCTTTGTATTGTGCACAATGTCAATGCATTGTATGTATGAGCACAGAGGTTAGTGTGGCCCTTACAGAAAGCCCACAAGAGTTGTCAATCAAACTGCTCTTCATCCATAATAAAATCCTCCCTGTCAGTAAAAATACATTTTATTACTGTATTTTACGTCTAATACAAACGGTGTCAGGGAGGTTGGGTATATGATGTGTAACCGTGTGCTATGGTTGTCAGTATTGTTGGACAGATGCCTGGGAGAGAGTGGAGAGCTGACAGTGCAGCCCAACTTTCGCTGCCATTAGTTTGTTGCTGCTGGTGTGAGCTGCAAAAATAGCATAGCAACGGCACCAGGCTCAGAGTGTCAGGAGTCAGGGAGAAGAGGCATGGTTTCTGTTTTCATTTGGAGTTATTCTGAGACTTGTTATTTATCCCAGAATACGATGACTTTAAACTGCTCTCTATATGTTCTGTTTGAATTTTTTATGTGGTACTGTATATATGGACTAAAGTCTACCAATACATTTCTATGTTTTGGGTATTTGTCTTTTTCTTGCTTATAGATTACATCATGCACCTTCCCTGATCCAATCTTCTTAACTTTTCCAGGGTAGAAACAACACAAACCCAAGACTATTGCTAACATAACCTGAAGTCATCTGTGTATTAAAAATGCACATCATATTTTACCTTCTTACTCATAATAGCAGCACAAAGACACGTAAGGGAAAGGGGTAATATGAAGATACTCTGAGAAAGGAACTGTTCTTACACACTTTTTCTTCTCTATTTATTTATTCATGTATTTAATTTGAACATCATTTGATTAGAATGTCCATATAATTTAGTTCACTCAAAATTGATAATTTAAAAATAGATTGACTGTGGTTAAATTCTAATATTTCTGCTCTAAAACGGCCTATCAAATTAGTTTTAGAAAGATCTTAAATATTAAATTATATTAAATTCTTAAATATTATTGTAGACTCTTATGTTGCCCTAGTGTCCTAGATCTGAAACTGTACTGTTAAGTACAGTTAAATGTCTTTGTAAGTGCCCTGGATGGGTAAATATATATTTTCAGGGTGTTTGAAGTGTCTCCCCCGCTGTCTCTGTGCAGAAAACCTGCCTTGGAATATGGCAGACCCGACCTGAAGAGAGTTCTTCTGGGAAACACTGTTTTTTTGTTTGTTTGTTTGTTTGTTTGTTTGTTTGTTTTATTTATATTTGGCAACATTATACATTTTTATGCAAGTATACTGTCTAAACAAGTGTTTTGGAGTTTGTACCCTGATAGTGTATTCTCATAAGGCGCTGCAGGGGGAGATACATTTAGTTCTGCTTTAAGAATGACTGTTAAAGTAAAACCAGAAAAAGCTCTAAATGTGATAATGTGGACAAATACAGGCCAGACAGTTAACATGGTAAAATTATGCTGAGGTTAGGTCTCTTATGGGGGAATACCACATGGGGGATTTATGGACCCATACTATTTTGAGCCTATCCTAAAAGAATAACCTTTATGTGGAAAAAGACATTGCACTGGCAGGATCATCCTCTTGAATCACTTCTTTTTAACAACTTTTACTCACTCTTCTTCTTAGATGCCATTATTCTTCACCAAGAGCCAAAGATGTGCAGAGACAGGAGCTTTGCTGTTCACCTCTCTGTCTTGCCCCAGGCGCTGTGGTACAGTCAGTACAATAAATCATTCAATTAGACAAACATAACCTTTTACCTGCTTTGACTCCCAGAAGTCTGAACGAGCACTTACTTTAATTAAAATCTCCCCTTAGAACCATTCTCACAAAGCTTGCACTCAAATGCATGGTCTACTCTCTATGCTACAGGTTCCTAAGAAGGGAAGATGACTGTGGATGTCAGATACACACAAACACTCAATATGTTAGACATTTAAAGGTGCACTATGTAACATTTCTGGGTCTGCCGCCTTTCTGTCTTAATAGAGATACTATTGTTTTGCCCTAAAATGTTCCACAGTAGGATATTAAAGATCCTATCCCATACGGAAAAGAAATAGAAAAAGCTTATAAAATTTATTATTGCCATCAATATTGTACATCATAAAAGACTTACATGGCTAATACTATGATGAACTCTTGAAAGTGGCCACTTTTGCATTTTCCTCATAGAAAATAACAATCAGAATCAAATATGATCCAAATGAATGTCATACATGACATATATAAGTAAAGCGCACAATAACTTATATTGTCTTTGTATGATACATGTAAACTTTTTAACTTTCTTATATATTTTTTTTATAATACTCTATACTATAATACTCACTATTATACTAAGGTTTGTGTGTGCATCATACAATGTACATATAAAAGTGTTATTGAATTTAGGAAGGAATATTATATGTATAATAATAAAAATATGTAAAAATATACCTGTGTTCATGTATGAACGTGCAGATTGACATATACTTTTTTGTATGTAAAATCTAAAAATATTATCTTTTTTTTGTGTGTTTTTATAAAGATTATTTTATGTCAGCCAATTGGAATTCTGATAGAGGTTGAAAATACAACTGCAAATTTGATCAGCTCCTGGGGATATACATTTTCAAACAATAAGTCACATAACTACACTTACTTTGCACCCAGAACAACTACAGTGACATAAATGCAGTCTGTGCAGATCCCACTGAAAACATGACAGTTAGGCAAATATATTTTAATGGCATTTATTTTCAATGGCATATCTGATGGCACTTTGAACAAGGGCCTATTTCTGAAATGAAGTAAATTAACTGGGTGGTGAGTAAATGGCACATATCCCCAGTCATACATGGCTTTCTTTTAAATTAACTTGCCATAACTTTAATCCCACTGGATGCATACAGCGCAGAAACCACCTTTGTGCTGCTGTGCTATACATACTTTACAGCGAACAGACTCTCATTTACAATTAACAAGAAAAACACAGTAACAGCCTAGGCCCTAGAACTGGGGACATAAAGGTAGAGCTGCCAAGTTTTCAAAATGCAAACATGCTACACAAAATTAAATTTTTTAATCAGGTTGCAAGACTCTTAGCTTTTGAGCGGAGCTCTGTGATCTTTGCATTTATTGTGGTTCCAATGCTAGATAGCTGGGTCCCAGGCCACCTCTCAAGGGTTGCATCTACAGTACATGAACAAACAAACAAAATCAATGCAAAAATTGAGTGTCATAGTCTGATAGAGCGACATACACAGAAGCACGTTATTATTGGTAACATATCAATTGAAGAGATAAAACATACTGTAAATGGCGTCCAGCTTGTTTTTGTCCAGGGGTAGACGTGCATCTCCCTTGCCCCTGCTACTCCCACGAAGATTGCTCACCAGCAATATGTCATGTGGGAAGACCGCTGTGAGCAAGTGTCTCACAAACACTGTTGCTGAAGTGGAATTCAGGGCATAGGCCCAGGCCAGCTTATCTACCAAAACACCACTGCCTGGATAGATCTCAACCTGACAAGCACACAAATTAAACAGAAAGCATCTAATCAGTATGGTGTACATATCAATATATCCTCAGATATCAAATAAAAATCAAACAAATAGGTGTGATAGCAAAACATAATTGAAATCCTGTTCTGTCATGGAGGTGGATCATTTTTGGTGACCACAAGCAAAGTTTTTTTGGCTGAGACACGGGGTGGGATTTCAGTGATGTTTTGATGATGGTCACTACAAAGGTCTATATGGAGGTCTGCTGTATATGTGGAAGTTAAAATGTAATAACCTGAACTATTTTATACAATGTATTTATGAAAAAAATAATAATAATGAGAAATTACCTTTGACGTTTGAGAGCTGGGCAGTGATGAACTGGAGGACTCCTTTGACCTAACAGATGAAGTCTTGGATGGGGGTTGTGGTGAAGGCAGGGTCTGTGGTGGCATGGTCATTTCTGACCCAGATCTTGTGGGAACGGCAGCTGTGTCAATTATTTTCCTCATGCTTATGAGGAGCCCAGGCACATCTACACAAAGACAGTTTTGTAAATATTAGTTAGTCACTGCTCCTGAGGACTATACTAACCGTATCGTCAGTCTATCATCAGTCACACCACCAGTCAGTCACCAATCACAAAAAAAAGATGTATGGCGGTTCAATAATTAATAAACACTAAATGAATGATACCTTGCAGAACCATCTCTTTCCATCTTTCATTTTCTTCCTTGAGGTCCTTGTTTTCTTGTCTTAGCTTAACGACAGTCTTTGTAAGGTTGTTGTAGTCCTCTGACGAGGGTGGATGTTGGCCATATAACTTCAGGAATTCTTCAGCAGGATCTACATGTGCCTTGTGAGAAACTTTTGACCTCTGGTATCAGAATGGAAAGAAGAGTAATTGAATCCGTATCAAATATCTAGCCTCACTGGAATAAACAGTAATGACAACCATAGGCAAGTTAAATGCAAAAGTTATGAGTTATCCTCACCTTGACTTGCACTGATGTTCGTGTGTCAATGTCAGTTGAATCATCGGACTCCTCACCATACTTCTGCGATGCAACCGACAACCTCTTTGTCAGTTCTTTTTCCTCCCTCTTTTCCTCCATCTTCAAGATTGAGCTGAGTTTTTGCGCTGTCTCAAATCGAGAAGCTATGAAAGTCAAAACACCATCAAACACAGATTGACTCCATGACAAATATTCAAGTCAATTCTACATGTAAACACTAACATGCTCCTCTTTAAATCAGTTGACAACTATATTTAAAAGATAAGTCTCGTGTGAATCAATCAATAGCTCTGCTGTCTGAAGTCAGTAAGTGTTGTCACTGTGAAAAAGAAATAGAAAATTTGATGCAGCATAGACCAAATACTGAACCGGCAACTAACATTAAGTGAATGGGGCATAGTGACTAACTTTTAGTTTTATTTTCCTATGCCCCTTTATGCTGCATCAAATTTTCTGGTTCTTTTTCCTAAAGACAGCACTCAGTGACCTTGAACAACTGGGCTACTGATTGATTCACCACAAACTTCTCCTTTACCAGGCATGTAACTACCCAATAAATTAAATGATACATTATGCTGTTAAAAATAAAATTTACACATATGTACAAAATGTCTATAAAACTCTTACCACTAACAAAAACGACATGGCCTCTGTAATGAGGCCATCCTCCTCTTGGTTTTCGACCATGGCGCCACTCGATGTACGCAGAATATTTGGAGATGGGGTTTCCATCGTCATCCATCTTCGTGTCATCATACCCCTGTATGGCATCCGTTTTAACATCGCTGTACTTCCCTATGTCCTCCCCTTCAATCCACTGTACTACGGCAAACTTCCTCCCCTGGCTTTCTGAAATAATTAAAAATATATATATTTTTATCTTATTACCCTCTGAGTGAAAAACGTTAACAAGCTAAGAAGAGATTTTCAGTATCATACCCTGAATAAGTGTATCATGTTTAAAACGTTTACCTTCCTTTTTTATGAAGATCGTATTCATGCATTGCACGAAAATAATCACGCATGATGTTAACCTTAGCGCTTACTTGCTAGCAAGTATGCATCATGCAAAACATGCTAATTGAGCCAAAAATAACGTAAATGATTTCGAGATATTGTAACACAGCAAACACTGACTAGCCAGAAAAAATATATTGACAAAATCATCGGTTATTTGGTAGAATATCTGAATATGGCATATTATTTCTGCTTACCTCTACTATCACCAAACTGTGCCATTGGATATTGCTGCTTGTACCTGCTCCGCTCGTGATCTGCCGTTTCAAAACGAAACCAGATCTCGCAGTGTTTGAAAGACGCGCGAGGCTTACGTCTTACGCAGAGCGGTAGAGAAACATTACGGTGAAGATTATTCAATCATCCTTCTCACTCTCTGGATTTCTCTTCAATATGAAAAGGAAAAACTCGGAGATAAATGATTGGGAGAAAGAAAATATTCCACAACGTACTCTATCTCGATGGAAAAAAAGGTGAGTGCCACTAAATATGCAGCCTTCTAATGCAGAATGCGTTCGTTCCCATGTAATGCTCAGCCTACTGTCCGCTTTCTAGGAAGATCAACAAAAGTTTAGCAGAGCTCACTGAACGCTATGGGCAGCAATATGTAAGTTTATCAGTATGCTACTGTACAAGTTCACGCTTAACGTGAGTCACTTCACTGTTCAGTTTATACTGAAAAAATATTAATTGATGTCAGTTCACAGTAATACGTCATGTGAAAGTTTATTCAGCCTAGCATTCTTTTTGAATAGTGAAGAAGTAAATAGGCTGTCTGATTTCTTTGCTTCTGCCAACAGATATTCTTGTTTCATTCATTAACAGAATTATATTCTTATATATTAATATATATATTCTTAGGAAAACTGTGAGGATACCAACCAAAGAGAGAGGAATTCAGAGTCACTCACTCCGGCACAGGTGAGACCAAAATAGGCCTACAGTATATTCAAGTAAAGTAGCCTACATGTTTTTGCATGCCATTAAATGACAGACTAAAATATAGGACAGTGATAATGTTACATTTCTAAAGGTTGTTCCTGTTCTTGCTCCATGGATTTTATTTAGCATACGTATCTCAGTGAAATTACTCATTCGTGCCCCCTCCAGGAAAACATTTCCTGCCAAAATACCAGCCATAGAGACGAGGTAGAAGCAGAGCCTTTCACATTGATCCAGGTGAGACAAAACTTCTACTTTAACCCATTTCCAGAGCATACGCACATTATCCCTCACTCTCACTCACTTAGTGTTTGTCTGTATTTTTCTGTCTTGTGAAAATGTCATTGCTGTCCTTAGGAAAGCATAGAAGACACCAGACAAGACCAAGCAGAGCCATTTACTCTTGTGCAAGTAAGACATATGCAAATAGTAAGCTATAATTGCAGCCAGAGCCCTGTACCTATCTGATTTTTATGGTCTATCTTTAGGGAAGAAATGACGGTACCAGCCAAACTGAAGAAGAGAATGGAGAGTCCTTCAGTCCAGCACAGGTGAGAAAAAAATGAAACTTGCACATTTAGGTTGTAAAGATACACAGGTGGCATCAAATTGCCAAGAGACAAATAACAGATTGCATTGCACAAAACAAATTCATTTCTTTCCAACCTCTTCATTCTTCCCACCATATTTCTGCCTCCTTGTAGCCCATGTATTAATTACATGTATATACTGTTTAACAGTAAAACCAAACAGACACTAAGAACTTTTAATTTCTTTTTCTCTGATTGTAGGAGAATCGGGAGGTCTTCTCACATGGACTGACAGAAGGACAAAGTTGTATCTCCATTCTGTCTTTTGCATTGAAGCACAACACTACAGGTGTATTGATGACTGACCTGCTCAAACTTCTAAACTTATTCTCAGCTGAAACAAATGCAGTCCCTGCAAGCAAGTACTTTTTGGACAAGTCATTTGCTGGTGTAGATGAATTAGAATGCCATCATTACTGCAGAGTATGCACAACCTATCTAGGCATGGCAAAGTCACTGGAAGAAACACTTACATGTGTTTCCTGTTCCTCACCCATAACAGTGAAAAACAGTTATCAGGATGGGCATTACTTCATATATTTGCCATTGAAGGATCAGCTGAAAGATATTCTTGAGAATCAGGGCATGCATGATGTCTGCTTAGGTGCTGTTGACCGCAGTAGGCATGTAATAAATGACATATGTGATGGTACTATCTATCAAACCCTGAAATCTAGAACTGAAGCTGATTTCCTGTCGCTTACATTTAACTGTGATGGTGTACCAGTCTTTAAATCATCAAAATTCAATATTTGGCCGATATTGTGTTGTGTCAATGAAATACCCCCTGAGAGCAGAGATAAGCATATACTCTTGTGTGCATTGTGGTTTGGGTCCCAAAAGCCAGAAATGACCTGTTTCTTTAATCCATTTGTGAAAGAATGTACCGATCTTTCTCAAAATGGGTTTAACTGGAAGCATCCTGTTGATCAGTCAGTGAGGCATATCAAGGTGCATCCATTGTGCTGTGTGTGTGATGCGGTTGCAAGACCATTACTTCAGAATTTTAAACAGTTCAATGGGGAATATGGCTGTGGAACTTGCCTTCACCCTGGTGTGCAAGTTAGGAAAGGAAAAGGAAACTTAAGAGCTTATACATGTTTGCACGAGGTGCCGAGTGACAGAAAGCATAAAACTACAGTTGAAATTGGACAGATTGCCGAAAGAGAAGGGAGAACTATATTGGGCGTCAAGGGTCCATCTGCTCTTGTGAACTTACCTAAGTTTGATCTAATCAATGGGATGGTCCCTGACTATATGCACTGTGTGTTGCTTGGTGTGTGTAGACAAATGGCATCTGTATGGATGAATTCTAAGAATTACTCTGAACCATGGTACATTGGCTCACAAATTTTAACCATGGACAGATATCTTTTAGCAATAAAACCTCCAGGAACTGTTGCTCGAGTTCCAAGATCACTCACCCAACGCAAATTCTGGAAAGCCCATGAATGGCAACACTGGCTGTTGTACTATAGCTTGCCAGTTCTGAAAGGCATTCTTCCACAGAAGTATCACTCTCATTGGGCATTACTGATAGAGGGTGTAAGTACTTTGTTGGGGTCTGAATTAAATACAGATCAGATAAATCATGCTCATGACGCATTGGTGTACTTTGTTGGGGGTGTGCAGTCACTTTACGGAGAAGAAAACATGACATTCAATGTTCATTCACTTCTGCATTTAAGCCAAAGTGTTGTGAATTTTGGTCCTTTATGGACCCACTCAGCTTTTATGTTTGAAGACTTCAACGGATTTCTCCTGAAACAAGTCAAAAGCAGTCAGGCTGTACCACAACAGATATGTAAACGAGTGATGTTGTCACGTGCTTTTCCACGCTTGGAAAAGCAGTTTCTTGCAAATGCACCACCAAAAGTGAAAGATTTCTGTGCTGAAATGAGAACCAAAAGACATGTAAAGAAATGTGCACAGTTCTCAGAGGTGACTGCGCTTGGTCCTCCAAATGTGACATTAGTCTCTTTATGCGATCAAGCTGCCCTTCACACACTAAGAGAAGTTCCTACAAATTCTGTGGTTAAGTGCTACAAGAGAATTGTTGTGAATGGAGAAGTTGTTCATGGTTCTACCTACAAGAAAACAAAGCAAAGAAACAACTCTGTTGTGGTTCTGAAGGATGGGACTATTTTTAGAGTCTCCCACTTCATTGACACAGGTGATGAGCATTTATATGCCATTGGGAACTTTGGTAATTGCACAGTGCAGAAGTTAGCCAGAGGTAGTCTTATCAGAACTCCACTAAACTACATGTCAATGGTACACTTTCCAACGGGCTTTCATAAAGCCATAAATGCTGCACAGATAGTCAGACCGTGCATGCATATCCATTGTCCACAGTCCAGCTCAATTGTATGTCAGCTACTTGGCAGATACTATTGCAAATAAATTAAGTCAGTATGAATATCATTTATTCCTTTAGGGTTTCCAAGAAAGTGATTATTGTTTCTTTTGTTAGTGTCATTTATGAGCAACAGTTGTCATTAGTATTTTCAACTATAATGAACTAATACAGGTGAACAAAATATGAATTCATTCTTCATACATACCCTGTGATATCAGCATGTATATTTGGTAAAAAAGATCACTGTTCCAAGCAGGGGCATGTTCACATGATGCTATGATGAATATTGTTGTAATATTGCATTAGTTTTGTAAAGCTAAACAATCAAAAAACATTTTACCTCTGTAAATTGGAAAAAGAAATATGTATATTTTTATATTTAAGATATCTGATGTCTAATTTAAGATGTCTGATGTCTAATCTGTATGTAATTTTTTTTTTTTTTTTTTTTCCAAATTAAAATATTTTTCACAAGTAAGGCATGAGTATGTTGTTGTTTTGCTTGCACAGTACCTATTACTTTTAAATCCTTGGAAACTTGGAAATACCATTCATCAATATTACTTACTTATGAAATGCTGAAGAAAGAACAAGATAGATCAACGTTAACTAGCACTTTGATCTATCTTAAGTTTAAGCATTTACTCTTTGTAAATCCTTAAACTGTCCTTTGTTCTTGCTGGTACATCATCTCAAGTGGCCAAAAACATATTGGCATACAGGTACAAAATTATACACTGTGAAACGAGTTTAATTAACCAGACACTTTTTAATCAAATTATTGGATATTAATGGGAACACTTCACCTAATTCCACCCGAATTCTCCATTGGTCCAGGGAATGTGATCTTCACCAAATTGATTTAAAAGTATAGGCTATAAGAAAAAACAACAGACCTACCACAGACCTGTTCTTTGTCATCTTAGCTCAGGTGCTTTCTTGTAACTACTGTAAGATTATGATGTTTTAGAATATCTTATTTATTGGTGTGTTTCCTATAACATTTCAGTGTAAATTAATGCTTGGCAAACTCTTTTCTAAGGATATTGTATGAATATTTAGTGTTATCTACAGTCCTTTTAAGTTAGAAATTCATGTAAGTTTCATATTATATGCATTTACTAAGGGTTTTACATCTGATTTAACTGTCATGTATGCTGCATATGAGATTCTGATAAAGCATATTTAAATTTTGTAAAATTTATCTATATCTTTTCCATATGGGATATTACGCAAATTTGAGTCTTGTGAGCTTTTAACCATGTTATAATGTTGTTACCTCATCAAAAATATACTTGGAGTTGTGTTTTGTTTCATTCATACATGTTTGAGTTATTCTGCTTTATTACTCTATCTACATCTCCAGAGCTCAAAATGCTTTGTTCCACCTTGTGATGTCATGAAGTGGTGGTTGTCAGGTTAACAACTACCTTTTAACTTTTGTTCAGAAGAGATGGACAATTCAAAGACTGAAATTATCCAAATGATTCTTATCTCCGTGGAAGCAGACAACCATACAAGTATATAAACAAGTATATGTTTTTCCAAGCTATTTTTGAGAAATAAAAACACCTGTAATTCTATGTTGAAGATAGATTTAATGCCATACTGTGAAGCATTCTTGGCAAAGCAAAAACATCTCTGTGGATGGAGATGAGCATGTGGTGGGCTGTCACCAGACAAGTTAAATAGTTATTTGCATGGTTTAAAGACTAGCTGTAGTTTAGACATTTGTCAAACGTACAAAAAAATTCAAATTCAAATTCAATTCAAATTACATATTAGTAAGAATACTAAATTTTGCATGGGTCATTTGTGTGAAGGATGCTGTATTTTGTTTATATATGTGGCAGGAGTTTAATTGAATTTTTAAATGTGTTTTTAAAAGTCTGGAAATTACTTTATGGCTTAATTTTGAATGAATCCAGTCAAAAGCATTGCCATGATAATAAGACTAAGAGGTGATGGGGGTACAGTTTGTTTAGCCCAAATCTGGCTGATGTAAACTCATCATCATCTGATTTTCCACAGCCAGAAATGCTTCTCTTTTCATCACAGCGGTCTCCAGAGAAGAGTCGCTGTGTGTGCCAGGATCAAATGCTCTATGGGTGTGAATGGATTTGGTCCCACAACACACTGGTCTAAATAATGTTTGACTGAATAGGCTAGTTATTTCAAAATACAATTCCCAGATATACACAAAGTGGTAATTAGAGACCACTAACCTTGATCAAGAAGTCAAAGAACATTGTTAACATTTGGTAAATATGTGTTATTATCATTGTGTCATCACACCTCATAGAGTTTAAATTAGCCTGATTATATGTGTAAATAAGAAGAAAGGTTATTTCATGGTTCTTTATTTATTTGATTTTGTGGTTTATGGTTGTTTCCTCTTGGTAACAATTTAACCGTTTCTTCGTCAGAGGTGTCAGCTGACTACGTTGTCTCTTATCATCTGTTGTTCCCAGCCGTGGTCAGCCCCCTCAGCAGCCCCTAGCTGAAAGGCTATTAAAATCAAGAAGTGGGACACACAGACCTTCAACAGAGACGAGGGTGCATTTACCTTGACTCACACATAAGACTTCTCCACTTCTCCAGCACATGACAGCAGGTGTGATCAGTCTGATAGTGCTGTCAAACTGACCACGCCTGGGAACAACAGCTGATAAGCGACACATCACAACAGTCAGCTGACACCTCTGATGAAGAGATGTGTCATCTACTCAACACTAACCCAGGCTAAAATGATCTCCTGCTAAACCCATGGTTGCCAGACCTGGTTTCACAGATTTCTGGTACCAGTAAACACCTATGCGGTCCTTTAGTGTAATTTGAGAACAGTTTCTGGTTATTCGTAGCAGTGTATAAATTTAGTTCAAGCCATATCTTCTAATGTCCTTGAACAATGTCAGATGTAATTGCCAGTTCCTCTTTAGCTTGTTAGTTATTTGGAAAGCTCATTTGTTCCCTAATCTGTTATTGATTGTCATTTAACTCTACAAATGATATTCCCATAGAACAATCCCTCAGGCCAATTTAAGAGAAAGCGTGTGTGTGTATATATATATATATACACACACACACACAACTTTCATTTAAGAAATAATGTGTGTAACATCAGGGCTTCCTGGACAAACTTCTGCCTGCTTGTCAGCTCTTGTTTTGGGATTCAGTTTAAGTGAGATACAAAGTAACACAAAAATGATTTTATGGTGCAGTATTTGTTCCCAAATCATTGTGAATCTTATGCCCAAAGTTGTGTGTGGCATGAAGAAGTTGTCCTGTTTAGAAATGGTTGCGTTTTCTTGATCATGAGACAATATTAAAACATATAAATGTGTGGTATTGAATTATTGTGAATACTTTGTAATTTGGCTTATAGTATTCTTTGCCTATTGTGTTTTTGATTGATTGATTTAACTTTTTATGTTAATTCATCTTTATTAAGAAGGACAACAGATGGAAACGATTAATTTAAAAGTAATCTGGTGCAGTGCATCTGTCTCTTTTATAGAGAGTAAACAAAAACGGGCCCATATTATGTTCATTTCTGATCTATGTTATAATGTTGTTTCCTCATCACAAACATACATGGAGTTTTGTTTCATTTTATTCATAAATGTTTAACACACAAACCCTACATACTTAGGCTTCTTCTCTCAAACCGAAAACACGTTGTTCCATCTTGTGATGGTATGTGATAATACAGGTGCTCCACCATGCTTTTAAACTTCATACACCTTCACTAGAATCATTTGGATATTTTCAGCTACTGAACTAAAGGTAAAGGAGCTGTTAACTTAAAAACAACTACTACACAACATACAACATTACAAGGTGGAACAGAACATTTTGAGCTTTAGAGATGTTGGCAGACTAATAATAAAGGATTACTTAAGCATGTGTGAATCAAACAAAAGACAACTCCAGGTATGTTTTTGAGGAGGTAACAACATTATAACATGACTTAAATCTCACAGGAGACCATTTTATATGTAGGACATTTAAAGGTGCACCAGGTGCATGCTTCATACTATGATGGCAAAGACAAAGCAATACATACATCGAGACAAGCAGATAGTGGACCTCCCCACCAGAAGGTTACACAGTGTACCTTTAAATTTAAAAATGGTGATGTAAATGAGTTTGTTCTAATGCTGGGGTGATAAGGTGACTGCAATGTGATTAAAAACTGTTTATGTTCTTTGGATTATATTTTTTAAAAGTGTTGAGAAGATAATTTATACTCTAGAAGAACAAGATGGTTTGCGGTCTGGGAGTTCATTAGTAAATAGTGTAGATGCTGTTGTCACAATTCTTTGGACTTGTGAGAGAGGAGTGTGCACTGGCTTTTCCCCTCTGCGTCTGACCTACAGCTTCAGTTGCAGAGACCATTTGAGTGAGAAAGTCTTCAAGTCACTGCAGTCACCACTAATTGTCTAAAGTAGTTGTAGTGCTGTGTAGTGACTGAGAAGCGAGGAGGGTGAAGAGGAGAGGGAACACAATTAAAAGACTGCCATAGACCAGCTAAAACCACTGCAAATTCCCCAAACCCAACAGCTCACAGAGGTCAGGTCATCTCAACAAACTTGACTTTAAGATGATGAAGAGTACCATGAAGAAATAGTTTTCATCACAACAGTATAATAATGGTTGTCTTTCCAACAGCCACTTAAATAGAGCTTGTAATTATAAACCCTAGTCATGATTTCCAGTACACAATTCATTTTTAATGTAATTCAGCTCGAGGGCATGAAATCGTGGAACATCAAACATGAAATATTAATAATAATCTGCTTTTGGCTCCTTTGACTTTATACCACAGTTCCCTCACTGAAATGTTCTCAGTTAACCTTTTGAAATGCATTTTAACTCGTGTGTTCTTTTACTCTTGAAATCATTGCCACACATAATTTGATTTTGCATTTTTATTTTATACATTCAATTTATTTATTTGTTATTACTGTATTGTAATTTACAATCCAAACCTCATTCTCCAAACCTCCAAATAACTGACATTTAAGACACATGTAAGTAGTTAAAGCAGAGACTGGGCTCAGACAGAGCTAAATGAAAATGTGTTATTCCATTTGTAAATGGTAGTCCATCCATTCATTCATTCATTTTCTTCTGCTTATCTGGGGCCAGGTCGCGGGGGCAATAGTCTAAGCAGGGACTCCCAGGCTTTCTTCACCCCGGACACTTCCACCAGCTCCTCCAGGGGGACCCCAAGGCGTTTCCAGGCCAGCCGAGAGACATGGTCCCTCCAGCGTGTCCTGGGTCTTCCGTGGGGCTTCCTCCCAGTGGGACATGCCCAGAAAACCTCCCAAGGGAGGCATCCGGAACAGATGCCCTAGCCACCTCAGCTGGCTCCTCTCAATGTGGTAGAGCAGCGGCTCTACTACAAGCTCCTCCTGTGTGACTGAGCTCCTCACCCTATCTCTAAGGGAGCACCCACCCACTCTGTGGAGGAAACTCATTTCGGCCACTTGTATCTGCGATCTTGTCCTTTCGGTCATTAACCAAAACTCATGACCATAGGTGAGGGTAGGAACGTAGATTGACCAGTAAATCAAGAGCTTTACCTTTCGGCTCCGCTCCCTGTCAAACTCACGCTCCCTCACTTGTGAACAAGACCCCGAGATACTTGAACTTCTCCACTTGAGGCAAGTGGCCTCAAGTGGTAAATAGTCACATTTTTATATAGCACTTTTCCACCTTCAGGGCACTCACTTTACATCAAAGAACCACTCACCTTTCACACACACATACACCAGTGTACTCAGACACTGGGGGCAATGTGGGTTAAGTGTCTTGCCCAAGGACACAGCGACAGCATTCATCTGTAGGAGCTGGAATCGCACCACCAAGATCTGAACGCTCGACAATCATGTTTATGTCGAGTACACAATAAAAAATGGGCTGATCCAGGAAGTGCACAAAGATTCTTGACTCCTGTGACCTCTGAGAGTCCAAATGTCTCCCATGTGAACAGGTGATGGTTAATTATGAAAATATGCCTACACCTAATTATACCTGATCACGTATGAACTGATTCAGCAAAAGAACTTTAATATTTAATATACATTCTGTTGGCGGCCATCAACCATTACCACAGAATATTTCACTTTTTAGTAATATTTCATAATTCACTTTATTTATGAAATACTCATTTATTCAAGGTTAAAGTATGTATATATCTGAGAAATTATTATAGTGACTATTTGAAAACTAAAAAGGAAGAGTAGAGCACTAAATAATATATAATATTGACATAAGACTTGAATATGAACCTAAGTAAGGTAAACACACTATAAGTTTGTATTCAAACATTTCTTACAGTAATAATCTGCTGGTATTTTCCTTAAATCCGCATGGGGTTCAAAGTGATGAAAAAGTAGGATTGTTGTCATAGCAATTTAAAACCATGTATTGAGTATGTGGTCCTCAAAATGTCACATATAAAAGAAAACTGAAGCAAATGAATAGTGCTGGCTTTAACATTTTTGACCCATTAAAGTTGAGTAGGAATTTGGAAGATACTGATATTTGACCAGTGACACATCTGTTGGAACAAATCGAGGCAAAACTATTCTTGACTATTCTTTTTAAAGGTTTCTTTGACAGCTGCACCCAGAGGCCACTGTCTCCCTCTCATCCTCCGCACTCTCAATCCAATTTTTATCCAGGCTCAAGTTACATTCCTCTGTCTTGACTTCACAATATCTCCAGACAATCTTAACATCTGTCAGACAGACCAGTACTGGGGCTATATCTGTCTCAAAGAAATATCTAAGCTTTTAATTCTCCCCAAATGAACGCCAACCACTTTGAGGAGAATTCACATTCATCATAATCCAAAGGCAGAGGTGAGCTGACGGCATGAGAGATGACTGGGGAGGAGTGGCAGGTCACAAAAGAAAATATCAAGGAGGCGGATAATCAGGGCCACATGGGATACCAAGGGAAGTGATTCCCTGCTGAGTTTGGCAATTAAGAACACCTAGTTACATAAGCTCTCTCTGACTAATGCAGCAGACACACTCTCCACAGGGGACCAGGTATACACACACAACTCACCAGGGACAGGCCTCTTTTTAGTCTATAAACATGACACGCCATCTATAGAAGCTTTTGTACTAAAGATGGAGCATTCAAGAGAAGATTGTTTTGAAGCTGTAGATGACAGATGTCAAAAACCTCCCCTCCCCTTGCCTTTCAGGGTCACCTGTGGACTCTGGTCTTCTTCTGTCAGGCCAAAGCTGGCACACTATCAGACAGCAGAGTAATGTAGATAGCATCTCGTAGATAGCAACCCTAACCCTATATATATATGTGTGTAAAGTAACTTTTTGGTCAAAATTTTGCATACTAAAATTAAAGTACCATACTGCCACCAAAATATACATTTTACCCCCAGTTGTGATCAATAAATGTTGTTGTTTGTTGTCCATTTCACCCTGTGAAGCGATGAAACTGCCTCATGTGGCTACAATCAATTCACCTTGCATTCCTCACAGTGGGAGGCTCTATATTTAGCCCGGAGTCATGACACGGGTCACTCTGGGTCAGATGTGCTTTAGAGAGAATGGAAGATACCGCTGCTGTTCACCGGGCCAGTCCAATCTACTGCTGGGAAAGCTCATGAAACCTGTGGAGTTATGGGGACATCTAGTGGCAAGCAAATGTATAAACTTTTTATTATTATTATTATTATTATTATTATTATTATTATTATTATTATTATATTTTTATTTTTATTTTTATTTTTTTTTATTATAGTTTATCACATCTACAACCCATCCTTTATTTTTTATTTTATTTAACCTTTATTTTACCAGGTAGGTCGATTGAGAACCAATTCTCATTTTCAACGACGACCTGGCCAAGAGGCAGAAATTACAACATACAACACCATCCATACAGGCAAAGACAAGACAAAACAACAACATTAAGACAGTTCCTATTTTCCACTATTTTCCTAATGGCCAATAAGAGATGGAAGAAATTTTCTTGGTTTCAATATCGTATTCATTTTCATAGTATTTTAAATTTATTCAGAAGTTTGGAAAATTCAGTTTAGAAATGGTATAAAACAATGTTATTTTCCCTTGGCATAGCACTAACAAATTCACTTTTACAGAACACTCTTATTTGACATATACTGACTCATTCATTGTTGACTACAAAGAGAAAGTCATTTTCTAGAGGACTAGAGACAAAAGAACAGACTCAGGCTGATCACAAACACTTATTGTCACTGTCTGAGGAGAAAAATTACAGGCTCCATAAACTTGGAGGAGTCACTACAACATTTAGGATGCTGTTCCCAGGTGTGTGTGTGTGTGTAAATGTGTGCACAAGATACTAGCTCTCCAACTTTTAACAAGCAGCACAAACAAGTGTGAACTCTGAGCTCCTCCAAGGTTACCCGTGGCAATTTGCACCACTACTTCTCATGAATCAGCGTTGAGAAGTTTGTCAAATCTGTGTAGTGTTTTTGTTTCAGATTGCATCAGTTTTTCTTTTTCAAACTGTCCTAAAATTACAGCCCATATCAAGGACCAGACTCCTCCATAGCCACCCTATAATTTTTGTTCATATGATTTAATTTTAAAGTTTGAATTGTATAATTTTCTCATATTACTGTGCAATTACAACATAATGGGGAAGCTAAATTGAGCTGAAATTGTCTCATTTCTTTCAAAGAGAATTTCTCGATATAGGACTACTTCATGGTCTCCACACCTGCGTTTAGAAATCCATTTTATCTCAACACTATTTTCCCACAATCCTTTGTCAGCTGTGGCAGGTCTCTCCGGTGGCGGGCCCGAAATGAATGGATGCACTTACCATGGCAGAATTGATGAATTGCTCAATTTCTGTTTGCTCTGTCAGTAAAGTTTCACCTAATTTATGAACGCATATGTCATCATCATCAATATACAGGCTCATGGTGTTATACTGTAGTGCTCCGGGCGATATCTTTGTGAAACATGTGAACACTGCATCCACATGCTGCGATGGTGATGGATCATGATGTAGAGATATGAAAAATCATGATATTCCACAGTGGAACTACACACTCTATAAGCCCATACATTTAGTGACACAAGCTGCACTATGTTACTGTTTTGTTACTGTTGTAGGGGCCTGAGCAATTATTCAAATATGACTCGGGCACAGTTCACACTTGGCTGTAGTTCAACAGATCTAGCTAAAAAACAGAGACACTAAACAAATAGGTGTGTCAGTGTAGTTAGCTGGTCCCTGCTGTCAGATATAAGGCAGTGTCCACCAGCGTCTGACTAGATCTGAAGAAGCTGCTTGGATGAGCTGCGAAATGTCTTCACTCAACAAACTTTTTTCCAGTTGATAGAATTGAATTTTGCTTTTGCTATGGATCATAACTGGACTATGAGGCGCTCCCTAGGCCATATATCAGGAACAGGTCACACACTTTTCCTTGCACATTCACATGAAAAGCTTGCGCATACACCACATTTCCTTGCACATAAGCATGAATAGCTTGCACATAAACCTTTTTTTATGAGCATGTCTGTCAAAAGCTCACACACAAACTACATTTACGTCACACATACACCACTTTTGTACATCCACATCAAAAGCTCGCAAACATACAACTTTTATTTCACACATGCATCACTTTTGTCTTGCCTATGCACATTCAAAAACCACACACATACCACTTCTATCTTACACACACTACATGTGATGTGAGACATGAATGGTAAATGTTGTGTGTGGAAGGGAAAATGATATGTGTGCAACGTTAAGGTTCACACTAGCCACGTTAGCCACACTAGCAGCAGGTTATAGCTGGTCCCTCTCCTAAACAGCAAATTAACTTCTTGCTCCACATTAACGTTACCGGTAAATACAGCTGGTGCTGGTGTCACCGAATTCACAAAAGTTGACAGCACTGGTGGAGATGCCATTATACTGTTTATGAAGCTTATGGCCTGATTTAGAGCTCGAGTCTCCAGTGGTACCAGCCATTTTCAAAAAACGTGCTCTCCCTCCCTCAAGGTCGAGGTCGATCTTGGCGGAGACTCTGCCCGGTCCTCATTTAAATTTTAGCTCGCACACACACACCACTTTCCCTTGCACATACAACATTTATCGAACACATATCACATCACAGTTTTGTATGGTAGTGCACTATGTGCAAGAGAAAAGTGGTATATGCGTGTGGTTTTTGAATGTGCATGTGCAAGACAAAAGTGATGCATGTGCAAAGTAAAAGTAATATGTGTGTGAGTTTTTGAAATGGATGTGTGAGACAGAAGTGGTGTGTGTGCAAAATAAAAGTAATATGTGTGCGAGCTTTTGAAGTGGATGTGTAAGACAAAATTGGTGTATGTGTGACGTAAATGTAGTTTGTGTGTGAGGTTTTGACAGACATGTTCATAAAAAATGGTTTATGTGCAAGCTATCCATGTGTATGTGCAAGGAAAAGTAGTGCATGTGTAAGCTTTTAGTGCGTATGTGTGACCTATTCCTGATATATAGCCTAGGGGGCGCCTCATACTGGACGACTGAGGGATTACACAGACTAATGGGAGAAGCCTGAAAGGTAGCAGCACTAAAAGTAGTTTTGTAGTAGCAGTAGCAGTAGTAGTATTAGCTGGGTTAGTAAGACACTTTTAGTACATCCCATCTTGTTCAGTGATTTTGTGGTATGTCTTGATTCTGTTTCACAGCTGAACTTTGACGTGCTGTACCCTCCAGGCCCAGCCACATTCACACACTCTAAGTTAGTAGTCAAGTGTGTAACATTTTCCACTCAAACTTTACAGGCAACTTGGCAATACTTTTCAAATGTCATGTCCACTGTGGTTTTCTTGTTGCAGTGTAAAGTTTTATTATTTATTTTATTTTATTTTATTTTGTTTGAAATAAACTAGGTTTATATTGGGCTTATATGGCAGGTAATTGAACTGACTTCTGAGTTTTTGTGCTTATGCCAAACTAAACAAATCTTTCACTTCACTTTACAAGAGGTACTTTTATACCTTTAAAAGATGGAAAGTAATAAATCCAAATTAATCTTTTTTTAATCGCTTCAGGGAGTAAAGATTGGAGTTTATAGTTTCTGACTCATTAAACAGAGGTACATGATTTCACTTTGACTGAATTCAGAGCATGTGCATGTAATATGTGTAAATTAGGGTGATAAACACTGCATACACCTCAACTGTATCTTATGTGTGAGAAACAGATAAAACCATTGTGGATATATTGCAAAATACTGGATTCTTCTTGAGTAAGATAATCAACATTTTAAAATCCAGGCTGTGCCAAGGCACTGTTTAAAAAATGAATCATCTCGCCACACAGCAAAAGATCCTGGGTTTGATTCCTGGACTCCAGTATAGTATAGTGTTGTCCACTACTCCTAACAGGCTGCTTCAGGGACACTGAAGGATGGGTCAAATGCCGAGGACAAATTAAAGGTGTACTATGTAACTTTTTTGTCTCGATGGAGCTGAACTAGCTTTGCCTGGAATGTTGCTGTTGCAGTTGCTTTAAACTGATGTTTACTTAAATACTTAAAGATGCACTGTGTAACTTTCCTGCTGGAGGGTCAGCTTATTGCTTGTCTCCATGGAGATGTGATTGCTCTGCCTGGAATGTGCCACAATATGGTATTAGACTTATCTAGTTCCATAAAAACAAGCATGTGACGCCACCAAGTTAAGTTACAGCTGACCATGCTCAAACTAAGAACGCATGTTTTTCAAGGTATTTTTGAGCAATAAAACCCACTTTAATTGAATGAATGTAGAATGTACTGTAGAATATTCCAGTCAAACCAATATCATCACAGAGACAAGCAGGTGGCAGGCCCTCCCCATGAAAGTTACACAGTGCACCTTTAAGTATTTTTAAGCAGGTGGCAAACGACCCCTTCAGAAAATCTGCATATTGTACCTTTAGGTATGATCTTTTTGTGTTGTAAACCAAAGCTACTGCTGTACTTGAGTCATCTTTCCCATTACAAACTATGTTGCCTAACTAATTAAGATGCTGCTGTGCCTCTCTGCAGAGTGCTTGAATTTAGTGCTTTTGTCTTGGATCAGAATTCCTCTCCTCTTCCCCTCAGATGATAATGAAGGTAGGGCTGTTCTTCCTCATTCCTCAGTCCCACAGGAGCCTTATAGCTTCAGGCCCAGGCTCCCTCATCGTTGGCACCGCAATAATTAGAGCTGCTCCTGCTGCCACTTCTCTATCAAGATTGGCCCATTCAATATGTTTTATTGGCAGCTTAAGTGTCTTTACTGCTGCCCTGACCCCCACTAAAGGGTGACAAGAATGGTGCTGACAGGACACAAACTTTATTCTTCCTCAACTTGGCCCATAAACTACACACTTGACTGGCTCGATAATGGCGGTGTGGAGCTTGTCGGTGTAGATGTCCCAATGTAGTGCATAATGACACAGCCCACACCATGACAGTTATGCATAGAAATGTAAGGAATTATTCAGTCTCAATTGGGATGCGTTATTCAGGGTTCATTCAAATTATAAACGGTCATTAAAGAGGGAATAGCAGGGCTCGCTCTGGCCATTTGGGCTGATACCACAGTGAAAGTGCCAATGTAGTCATCATCATAAGATAATGATAATAATAATGGATTGGTAAAGAATATTTGGTCAGATTTTAACTTTCTTCTGGCTGGTACCATTCTGAGGGTCATCACATTATATTATCAGCTTTAGCAACTCTACAGTATATGTCAGATGCCCTTACTGGCTTGACCTGGTTCTTTTATGCCTGTTTTGGACGTGCACAGTGTTTTGGCTGGTTTATGAGCTAACTGTATTTCACAAGTGTTGATCTCTTCTTCTCTCTTCTTTTCTCATTTATGACTGGAATAATCCACATTATGTTGTTCTACTGGCTACTTTACTGTTTGCCACCTCTCCAGTGTAAATATTATTTTGATTCTAAGTTTTGTCCCTAGGGTAAAATCTGTTATTGCACTTGGTTGCATGATGCATTCATGGTGATGAAATAAGCCATTGTAGCCATCACCAAAGATGAAATATGAAAATGTTTCAGGTCATTCACAGTAGCATGTTCAACTATCTTGTCTACTTTCATGTCCTGTGTAGATGAAAAACAGACTTCCTCCAGCAGAGAATATCTGTACTTTAACACAAGGCCCCTAAGAATCTGTATCCACAGCCCACTCCTGTTGAAATATTAAATGGTTGACTCTTGTGGTAATAGGGCATTAAAACCTTAAAATCCCTGCCAAGTCAAGAGAGGAAAAGGAGATGGTTTCTAATCGGTGTCTCCTGCATTATTAAACATAAGTAGCTGTTCACCTGCAGACTGGCAAACCATGTGATCACTGTGTCAATTATGGAATGAATATGAATATTTTATTATTTCTAAATCTAAGTTCAAAGATGTAAAATGATTAAAACCATAACACACCCTATCCCCTTTCAAAAGAGCTCAAAAAGTTTAAGTCTGCTGCCCTCTGCTGGTTTGTTCACCTATTCCATGACAGTACCAGAAACATAAATCAAATGAAATGTTTTAATGGCTGTGGAAATGTAGTATGTGTCTTATTTTACATCATTACTATGTTAGGAATGTCTACAACTGCTTTGTAAATGTTAGATAAAAGAAAATTATAAAAATCGAATTTCATATATCATAAATGATCAAAAAGATTATTAGATTATTTTTTCAGACCAAGAGTTTGTTTTCATACCTGACAGTTTCACCTGCTCACTAGCGGTCTTCCTCAGAGTGGTCACGTGATGTTGCTGTGACTGTCCACTCAGGGCAATATCCCAGGTGTGTGCGAGTAAAAAAGCCCTCCAAAGAGAAAACACAACACCAACACACCAGTGAAAACGCACAGAATAAAATAGAACCATTTATGCAAATACACATTGTATACAAATATGCACGAAAAAAAGAACATAGGACTAAATGTGAGAAGAAAACAACAAAGGCATGCGCACAAGCAACGTGTGTGTGTGTATGTGTGTGTGTCTAACTTTCAAATCTTGAGCAAAGCCGGAAAAGTCTTCCATGCTCAAAATGGGTAAACACTGGCTCACATTCTTTCATCACTGCTGTGCTTTCTATGCCTTTCTATCTTTCTACACACCAATATTGCATTATATTCATAGTGTTGAGGTCACTCCCCCACTGACACAAAACCAACTTCTGCTTTTCAGACAGTTGTGTCCACAGTAGCCTTGGGGGCAGCCTCACAGAGCAAATGAACAAATGAACTACCCAGAATCTAGATAAAATGTCATGAAATTATTTCTAAATATTTTTGAATATTTTGTGAACCATTAAAACACCTGCACTTAGGGACATTACACTGACTTGCATTAATTTTCTGGAGACGGAACTAATATCTGAACTTTGTACTGACTTTTGTAGATCTAATAATAAATAGTTGGGAGTGAATAACTAATTCACTGGGACCTTGATTTTTGTCCCCATAATGGTGGCAACTAAAACCGCAATGTGAGTTAAGTAGGTGTGTGGTAACAAATGAATTTCAGTATAGTCATTCTCTGCTTACAAAAACAATATTTATTACAGAAACATTATGGTTGTTTGCTCCGTGTCTTTATAGCCCCCACACCCAATATGTTTTCTGACAAGGCGACTGAGAACATTTAGTCCCACACACCCTGTAGTCTGCTAACGATTAAACAACAATTATCCAAGGTGAAACCTTGGTGAATTCCATGCTGGTTGGACTGCTCGATGTGGTTTGTGGAGAGTTGTTAGAAATAGTGTGTTATTCTGATGGTGAACGGATAATGATAGAAATGACAACCTGGTGTCATCCATGCAACAAAGTACGGCAGGTAATAAAAAGATAAGATATGGAAATAGGGCACATGGCAATTGGAGCTCATGCAGCCCAGCAACACAGACAGGTGAGTATACTAAATGTCTTTTAGATACTACCTTACTATCCTTTATCTATATAATACAAAGAGACACTTCATTTTAAAATAGAAAGGCAATGGCATAAGCTAATTCAATAGACAGTTATATTGTCTGGGCTTGTATGAATTACAGTTTGTTAGTTTGCTTTAGCACATTTGCCATTTGGCACAACTATCATAAATGTTGCAGATCTTTCACACAAAGAACCTGTATCATTTCTGTAGACTTGGGAGCAAGATATCAGAACTGTATCTCTAGATCAAAACCTTTATTCAGACTCACTTTTCACTGCAAGTGTCTTTTATGTTGTGCTTTCTAATCATTTTTTTAGTCTGGAATTAAATGCCCATGTATTGCGATTCCTGTGTGTTATGTTGTGTCACCTGTGTCATTGGTCTATGGACTTTGAGCAGCGTGTGCAGTCACAAGGTGAACAGACTAGGAAAGAGAGTGTTTCAATTGCAATCTGACTTTAAATAGTAGATCGCTGTGTTTAGGTACCTAAAAAATGTTATATAGTTATGTTATGGGTAATCCTTAAATCATCCAGGTAAGTACCATAACAAAAGAAAGTTTAATTCCGTCAACTGGACAACTGATTCTGTCCAGTTGACAGAACTGAATTTTCTTTTGCTCTATATATCTTAGTGTCAAGGTGAAAAACCGTACTGTTACTTTTAATGTGAAACTGTCACTAAGCCTTCATTGCTTGCATCTTGAATCTTGTAAAAAATGCGTTAATTTAGAAGTTGTATGTAAATGTATTTAGAGATAGTGGCATGTAACTTCAAGATAGTGTTACATAATTTTATCATAGTTTCACATTCAAATGTGATACTGCTCAGTTTGTATTTGCAGCTTGTTTGAAAGTTTAAAAACGTGTGCACATATTACTGTTTTTCTGTAGCCTTCACATTTTCAGTTAGCTATTCCTGGGCTGCGTTTGTTTTTCTCACAGTGCCCTCCCTCTCATCAGATAAACTGCATCATGCTCCACCTGAAAGTCAATCTGAAGAGTGTGGGCGCACTTTGTGTCCTCACGGCTACTGCTGTGTTCTACTGTCTCTCCTCTGTCCACCTCCAGCACAGCCTCAAGGAGTAAGAAACACCTCAACTCACTAGACAGCATACTATCATGACAGTGTGACTTAAGTAAACAATTGCATTAAATAGATCCAGAGATCATCACCGCCAGTCCTGTAAATGAGTAACAGAAACTTGATAAGAAGAATCTGCCTCCCTTTGTTGTGCAGAATTATTGAGCCAATTATACATTTCAGTCATTAGTGGCAACAGTTGTATGTGGAGCAGTTGAAGTAATGGTTATAGTAAAAGTATTAGTAGTATAGAAGTCACATTAGTAACAAAGAAGTACATTTGGAGCACTATTGGAAGTATTAAGAATGGTAACGTAATAATACCCATATGGCAGTAAACTTGGCACAAATAGCAATAGCAGTAGCTATAGAAATGTTTCACTAATATAATCTATTGCAGTTAATATTGGTTTAGTCCAAACTCAGACTTTGTTAGCCCCAAAAAGAGCTTAACTCAGATTTTTAGTTTCACAGAGAGTTAATCTAAACCCTGAGCCAGTCACTACTCACTTTGTGAACTTAACCTAGTTCAGAGCAGGTTTTATTCCTCTAACCCAGAGTTCACCACAGTCTGCTCCTGAAGGAAAGCTCTGATTGGTCAGTCACAGAAGGACCCATGCACTTAATAAGGCTTAACAAGAGTTAAATGATTTGACTTGCATTTATCATTTATACTTTACTCAATGACTATCTTTGAGTTTTCTAACTCTGCTCCAAATCTGTTAAATGAAACTGAAAACGCTGAGTTGTCTGTCTCAGGGGCAAATTAATCATAAGTTAGTTCTTAAACCCAGGGTTTATTGAACCTTCTTTGTGAAACGGGGTCATTGAGTTCTTCTTCCCTTTATGTCACTGAACACATTTATGATATGGCCATACAATAGAGTGGTATTTTTATATTACTCCACAGAGATGATTAACTTAATGATAAACACAAAACTGACAGCTGCACTGTAAAGTTATGTTTTGTTTTGTTTTGTTTTGTTTTTTGACCTGACAGAATTTCATTATTTGTTGCCTAAGAGTCACACAAGACTAAAATAGACTTTATTATCCCAATGGGGGGATTCCTTCTCCATTTCTTCTTTTTTATTGACATGTTAATTTATGGTCAGTTAAAATTGTTATACGGCATGGAACTAACTTTCAATTCTCTGTCTCCAGTTTCCCTGTGCCTTCTTCATGTGATCCTAGGCAGCTCCATCAAACTCCACCCATTTCCCAGAATTCCAATGGCTGTGTCCCTAAAATGGATATTATGTTCATGAAGACCCATAAAACTGCCAGTAGCACCATCATCAACATCCTCTTTCGTTTTGGCCAAAAGCATGGACTTAAATTTGCCTTTCCAAATAGCAGGAATGATTTCTATTATCCATCTTCTTTCCAACGCACATATGTGGAGGGATACCAGTCCGGCATTTGCTTTAACATAATGTGCAACCATATGAGGTTCAATAGCCCTGAAGTTACTCAAGTTGTACCTCAGGACACTGTTTACGTCACTGTCCTACGAGACCCAGCTGAGCTATTCGAGTCATCTTTCCATTACTTTAGTCATGTTATTCCATTAACTTGGTGGATTGGAGGCGAGGATAAAATGACAGAATTCCTTCGTGATCCAAACTACTACTACAAACCAAATGGATTGTATTCTTTCTATCTTAAAAATCTGCTTTTTTTCGACTTTGGATATGATAATAATCTAGATGAAGACAGTCCAATAGTGGAACAGAGCCTCAGGGCTATTGCTGAGCGCTTTGACCTGGTGATGTTAACGGAGCACTTTGAGGAATCTCTTATACTGCTGAAGGACGCCCTCTGCTGGAGCATGGATGAAATACTATTTTTCAAGCTTAATTCTCGCAAGGAGTCTACTGTATCAAGACTGACTCCTGAACTAAGGCAAAAAGCCCTTAAGTGGAACAGCATTGATTGGAAACTATATCAGTATTTCAATAGCACTTTCTGGCACAAAGTGGAACTGTATGGGAGAGAACAAATGGCTAAAGATGTGGCTGAGCTTAAAAGGAGAAATGTCAAAATGATGGAAATATGCATCGAGGGGGGTCACCCAGTTGATGCCTCGAGTATTCACAGTGAAGATCTGCAGCCATGGCAACCAGTGGGAGAAAAGTCTATAGTGGGATACAATCTGAAAAGTAACATTGATAAACAATATGAGGAGCTGTGCAGGAAGATGCTGACCCCAGAACTGCAGTACATGTCTGATTTAGGGGTCAACTTGTGGCTCACCAAGCTGTGGGGGTCTGTGAGAAAAGTTATAAGATTGTGAGACTTTGATGCTAGTTTTTCTTTTTTCTTTTTTTTTCATAGATATATTTATTTTATAACTGTAAATTGGTTAGTAATGAGTCCATGGACAAGCTATATTGAGTTCAAAATGAGCTTTATGTCTCTTTTGTTGTATATACTTAAATCTTTGGATGTTTTGGGTCAGATCTGTGGAGAGATCTTCTTGCAGTAATCATGTTTTTCATGGTATCTTGGAGTAATTAAAAACTTTATCATATAAATGTGAGATCGATCAGTTTGATGCCAGTCTATGAAGCCTTTAAGGGAAAAACAAATAAATAAATAACATCTCTATGGACACAAGCAAGCTACCAAAGTCTCGTAGTGCACCTTTAATAGCTTCATAGCTTCAGCATTGTGTTTTTTTACTGTTTCAAGTAAAATTGTATTAAGAATTCTGTCATTCTATTATTATTATTATTATTATTATTATTATTATTATTATTATTATTATTATTATTATTATTATTATTTGCACTTAATTTTTGCTTTTTATACTAACAATGTTTTGGTCAAGTAAAATTAAAAACATGCTAATAATGTACAAATTGTCACTTTCTCGGAATGCACTCGTTACTCAAGTTCAAGTCCAAGTTATGTGTCAAAGATAAATAACACAGGCTGAATCTTTGACCGTGTATCTGTGTTATTAAGGTCTTTAAAGTCACCTGGACCGTTGATCTACATCTGCAGAGGCCAGGACATGTTTAAAGTGGTGAAATGTGAAATATTTCACTGTAACTGCTGATAAATAGCCCACTGATTATGGGAAGAGAATTCACAAACTACACCATGCACTCTATGCTAGAATACACTGAACATGTGGTTCTTATCCTATTCTAATTTTATCTCAGGATCTTCACATCGCAACTGTCTGACCTCGAGTACACGTCTGCAAATCTATTTTTAGACTGCCATTATACTGTTACGTCAGTGCCCCGAAGACCGGCAGGTACCACAACGGCCAGAAGAGGGAGCCAGAGTCCAAGGCTTCAGCCGATATGTGCGCTCATAGGAGACGCTGGATGAGCCATTTTACAGCTGTATAGACCTTCACGGTGACTTTGGGGAGAAAAATATTATGTAACGAGCCATTGACTGTAACACACAAACACACATGGAGAAAAGGGGAGCATAATTTTACATTCAGAGCGCCATGGCCTTGTCCTTGACTCGAAGCTATGCACTTCACGTTTTAACTGTTTACAAACCCAAGCCAGCATGCAGACGCTGTCCACACTAACTTATGCATCATATATGAAAGGTAAAAATATCAAAGTTACGTCGCCAAGACTGGACAGTTTGTTCTTTTGGGGCTTTATTGTTAAAACGCAGTCCACAAGAATGATATCCATGGCTCTTTGCTTCTGTCTGTTCTGAAAGTAATTGCATAATGGTCATGATAGTATCCAGGACAAAATTTGGTTTGATGGAATATCATAACTTCAAGTATTTGTAAATATACTTCCATAGTTCCTGATTCAAACCATCCACCCAATGACCCTCAAAAAAGACCCTCAAAATATTGATGTGAGCTGGAATATTTTTGCAAATTTTACATTATTTTTTTGTTTTCTTTTATTACCTGCAAATACTACCTTAAACAGTGTATTTTTTTCGTGAATAGCCATGCCATAGACCTTTACCTCACAAATGCTGTATCTGTAGGTCTATCATTTCAGTTACTCTATCTTAGTTCACCTTTTACAACATTTGAGTATTTCTTTGAAGTAATAGCCTTGCCTATACATAAACAGTGTTTGAATCCCTGTGTTTTCTCTTTCAATGGCCAAAACCCCTGACATAACAGATTTATCATTACCCTAACTCATTACACTGGGAAAATTGCCAAATCAGCTTATAGTGTGCATAAACCCCAGTGGACCGCCGGCACGTGTGGCTGTACATTCGTAGCCTTTTGCATATCACATAAATCCAAAGATGTATTTCATTTGTTTTCAAGGTCCATCAATAACATTAACTCAGTGTGTCTATACGCACTGTTCCTGTGCATTGTGGGATATTTGGTATGGATACCCGGATGCAGCGGTGCTCAGTATGCCCCTCGCTCTTCCTCCCATCTGCCTCCCCTCCCTCCTACATCTCACGTGGATGCGGTGAGAGGAGCATGAGTTCAGAAAAAAAAACCTGTTAGTGGGGCAGATGCACTTTTGCGGTCTCCCCTCTCCCTCTGTAATCCAAACAAGAGATCTGCCTCGTTACTACATTCTGTTTTTACATTGATAACAACCCACTGATGGTCATTGTTTTTATTTAAGAACAATTTTAATGGTCAGCAATCAGTGCATGGTATGATTACACATGACTTAGCCCACCTGCAGTGTTGGGGAAGTAATTGCCAAGTACCAAGAATACCTACGCTGAATACTAATTTTGAGTAACTCTTTTCTGTCGGTTCTGTCAGAATATACTTGGCAGTACTTGATCACACAATTTAGGCTTCAACTACACATAATTAGTGAGAAAAATGGAAAACACTGCTCTTGTGGTGCGTGTAAATGTGATTTTTGATTCTATATTTTGATAAATAAATGCATAACAAACGGTGAAAAAAAATAAACCTGTTAATTCTAGTGTCCACGGGGCACAGTATTTCCTGACCCTTTATTGAAAAACAGCTACTCTCCTTATCTGCAACCATCAGAATTGAAAGGGCAACCCAGTGTTATTCAATCCACCTGCATCCTCTCTTCTTTCCACATTACAAACCTAAAAAACATGCACTGGTGGAAATTAGCTCTAATGCTACAACCTGGCACAATGCATCTCTCCTGTTAAGGTTAATGTACACTGTGCACTATCCCTGTCTCATAAATAAACTAAATAAATACATTAAAAAATAAAGGATTTGGGCTGGTTATAAATAGCAATGGGATGTTCCCTTGGGAACTTCTTTAGAGCTACAAGGCATCAAATTATGATGTTGTTAATGTTGTTTTTAATAATTGTGGTAAAGAAAGTCAAGGTAATATTTAGCCTTTACTTCAATATACTATTTCTAAGAGATAAAAGGTATGCAACAAATAATCGTTCTGGCCTTGTTTGCAGTGGATTCACTGTGCATGTTGTTTCTTCATCTGGGTTATGATGGGTTTCCATGGCCATGGTCCAGCCATATACTCTATTTGCACAGAACAATGTTTTCTTCTGGTCATGACCAGATAAGTAGAAAAGATAAATTAATCCAATTTACAAAATCAACATATAAAACTGCTGTTAGAAGAGTGGTGTTTGGACAGGAGAGTGTGGAGGGGTGACCATTACAAACAAGCATGTGAAGTGAGAAGTTGCCTCATCAGCAGCATCAAACTAGGGTCACGATAAACAGAGAGAGAGAGCAGATGGATAAGAGAGCATCAAAACTCAAACATATCATCATGTTATTCTGCGTACTGCTATATGAAAAAGTATTTTAATTCACAACAATATTATATTATATTATATTATATTATATTATATTATATTATATTATATTATATTATATTATATTATATTATATTATATTATATTATATTATATTATATTAAGGCTGGGCCTTGCTGTTGTGTCCTTAGGCAAGACATAAGACACTTCACCTACATTGCCTAGTAAGCAAGTGGAGTGTGCGTGAGTGCTGGTGGTCAGAGGGGCTGATAGCACAGCCTGGCAGCCTCGCTTCCATCAGTCTGCCCCAGGGCAGCTGTGGCTACAATAGTATCTTACCACCACCAAGTGTGGAGTAAATGAATAATGTACTGTAAAGTGCTTTGGGTGTCTTGAAAGGCGCTATATAAATCCAATGATTAAATAATATATCAACAAATAATAAATCAGAATAATTTTCAAGTTGAGAGGAATGGCATTTGTAAATGGTAGCATATCATGACAGTTTTATGTACCAAAAAATGAGATGTGTGTGTGTTTTGATTTTGATTACACACTAATTTCCGAAAGCAGCCCTTAGTATAAGAGCACATGTCAGACACAGACAGGGTCAGGGTGTCCAGCAGCTGTTTGACTGACTGAATGGTCTATTATGCAGAACAGAGGGCAGCAGATGGCCAGTCAGCAAACTCCTATAGTCATACACAGCATACACTCAGCAGGTTTTACACCAGCTGCAGCTCATGTGACCCTACATACAGTACAGGCTCAAGTGCAAACATACCACAACTCTAATGAACTGTGTGCTGGACCATTTACTTTCACTTTCAGGTGTAACACTGTGAATTACGTAATAGAGATATCAGAGAATTATGCCACTACTGATTAAGTTATAGATACTATCTACATCCATCTACATTCATATTTAAATATATATATATATATATATATATATATATATATATATATATATATATATATATATATATATATATATATATATATATATATATATATATACATTTAAATAGCTTTTTTCACTGGAGTTTTTATCATTTGATTTTACTGAATAATGTATACTGCAGAAACAGAATTCACTTTAGATGAGTCATCTCAAAACTGAAATAATTTTCACAATCACATCATGATCATCATGAGTCTAAGACCGTTTGGTTCCCTGTGTAGTGCAGTTAGTATCGTTTGCTGTTGGGTTGAGATGTAACCCACACATTTATAAGAAGATGCTCACACGCACCCATGAGTCAAAACTGAAACAGACCGGAGAGGAGGAGCCCGTGGCCTATTAAGCACCAGGAGACAGGGAACAGTTTTTGCCAAAGGCTGTGATGACAAAATGACTGAGATTTTCTAGACAGTATATCATCTATATGATCGCTGTTTATATGGGGTGCAAAGCTAGTCTCATACTAGAGCAAGGCTAAAGAATTACATTTTGGGGATAAAAGAAAATAATGGATTTCACTGTTATTTGGTCATTGTGTCGATACTTCTGAATAAACTTTGTAACATTGTGATGTTTCTTCTCACAGCAATTGTAAACCTAAAATTTTTAACATCCCTAGTCCCAGGAAACCTGCTCCAAAGTTAGACAGTGACAGCATATTAGTAAAATAAGTATAAGACTTGATGTAAGAGTTAAATATGGAGTTTAGTTACATTGTAATGGTGTAGACACATTGAACACAGAAACACAGAAAATGAAAACGTAGGACTCAACACAGTTGAGTTGTCAGTTAATTTCATGGGAAATATTACACAATAATAATAATGTTTATAGTCAGAAACCTGTTATGCTGGTTTTTGTGTGCTTTAGGTCTCTGCTCTTCAGAAATGAATCATACATGTATTGGTTAATTTGGTAGAGTGTTGGAGCTGAAACAGCTGTGATCCAACAGAGTCACTGAGGCATAGTGCACATGGAGGACATACCCTGAGCAGCTCTACAGTTCCATAGAAATCATTATGAACCCAGAGGTCACAAAAGACAGCCTGCAAAACATACACCGTGAATACCATGAGGTACTGTACTATACATAGTTATGGGGTTATCTTGTGACATTTTACTTTTCATTTCATTTTGCTCTTATATGATTTTAGTGCTATGGAACGAGTTAGCTCAAATTTAGCATTTACACCCACTGTTGCCTTATGACTGTGCAGCAATTTGGAAACTATTTTGTTTGTAAAATGTGCTATATAAATACAGTGAATTTGGAATTTACAAGAGCCTATATCTAATAAGGAATTAAATATGAGTTATTTGGTATAAGGGCTGGCTTCCATCAGAGTTACATAGTTCTGCAACGAATACTGTAATACAAACTATTTCTTGTAAATAAGCAAATTGCGTATCTTTAATGTGACCAGATGACTAGTCACCTGCACCAATCAGCAAAAGGAGTCATTCATTACTCATTACTTATTAATCATGCCCAAATCTCTTATCCAAAGTTCTTTAATGTTATCAATATCTGTGATGCCTTTCATGCCTTTTTTTTTTCTTTTCTTACAGCAACAGCTTATGAATACTAAAATACTCCAAAGGGCCAAAGGGCACTGTTGCTGATAACGACATATTAGACTATATCCTAAACCTATCAAAAAAAACCTATCACAGGGTTTTTCAGTCAAAACTGTGGCCTAAAGACAGTTTGATAGACTGCTGTTACTGCCAGTATCATAGGTATTTGTCAATGAATACACGTGTTTTGGTTTATGGGGGGGGGGGCTTTGCATATAATGTCAGCATCTATTTCTTTAGACACCCTAGTGCCCCATGGCTGAAGTGGAGCACTTTGTTCTTCTCCTCAGTCGTCCTCCGTTATTCAGTGACATCATTCCCCTTTCACCCAGTTCTCCTCGCGCTGCAGTGAGAGGTAACCAGCGGTCAGAGCGCGCTGCTTTCACGGACTCATGCATAACTGCAAACTGAAACAAAATACTGGTTATAATTTTGAAGTGTTTTGAAGAAGAATGCATCCTGCTCTCTTTATTCAGAGTATATGGACACTGTTGACTATGTCTTATTTTAGCAGGGCGCTTTCCTCTTTATTGGAAATGATAGTTATGTATTCGATGGACATTTTTGGTTTTCTAGTTGCACATGAACGCCGCAGTTGTGCTGACGCTGTAGGCAGGAAGATTTCAAGCCAGTTTTTATTTACCAAGTCAAACTCAGGCAAGGCTCTACTTATTTATTACATACTGCATCCAAAGACCAAAAGTCAAAAAATAAACAGGAACGATTTCTTTATGTTGATCAAAATGGGACTACAGAGCATCAGCCAAAACCCGGAGTAGGCTATAATAATGCCACAATACACATCAAAGGACAGTAACGAGCACCTGAGTTAAAATAAGGCTGAGCAGCCCCTGCTTCTTAACCCGGTTCTCTTCAGACTCTCCGCACGGGGTTACTATCGGGCACGAGTCTCCCTTCCCCCACTCTCAGCGCTGGGGTTACTATCGGACAAATCTGGCATCCACTTCTGCCTCTCATTCTCCAACTCTGCACCCGCGTCCCGAATATACACCTTTAGTTATATAGTATACAGTTACAATAGTATGGCCTATGGGCTGCAAATGAAAATCGTAGTCTATTCATTAATTTGGTTTAAGGTGACGGAATCGCTGTTTGGTTTGTGCGAGGTTACTATCGGCCAATGAGAAATAAGGAAGCTGGTTCAGTTATAATGTAGATGGTGCAGAAGGTGAAATATTGTGGATAAACAGTATAGGGACAACTCTTAAATAACCATAACAGTTTAGAAACAGTTAAGGAACCCTCTTAATGAGCAAACATAAAATGCAAATGGCCATCCAAATTCGGTCAACCAGTGTCTAAGTTGTTGGTTAATGATGATGTCAATTTTACTATTAAATGTAAAATATATATGTATATATTTATAATTATTAGTTTGTTTATTTATTTGTGTATTCACTACTTGCATTACTGCATAGTAAATACACAGGGTTCAGTGTTTGATCTGAGGTGAAGGCAGATCCAAACTGATAGGTTAAGTTGGTTCACAGAGTACACTGCCTCAATTCATCATGTTGAAGCTAAACAGTAAACAGTGTAGCCGCAATCAAATTTAATGCTTTTTCTAGAAGCTCAAAACTGTCCAAGAATGTCCTGAGTGACCCGTGTGGACTCCAGCCGGGATATCCCATAAGCCCTTGGGTGTGTACACAGCTCCATGCTGGGCCAGCCATAACAAAGCCATTGTTCTCCATTGAGTGGTACCTGATAGCTAATCACAGCTTCAGTCTGAATGTACTTTATGACTTTAGCATTGCGCATGGAGAGAAATGAAAAGTCAATTTCACAGGTATAATACCTATTACTTGTATCTGATTAATAATATTGTAAGGTGGTATATTCTACAACAACTGAATTTGAGAAGACATGAAAAGGACATGCCTAATGTTTCCTCTTTAAATTAAAACACAAGTACACAAAGTACAGAAGGTCCCTTGTGATTCTGAGTTAAGTTAGTTAAGTGCTAAGTTAGCCTAGATTCTCTTGATGAAAGTTATTGTGTAACATTCACACATTCAGTGATCAATTATTCTCCTCAATGAGCACCCATGCAGGCAGTTCAAGTCCTTCCTTGGATTAATGGCTAATCTCTTTCAATGAGGATTTTAATGGGATCCTGCAGAGACTGTACAAGGCGAGCATAAGAACACAGAAGGTGAATGGGTACACACAAGTTTTTATGGAGTCATTTTAATTTTAGAGTAATTCAAACTTTGTCATAAATTACACTGAGGGAATGTTCAGTATTACCAATATATATTTTGCACTCAGGGCTAGACTGTATATTAGATAATTATGGCTAAATGTCATGTATAAGATTTGGTGGAGCACATTTTTAGTTACTTAGTTACTTTAGTCAGTAATCTTTCACTTAAAGAGCATTTTCAGTACTTTTATGCAATAAAAAATATATGCAAAAAAACACTTAATTTTTTTCCACATGCAGTGATTTTGACCTTGGTGCTTTCTCAGCTGGTTCACCTGTATTCAGCCTCACATTTTACTATGTGTAGTTTTAGCATGATTAGCATGTTCAGCAGATGGGAATCATTCACATATTAAGCACACTCAAAAAAGAAAAGAAAAAATGTTTCAAATTTTATTTCACTCACATATAATAACTTTACACTCAACAGGCTATGCACAGTGCCCCAGTCTGAAAGTAAAACTTGTTAAATCAGTATCAGTGTCAATCAATATTTTGCTTTCATTGTCAGTGTTGGGCAAGTTACTTCAAAACTGTAATGCGTTATTTATTACTTATTACTGTCATTTCAAAGTAATTTGTTACATTACAATTTTACTGTATTTAAAATGTAAGGCATTACACTACTATTGCATTACTTTTAAGTCACTCTCACCAAAATAACTGGAAATATGGATTTGGCAATCTAAATGTAGCTCATGACGCTCAATTAGCTCATCAAACATCCAGTGGAAGGTGATGTGGTGTCTGACTGAGCTGAACAGGAAGTAAAGTTACTATCGCTAATCTGCAGCTTCACCCCAATCCGTGTGCTGTGTGGATCTAAACAGACACATGAGGAACTACTCTCACCTTTCTACTTTTAAAGAACACCTCAAACTGGATTAACAGCGCTGTTTTATGGACTGGGTGTTATTATTTGCAAAGGACAAATTCTATGGATAATGTGGATCAGATGCTGCCGTTTATATTTACTTTACGAGAGGTGAGTAATAATTATTTTCTCTGTTTCCTGAGTTTGTATGTTGCGCCTCTGTGTCTGTCACTCCTCTGCCCCTGATGCTCTGTTTTATTGGCTGTTCCCGTAGCGTTGCTGATGTTTGGTGGTTACGATATGTGACAGAGCAGCTCAGAGTCACACTGACACCACAAACATGCAGCCAAAATCGGGCAAATTCTTTCGTAGTGTGTGGCTGCCTTTAATAACACATTTGATGTGACATTATGTATCTGTTCTGATCTGATCGGACGTTTCACCGCTGCTGATCTTGCGGTGATTTTAGCGAATTTGTATGAAGAATAACAAAAAACCCACCACTTCAATCCAGATTAAAAATGCATTGTAATGCTCATTACTGACATTTGTACCAAGTAAAATATTATCTTTTTTTTTTCTGTAATGCCTTACATTACTGCGCTACAGCAAAAAGCAATGCATTACAGTCATTCATTACTTTTGTACCACGTTACTCCCAACACTGTTCGTTATTGACATATCTATATCCTAATATAGGTTGTAGATTTTACGGTTTTATTTATTTGGACTTTAAATAGTCATGAACATTGTGAAATTGTGATAAAAGCTGAGTGTGCATATTAACAAATTACAAGTTTCATTCATCCATTTTGTGTGTAGAATCCCTCAGTCGTCCAAGTAGAATCCATAGCAAAAGGAGAAATTTAATTTGTCAACTGGACAGAGTTTATTTGGTTGAATACGTTTCGCATATAGACTCACCTGACCAACTGAAACTGTATTTAAATATGTGTTGTCTCAGAGTAATTTTCATTGTAATTAAGCTCCTCCCTTCAAGCAGATATAAGGCAGTGTCCGCCAGCATCTGACCAGAACTGAAGAAGCAGCTTGGATGAGCTGCGAAACGTATTCGACCAAATAAACTCTGTCCAGTTGACGAATTAAATTTCTCCTTTTGCTATTCATCCATTTTATTTCTAAACTGCTAATCCTGTCCAGGCTCAGAGAGGTCCACTCCACAGCAGCATAACCCAGGGTACCCTGCACGAAAAGCAATCAAAAGTCAAACTATATTATTCATACAACATATTCCTTCAGTGTTAGAAGACAATCCAATCAATCCAATCAGTAGTCTATGCCATTGAAATTGCCCTTTATTTTCTCCAGCAATCGGTTGTATATTTAATGTATGCAAAGTAGGCTAGCTGTAATAAATAAATATAGACAGTCCTATATGTTTATATAAAGTAGGTTTATTGTTATAATTCACTATCAAACTATAACGTGTGTTCTGTGAAATTGTGTGCCTGTCCCTTTAAGACATGTTTTGACTGCACACGTGCTTTCCTTATATGGAGCGCCAACAAAAGGATGACCGTTAGTTACCTCTGCCTCTCTTCTAGCTCCGCACCGAGGCGCGCTATAAAACCCTGGCCAAGGAAAAAAGACCGTTTTATCGCTGAGACGCACAACAGTCAGGACCTGGAGCTATCAAGTCTTCTATTTCGACAGTTTATTTATGAAAAGAGAACGAGTGGAAATAAAAAGACAATCAGCACAACCTTG
This sequence comes from Taenioides sp. WSHXM2023, assembly GCA_029959045.1. Classification (NCBI taxonomy): domain Eukaryota; kingdom Metazoa; phylum Chordata; class Actinopteri; order Gobiiformes; family Gobiidae; genus Taenioides; species Taenioides sp. WSHXM2023. The sequence continues at coordinate 15,875,591 of CM057090.1, forward strand.
GTGAGTTTTGCGTTTTTGACATTTTCGGGGTGAGCTGAGAGTTTCTTTTGTTCATTAAAATATGTTGATTCGTCGACTAGGCGATATGCTGTGATAAAACAGTGAAGCTAGGCAAATGTCTTTCTTTAGTTTTTGCAAGTTTTGTTTGAGATTATCTATAAATCGTTTTTTGTTTTTATTTTTTTCGTATCTTTTGCGTAACTTTGTGGTCGCCGAGTATGAATTGTCACGTTGTGCGCTGAATGGATTAAGCATGTTGAAGACAACTGCGATGGTTTCAGAAAATTGCAGTTGCCTTTTCTGACGATTTCTTACAGTTTTTGCCTTGTTTTTATCCTCCCGTTGACCGTCTGTCTTTTGTGGATAAAAATACATAAAGGTAGGTGTACTTCAAAGCAACTTCCGGTTTGGGTTGTTGAAAATAAAAGCCTCTAAATTGTTACGTGTCTCGTTCACTAAACTGTTTTTTTAGCATTATGCCTTTTCAAAACTGCAGGGTATGTATTTCGTTATTTACTTGCGTTATTGCTGTTGGGTTTTAATTGTTGAAATCAAAATCAATTCTTTAGTAATGGACATTTTTTCTATAGATGTAGGCTACATGTTGGAGCCGTCTTTTATTTTGTAATCACATCCATTTTCTGGTTATGTGGCAGTTCTGTCGACTTGACACGACTGTGGTTGAGCATCGCAAAACCCAATGACCGACAGTAACCCAGGCTCTGTTAAACAATGAAACGGCGAGCACTAAAGTGTTTTAACTTGAAAAAAAGATTGATCCACCAACTGTTATTATGCTTGATGTGTTTTTAGAGTTTTAAAATCTGCATAGGCCCAATCTTTTGAGTAATCTGTGTATTAATGTATTTATATGCCACATAGGTTTAGATTATTGGTTGTGCTAAATGCAACACACGTCAAGTGTGTCTTTTCCATCACTGGTAATACAAACTAATCTGTTTTCGATGAAAATATGGTTTTATTCTCTCAGTGATTGTCCAGTTTAGCAGGAAACTACCAATTTAGACAAAGAGGCATATGAATGTGATCGAACACGTGATGCTGAAATTGTGGTAAACAAGTATAAAATTATAGTGTTTCGTATGGCCACTAGAGGCGCACAGGCACTGCACCATTCGGGGCTGATTCAGTTCATCTGATGAGCGTTTTTATCTCAGTGGAGACTCTAATAACTCCGACTAACAGCACTGTTCTCCTAAAGGCAATTAAAGCATACAGACCTGGGAGTGTGCGCGCTTATAAAGGCGAAAATATAAAAAGACTGATTTCTATTCCCTGATATAAACATCTGTTTTTTTTTTGGTTTTTTTTGGTTTTTTTTTGTTTGTTTGTTTGCTTGTTTGTTTTGTAACGTGGTGTAACTGTTTACGCAAAATGGAGGCGGTAACACTAGAGGAATCAACTTGCTTTGTTGTCATGATAAATAGGCGTATGTAATGAGCCAAGAGTAAATGAAAGTGTTGAGCGTATACTAAACATACTGCGACAAAGTCTAGATAGATGTTCCAACAGCCATTATCATGGTAGCCTATTTGTATAATGTAGAAGCAGGTGGGGAGTCAGTTGGTCAGTCGGTTGAGAAAAACAAGTCTTGTTCAAGGGTCACTGTTGGTTGTGTTAAAATGTCCACTATTGCTCCATTTATTTCATCAATTCTACTGAGCTGACTAATGTACAGTGAGTACTCTTGTGCATTGTGTAGCCAATGTGCTCCTGCAGTGTTGGCAACAACATATGAAAATTACTTTTCAAATGTGAACAGAATGTCTCCATCCATGTCTTACACAATGATGTGATCACATTCAAAGTCATGGTAATATTTGTAGATTAATCAAGCTAAAAACCAAGCCGTCCCTACTGATTCATCTCCTATTGCAGATCAATAGAGGCCTGTTAAGACCCATCAAAATGTAGGCTATAGCTTGTCAAACTTATCAGAATTAGAATAAGTTTTGTCAGTGAACAAAATTCACAAATGTGGAACTCGCTTTGGCATTATGGTGCAACATTACCCAAAGAATCACAGCAGGATTTATGATTAAAGGATTGCAAATAGATTTCACCTCATTCGCACTGCCCACTGCCCACTCAGCCGTCATCATGGTTATTCGACCTTTGGACTGATGCATCCACATGAAGTAGACCTGAGACAGATATGATGCCCTCACTTCACTTTAGCTGAGGTGGGCTCCAGATTGCTGTTTAAGTCTGATAACTGCATTTGAGGAACTTTAGGAAGAGCAGTTTCAATGTAAGATAATTTTACTTCTTCTAGACTGAACTAGTAAGAAACAATATTTTAAATTGGCAAAATCTACTCTAGGATTGGTTTAAATTATTATTATTTCTGTTGTAAAAGTGATCAAGCTGATTTCTTGTATTTTATGAAAATTGTAATTGTGGCAGGCTTACTCCTAGTTGAGTACAATTTTGACTACTCCTAAAGTATGAATTTCTGTATCACTTCATTATCTTCATTTTCTGGCTGGTATGATTTTGACTTTATGCTGTGTGTGTTCTGTTAGATTTAGTTTTTAAGTAAGGATGTGAAATTCAAAGCTGTTTTAGGCTTTTTGTTGGCAGTTCTTAGATTTGGGTGTTGACTTTTCCAAAGGCGTTACTGATCCCTTTTATTGTTTACTTTGAGTAACCTTTACTGTGTCTTGTGTGTTTCCTAGTGAGAAGCTGGAGTAGGCTCAGTGAGGAAGACAGTGCCATGGCCGTCTCCACTCAGCTGGGCTTACTGCTGTGGAAAAACTTCACATATCGACGGAGACAAACTGTAAGCACAAAGTCACTTAGTCATAAAAAGCAGCATCTCAATTGTTGTTTTTAATGATCACAATGACTATATTATGATAATATTACGGCAGTCCATCTGAAATGTGCTAAAACTTAGCCTAGAAATGTTGTGACTTGAACGGACTGTAAAATTACCCCCAGAAAGTGTAGAAATATCACTTTGTAACATTGTTTGGAAAGTTACAGGTACATTTGTTGTATTTTTTATTTGTTATAGACTAGACACTATACTAAATGTTATAACTTGTGTTAAACTTGTGTTGCTTGGGTTAAAAATGAATATTGCTATGTGTTTCAATATATTTCCCACCTCTAGTGTCACTGGATCTGATCATTACACCATGCAAACATATTTAGCAGAGTCAGTTTTTCCTGTACTTTGGAGATTATAATGTTGTGGCTTTATTATTATGCAGTTATTCAGTGCGTAGGAAGGTCACATCTATGGGAATATGGGACTTTCTTTTGAGCTAAAGACTGACTGTAATTTGAGTCAAAGATCTGGTAATGACACTCTTCTTTATGAGCTTTCTTATCCAGCATCCATTTTGTTCTGGTTGAAGCCCACACAGTCACACATATGTAAATCAAATCCACTGAAGACTCAAATACAGTGTCCCTTTATGCTTGGCAGTGGTTTAGGTCATTTGTTCATCAGAACTGTGGCTATGGTAGCTTGACTTCCAGGCCACTTGCTCACTACAAAGGAAAGCAAGGCACTAAGACGCTGTCCTTATGCTTTATCCTGGTCGCATGTTAGAGCCACTAGTTAAGTCTGTGAGCAGGCAGCTGAGGCCCATATGGAGCAGATGGACGGCCCCATAGCCCAGGGAAGCACTTGTCTGTGTCTCCGCTTATTAACCCACATAGTACTCTCCCAGACTGCAGTGGGATTACTGTATACAGGCAACAAACAGCTGACAGACCCCCATACTAGTACAAAGTTAAACTGACCTTGTTTGATCTTAAGCAAAGTCATCACTTTGTGTTGTTGATTAACTCAAGGTTTCTGATTGCACGTTTTGTATGTTTTTTTTTCCAACAGCTCCAGCTCTTGATTGAGATCATCTGGCCACTATTTATCTTCTTCATCTTGATTGCAGTTAGAATACATTACCCCCCCTATGAGCAGCATGAATGTAAGTAACAGACAGTTCTGCTATCCCACAACACATACCATTTAAATCCAAACTGTACTTATTTTATATACTATATTTACCTTTTGTCTTCTTGAAACATCCAAGTTGTAACAGATTAGATACAGAATAGACCGGAGGATTTACGGCAATATTTGTTCTTACTGTGAGCCTGCGACTGTTGACAAATTAAACAGTAAAAAGTCACCTGCAAACTAAAAGCTTCAGGTTATTAACTGTGTACATAGATTTTAAACTATGTTAAGAACAAGAGGGAAGACAGTAACAGAATGAATCCTTATTCATCAAACAAGTAGGTCAAATTCTTGACCTGTTTTGCTTATCTTACTGTAAAAGTTATTATAATCTTGTTAACCTCAACAGTAGCTGAAAGGCCAGTTGCTAAATTTCATCATAAAGATAAGACCTAATAAATATCAGAGACAGAGGGATCAATTGTGTACACTCTGAAGTTTAGAAAGTTGTTTCTCAAGGGTATTGGCCCTGTCTGCTCATACACTTAAACAGTAGTAAGATTGTTAGTATTGTTTAAGAAAGTATCTCTTTTTGGTCTTTTTATGGCATGCTATAATATAAACCTTTCTCTTCAGGTCATTTTCCCAACAAGGCCATGCCCTCAGCTGGTACTCTACCGTGGGTACAAGGCATCATCTGCAACGCAAACAACCCCTGCTTCCGATCCTCCACTCCCGGAGAGAGCCCCGGGATGGTTGGAAACTTCAACGATTCAATGTAAGAAATACCGATTTGGATTATGCAACATTCATATAATATTGAAATTACAATGAGAAATAGAACAATAATAAAAGCACAGAAGTTCAGATTTAACGTAAATAGATATTGCTGCATGCTTTGATACTTCTACTTGATACTACTTATCTAATGTTGACCTTTTTTGCAGAATTTCTCGTCTCATCACTGATGCCAAGAAGATCCTACTGTACAGCCAGAATGATAAGAGCTATGAGGGCTACAAGGGCCTGGTCAGAGCCCTCAGGAAGCTGCAGAAGAACACAGCCCGTAAGAAAAAATGCGTTATATCATCTTTTAAACACACTTTTTAATGGCACTGAGTCATCCATTCATTTTTTTTTTTTTCATTTTTCACCTCTAGCCAAGTTAAATCCTCCCACAATAGCATGAATACCAATATGATAGGAGCATTCATAATCTTTTTTCTCTTTAGCCTTTAACTGAACTATTTTTAATGTCATTAGTTACTTAGTAACACGCAACTACACGTTCTTTCTCTATGTAACAGAGAGACCTGCTAGTGATTTCAAGTTTGTCAGAAAACCAAAAATTCAAGCACTTAATTTGGTAACCCTGCAGCCCATTAAGTGACTTATCTCCCCCCTCAGTGACGAGGGATGTGGCCTGTGCCTCTGTTATCAGCACCTGCCAGACCCATGATCCGATCTTCCAAAAGTCAAGTGTTGCAATTCACTGCATCTAAAATGGCCTCTACAAGCACAATTTTGGTTTTATAAATATCAAAATGTAACCACTATAAATTCTGTCTACACTGAAACACGTATTCGTTTACATTGAATTTAAATATTTAAAGTGGTTTTTAGAATGACAGCAAAAGGAAAGCTGAAATGTCACCAGCCAAAAATAGCATGTCTATAACTCTTCTACACTATGCTGACTTGGGTGGTTTAACACAAAAAATGTTACATTATCTTTTGTTTTGAGACAAATTTTGACAAACATGCATCACAAACATCCTTACTGCATTTGCATAGTATGAAAAATATTATAACCAAATTAACCTTGAAAGTAGAGCTGGGTGGCCAAAAAGTAGAAAGATTATTTGCAATTTTTAAAAAGGAAAAAAAAAAGTTCTTCCTTTGTTTGCGTTACCTACTCTTTTTATCATTATACCACTCTTGAACTATTGTGTTTTCCCTCTACCCTCTTTATTGGGCGTATATTTACCAATGATGCAACACAGCTACAAAATCAAGGATCTTGTTGGTTTGGTTACCTTCTGCCGTGTTAACCCAGCGGTAGGTGAACTGTTATGCAATGAACACGTGCTTTACATGGCCTTAAAAAGCCTGTATATTACACACATTAGCAAAATGAAAAGAAAATATTGACATTTATCATAAATCCCAATAGCCTACGCACAAGGAGGTGGGGTGAAGTAATTCATCACGATGTAATGGTGCTCATTGATTTTGTTTTCTTGGTCAAACGGACCTTTGCTATATCTGTGCCATTTATCATCATATTAATTTAATGTACTGGCCTGTTTTGTTCTTAAGCCACGTGAGAAGTGTTTGATTGAGGCGACAATGATGGAGGACTCAGAAGGGAGCGCCTGGCTATAGGGATCAAAGAGCTGAGCACAGAGGGGCTCACGTGCAGCTTAATAATTCAGCCAGCGACGGGGGTTAGAAGAGAGATTTATACAGATAAAGTGTTGAGGGTCAAGCACAGCGGTCTATACTGTACTCGGTCTATACTAGAGTACAGAATGTAACAGCTGGTTCAAGGCGGTGCTTTTGGTTCCATAAGACATCAATGGAAAGGGAATTAAAGTTGAATTCCTGCATTCCCCATACTAGAGTGATAGATGGATCTTTATCATGTTGAGATGATGATGATGATGATGATGATGATGATGATGATATACTAGTATTGTGATGCACGTGAACGATTTGCTAATGAACATAATGATCAGTGTACAAAATACACAGGTATTAGAAAGTGTCTATAGTGTGTGTAGGCCTTTACAAAGACATCTGGCAGTGGTTAAGGTTTAAGGATTGAGGCAAACTTAAGTATTGTTCTGGTGAAAATGTGTTTATTTTTTTTCCTTTTCCTTATTCTAAAACGTATTTGTTTGTGAGTGACATCATTCATTATTTTATCAGCAACATCACTGATATTTCCGGAAATATCAGTGATGTTGCTGATATATATCATAACTTCATTGCAGGTAATTTGAGTACCTGCAATGAGCAAACAAGTGCACTGAACTTGTTTGCTCTGGTTTGGTCACTGATAGAATAAGCTTGCTAAGTTTGCTTTGCATTTTCATGTCTGTTTGATTTAAAACAGGATATGAAATACCAAGATTGCCCTTGTTTGAAATCCTGTTTAAGTCTAAATCTAAACACTGATAGATAAGACTTGTTACTTCTGTTTTTTGCTCTGGACAATCTTTTTCACGCACTTAAGTTGGCCAAACAGACAAACAAAGGATTTCAACTTGCCACATGTGTTTTTGACAACTTTTTTTCAACCAGAGTGAACAATGCTGTCTCTCCCTAAACCCCACAGCAGAGAGCATCATGGGAGTTTTCCTACTGGGTCCCTTATTAGACCTTATTAACACTCCCCTGTCGTTATCCCTTGAGAACTGAAGTCACAAAGGTGTTTAATGAAAAAAAAAAAATGCATGCAGACAAATGGTTGGAGTAAATGGACTAAAAAGTGCTGAGTTTCTAATTGACATTGAGGGCTGAATGCATAAGACATATCACATTTGTGCTGGCTCGACATGCACTGTTCTTTTTCATTTCCTCTCAAGGGAGCTCAAAGTACTTCCTGTTTGTCTATGTCATGTGAAATCTTGAAAATACAAGATTTACTGGAGATGAGCTAAACTACAGGGAATTGGCTGATGCTGACACTGGAAGACTGGTCATGCCATATTTTATTACGAGGTGACTAGCATGATAAAAAGGCTATGCTGACACAAAAACTGTACTTGCATAAGAGACAGAGACAAAGACAGGTTTGTTTGTAACCAAAATAACTCAGTACACCAGCTGCCTGTGGGCCCATTTCTTGTGTGTGAGATTCCTCCTAACCTTCTTACTTTCATTGGGGCTTTTTTTATAATATGTCAATTTGTCCCCGGACAAATTACAAGATGGAGATAGAGGGAGAAGTTGGTGGTATTTAGAGCAAAGTGGAATGACCGTGAGTAACCTCGTCTGTATGAGTCTGCAGACCATAAACCGACTCCAGCCAGTTTCATAAACACTATGGCGTCTAAGGCATTCAGGAAAAGAACAAAAAGTCATCAGAGGACCGTTCTCCTTTGTACTCATTTATTAAAAGCTCAGCAGATTTATTGCTGTATAAAATGATGCACGCATGTAGTGGAGGGTTCGGAGGGGGATCCAAAGGTTGGCGGTTCGAATCCCGCTCTCAACATAAAAAAAAAACACTGTTGATAGAGTGGTCAGATCCCATTGGCTCACAGGTTGGCGGTGCGATTCCAGCTCCCACAGATGAATACTGCTGATGTGTTCATCAACCAACTTGCCCCCAGTGTCTGCATACACTGGTGCATGAATGTGTGTATGAATGGGTGAGTGGTTCCTTGATGTAAAGCGCTTTGAAGGTGGAAAAGCACTATATAAAAATTTGACCATTATTATTTTTGATTTTTTATTTTTTTTTCATTCTCCTCCTTGAACCGCCACCTTAATGTGGTGGAGGGGTTTGAGTGCCCGAATGATCCTGGGAGCTATGTTATCGGAGGCTTCATGCCCCTGGTAGGGTCTCCCAAGGCAAACAGGTCCTGGGGGACGGGTCAGACTAAGAGTGGTTCAGAAGCCCCTATAATGAGAAACACAGCAAGGCCAGTTACGTTGCCTGGATTAGCGACGTGGGGCCGTCCTCTTGTGGACCCACCACCCGCAGGAGGATCCAGGGAGATATGGGTGGCAGATATGTGTGGCAGTCGAAGGCAGGGGCCTCAACAACTGGATCTCCGGACACGGAAGTGTCTGGGGTGAAGGAAGTCTGGGAGTCCCTGCTTAGACTGTTGCCCCCACGACCCGGTCCCGGATAAGCGGAAGAAAATGGATGGATGGATATTTTTTCTTTTTTTTTTTGGTTTATTGTTCTTCTAAAACCATGAGTATTAAATGCATTCTTGGTGTTCCACAGGGTTCAAACTGAAGGACTTTCTGAAAGATAATGAGACACTTTCCCATTTCCTTCACCACAACGCCTCTCTTCCCCGACACGACCTCAGACAGATTGTGGAGGCCGATGTCAATCTGGAAAAGGTGAGTCATTCATAATATCCTTTTACTCTTTGAATATATAATACAGATGTTATTATTGCTAGCTTTCGCAACAGCACAACTCATGCTCCATTCGGCACTGTAATGACCTTGCCTTGACAGCACCTGTGGCACAGTTAAGCCCTTAATACCCCATCTGAAATTCATCTTGGGTGCGGGCATAGAAGCTGATGGGCATCCCTTGTTTTCAAATGCTTTCTTTATTCAACTCCTCTTTTTATTTTTTTACAGTGTAGATGACAGCTTAAATTTTAACATTCTTAGTCAAGCCCACTAATATTTTGGCAATAACTGTAGTTACATGGTTTATCTTGTTTTATCCCAGTGTAGTTCTAAAACCATCCATCACATTGTTGCAGCAGCTTTACCCTGAATCTATAACATCATCCCTCTCTGCTGTTGGTGGGCTGTGGTCACATGATCTGCACCTCCCCCCGTTCCTCTGTTCTGAAACACGTGCACGCTATGTCCAAATGCCTGGCACATCTCATCTACTCCATACACGTCCATTGATCACTGAAAATAAACTAGAACTGCTGCAGACGCATAATTTGTCATATTGGCTTTGGTGACTGAAGAAAGAATTGTCAAAACAGGTTTAGGATTTTGATCTATAAACATCAACACAGCTTAATAAAAATAGCTTGGTGAATATTGAATGATGTACAGTACATAGTCATAAGCCCTCTGTTGTTATTCTAGAGGAATTAGAAGCGCAGTGTGCATGTTTGGAGTCAGATAAAGATGACAGAATAACACAAACCGGTCAAGGACACTAGGTCTTTTTCTCCATCCTTGTGCGTAACATTTAGTTACGTAAATCATCTAGTTCATATCAAATAATTGGACATTCTGTTACCAGGCCTTAACACTGGCAGCTTTGTTTACTCATCCAAATGTTTTATCTAAAGTCTGATGTTATGTTCAACTGCTATCAGCATATTTTTATGTAGTTCCACAGTCTTATCAAGTTTGCTTTTATCTACGCCATATATTTATTTTGTTATTTAATATAATCCCTCAAATTGCTCACTATTTTTTTGAGAAATGTGAAATAATGTTCTCCTTTTCTCTTTCTTTTAGGTGCTCACAAAAGGTTTTGGATTCCATCTGAGAGATCTCTGCAACACAACACCCTTAGAGGAGTTTGTTCATATTGCCGACCACAATGTGTCCAAAAGGACTCAAGAAATCATCTGCAAATCGTCCAGCGAATGGTTGAACAAAGCACAGAGCCACTTCCTCTCAAATCTGGACTTCCTTAAACCTATTCGAGTAAGTTATATCACACTTTTAAATCTTTTTATTTCCTTTTTATTTGGAAGTTCGACGTCTGAAAACAAGTCAGGTGTTTCATAACGTTCATAAAAGGCAGTCAAAATACCTGCTTTAGCTCTTACTTGAGTCGTTTGCTACTTTTGAAATCAGCTCCACTACTTTTCTTGTAACAAACTCACTAACCTTTTCCTTACATTCTTACTCCCACCTCCCCTTCCTGGCATTGACTAAGGCCACAATTTGCACTTTGTTTCGCAACCCCAGCCAGTTTTTTTGCAATCATAAAAAACACATTGTTGACTAAAACGTTCCTGTTTTTTCCAATTTTAACTAAAGAGGTAAAATTTATGTTGTTCTCTGCCTCATACTGGTTTGTATTTGTGGCACCTGTGCTTTATCTGGTGTCACACATTCCAGCAGCTGCCTTAGTCGTGTGACATATGAGAGCCACAGCACCGCAGTGCCATTGTCCACTCACAGACAGCCAAAAAACACAAGTGGTCACGCTGACGGGAACATGCAAGGGTCAAAAAGCACATGTGCCCATGGCATTTACTGTATGTTTGTGGATTTGAACTTTGACTCTGGACCCATTCTTCTTATTTTGTGTCACGTGTTCATCAGTGTCATTTCAGATTGCTTTCTTTAAGTAGAAATATATGTACCATCATAAATCTTATTTTGAATATTCCTAATAGACACTTTCAATTATTGAAGTACCCACAACATACAATGCATATTATCTTTTTACTATAAAACTGTAAAAGATAGTTAGTGGTAACATATAAAATTCGTATTATTTTAGCAAATTACAAAAAATTTCACAGTTGCTGGGAAATGATGGAGGCTGTCAAGAATGTTATTTCTTGTGAGCAGCTCCAGACTTGGCTCACAGAAGAATAAATATGCTTTTGTTTGGTAGCAGTGTTCTGAATATAATAGGGCTGTTCCTGTGGAGACTATTTAAGAAAAGATTTACCGATAACGAAACACTTCAACAACTGTATGACTGCAGCACTATTCAAACACACCACAGAACTGTAAACATTATTGAACCAATGGAATTAAATTAAACATTATTTCCTTAATTAGTGTTTAATAGCGGTGTGCCGTTACATGTGTACGTCATCACATCTTCTCTACGTTAAGTTATTCATCAATATCTGCAGGGAAATTATTCAGTTTGACTTGTAATATTAACAATTTTATCATGCTTTTTCTCAACAGAAAGATGTGAAGACTGATCCCAAAGTGGTTCAGGACGTCTCAGCTGCAACGGACAGTCTCCTGGAAAGTTTGGGTGCTCTGGCCGTGGAGGTAAATTAAACATCCTCCATATTACAACACGCATCGGACCACCCGTCTTCACTGTTTGATTCCAAAGTTCAGACACTAATATTTGCCCCGTTAATCAATGGTTTCTAAGAATACATCAGAACACACCATTTAATAAGCTCAACAGATTGTATTCTTTTACTGTATTAAATGTTCAACATTTTTTAAAGAAATATATAATATACAGGAAACACAATATAAAGAAAAAATAAAAAGAAAAACAATTTATGAAATAATGTTGTTGTCTAACATTTTAGACACTAAAAAAAAGTTAATTCTGAGCTTTGATTTTGATACTGATAATTCAACTTAAATTCACCCCCTGAAATCACAAATAGTTACAGCATGTGTGAAGCGTAGTACCATTCCTTATACAAAGTACCATTCCTTATACAAAGCTGTAATCTAATGTAAACCAGTGCTCCCGGATCACAGCTCAAGGATCACATTGCACATGCACAGCACATAGAAGCCTCTTGTTAGACTTTTATTCTGTCAGTCTGGCAAAACTATAGACCCAGCTGTACGAGAAAGCAAGATAGGATTTCCTGTCTGCTTGGCTGGAAGAATATCTATAATGTAATTCGATGTTTCAAGACATTTAGCCAACTACATTAAAAGTCTGCTATGCCCATGACAGGCTTGTGTGAATTATATAAAGCCTAACACAATTACTTAATTAGTGCCTGGTAAACGCTGTTCAGTATTTCGCCATAATGATTACTTAGTGCATTGCCGGCCTTTTAATACATTGTTAGTTTTACTTAAAGGAGATTAGCACAGTTTACTTTACCAGAAGGTCTCAGGCCTGCACAGTACAAAAATACACTGATGTAAGCTGAAAACCATGAAATGCCTAGAAAATGTATGTATCTACAGTAGCCCACAGTTTGCAAATGCTTCATAACCAGTAACAAATTTGTGGGCCATTTTTTTGCATTGGCCTAAATGTGTTACCAAATTGTTCTGGCTTCAGGCTGTATGAACTCTAGTAACCTCTGTCAGTCTGCTCCTAGAGGTAACTCAGGGGCACTTTTAAGCTTCATGTCACCTATTTGCTGGCGTCTTTGAGGATGTACTGCATGCGTATGTTTTAGTATTAGTCATCTGGTCCCTCCTGTTAACACTGACAACCTTTCAGCAAATGATAAACACTGCATACTTGACACACAGAGCCACTGACACACTTAAAATGTGAGACAGTAATTTGAGTAAATACAAGATGAGTTTAAGATGTCTCATTTTTTGTTTTTTTAGAGCTCCAAGCAGTTATCTGGTCTGACTGTAGTTATTTGCTTAAACTTGAACATGACAACAAATTTGTGGTTTATAAAGCAGGAAACATGTGACTGGTTTTGTATTGCAGCTTTAAGGTAACCACAGTGTTTTCAGTAGGGAACTGAGAAGTCTCACTTTCTTTTAGTTTGAAACCAGAGCTAAATCAGAGCTTCGTGACAGATCCAATGGCAAGCAAAAACAGCAAAAAAAAACTGGTTGAAGTCTACAAGAATGTTATTTATTGTGAGCAGCCTCTGTTTTGGCTCACCCTAGCGTAAAAATATCCTTTTGTTCGGTAGTTACTGTGTACTCAGCTACAGTTTGAACATAATATGTCTGTACTTGTGTAGGCTGCCTATTAGGAGAATGACCTACAGTAACTCTTTGTTCTGGAAGCTTCTGGTAGCACCTCTCACTCCTGTCTCACAACACAGCATGGCTTCCCTTCTTATATTCAAGATATACATAGAAATACATGAAGATTTAATATTTTAACATCTTTTAACTGTATTTTATAATAAACATGCACGGTAAACAAACTCACATTTTTAGCCTTTTGTTCGGTACTTGGACAAAAATTTCCTCCCACTTTCATTCCTTCCCGATCATGAGTTTGTGACATAGGCCAGTTATCATTGGGAACTTGTATGGACTTGTTTCTTGACCCGTAATAACCTCAATGTGATTCACTGCTGCAACACAAAGTAATCATTGTACAAGTATTTATTATAATCTACAATTCTTTGTCTGTTATAGTATGGAACATACTGAACTAATTATGTGAACCTTATGTAATACAGCTATAAATACATTTGATATAAGTGTAACAATAACACATTAGCAACACTAAGTTATGTGACCTGAAATAAAATTCACACCTGTATAAATTCTTAGCAGGTTCAGATAACAAGCTGGCACTATTTAAATTTATCGCATTGAGACAGGAGGCTAAGTGTGAACTGTCTCCACTCTGATGTAGTTGAAGTCTGGGACACCAAAAAGCACATCATAACTCAATCCCCCCACCCACCACACACAACCACTTCCACATAGTTTAAATACACCGACTGTGTTGTGATAGGTGATAGCGAAGCAAATGCAAGTGTAGCTTGTAGCCTCTGTAACTTTAGCCTGAAGAATATGTTCAAGGCCATTTAACCTCATGTATTAGTGTCATGGGAATAGTGACTGTAGCAATGTCCTGGAGAGTACAAAGATGTCTTCTTCTGGAAGTGAATGTGATTGGTTTCGATTTAACAACTATTTCTACATCTACATTTTTATTTTGGCTTGTCTGTGCCAGAACAGGTATGCAGTCATTTGCATATATTTTAGCCTTTACATCAGTTTCCCTTTCAAACAATCTCACATTATTTATAAGTACAATTGTGATGTTTGTGATTGCCAGATGTAGCTGAATTTTGGTTGTTTCTTTCTACACACTATTTCAAAATTGTTAGGTGAGGACGGCACGGGGGTCAGCTTCGTGTTACCACAACTGCATTTTCCCACGTTTTTTGGGTTGTAGGTTTATGATTAAGATAGGACCTGGTTTTGAGTTTGTGGTTAAGGTTAGGGGCAAAGTGAGAGTGGGTCTTATGGATTTAGGTTCAAAAATATTTTTTACATTTGAGAGACCATGGCTGTGGGGACAGAGGCACACTCATGTGCTACAATTTTGACTGTCAAAAATATGCTAAAATGTATGTTCTGTCCCTTCAGCTCGGTAGTATTGACAGTTGGAAGGACATGCGCAGAGAGATCCTGTATCTCACTGGAAACGCCACAGGCTCCCCAAACCAGATGTACCAGGCTGTCTCACGAATCGTGTGTGGGCATCCTGAAGGCGGCGGCCTCAAGATCAAGTCCCTCAACTGGTACGAAGACAACAACTACAAGGCCTTGTTTGGAAACCATGGCAACGACAGCGACATTGAACCTGTCTCAGTGTACGACAACTCCTCAAGTATGTACTTTTTCACGTTTAGAAATTTTATTTTTGTTACATTTATTTGACTGTTATGGATTTTTATTGGGGCTGAATAATTATAAAATTCTTATATATATTGCCAAATCTGCACACAGCACATAAAAAAGAGATTTTCTTTCTTGTTTTTGTTTTGTTTTTGATCCAATTTACTCTTTAGGTTTTAATGTTGATGTCAAATGTAATTGATTTTGCCTTGGGTTAATACTTTTTTACTTAAGAATTACCATAATAGCTTTAATATATCTTCCCTGGAACTAAACTCATATTACACACAGATAAGATGATGCATCTCTAATGGACAAAGTAAAGAAATATATTGGTATTGATTTTCCAGCTCCCTATTGCAACAACCTGATGCGGAGCCTTGAGTCCAGCCCTATTTCTCGAATGATCTGGAGGGCCTTGAAGCCTCTGCTGATGGGCAAGATCCTGTATACTCCAGACACTCCAGCAACACAGAGAATAATCCACGAGGTACAGTTGTAAAGTCATATATTATTAAAAATAAGGGCTATGTTTTAAATAGTAATTGATAAACACGGTCATTTTGCAGGTTAATAAAACCTTCCAGGAGTTTGGTGTCTTGCGGGATCTTGGCGGCATGTGGGAAGAAATGAGACCTAAAATCTGGAATTTCATGGAGAACAGCGAGGAAATGGACTTAGTCAGGGTGGGTCCACTGCACTGACGTCACACTTTAATTTTTTTCCTGTTTACAGTTATCTTTGTATCTGGGCGTCTCAACTGTAACAGAGTTCTTAAAGTGACCTTCAAAGGCAAAGTGACCACCCAGAATACCCCATGGATTTACTCTGTCTACATAGGCAAATACATGTCCTGGGATGGACCACAATCACAAAAAGTATTTCAGACAGAGGGGAGCCTCAACAGTATTTCGTCATAAAGACATATCTACTTATGTAATCAATTTGTACTTGCTTTAATTAGGGGTAGAAATAGACTTCTGTGTATGCAAACACCAAAAGGATTATACAATACATGTTCTTAGGCACTGTTGGTTTGGCTACAGCAAATACAGTCTATAATCACTTAGCTGCGTTGGCAAACATAATAATACCACTTCCATAATACTGTATCAGCTTCCACCTAGTGGCTAATTCGAGTACTGCTTTAGTACGGCCGCTTTAGTAAGTGATGTTCTCATGCGTCTTGTGGAAATCACAGCCTACATTATTTTCGTGGAGATCTTAACCTTAACCATAGTCGCTTCCTACCCTAACTTTAAATTAATTAACCCACATGTGAGCTTTAAATCATGCAGTTGATCTAATGAAGAATTTACATCATGGGAACCAGATTTTAGTGTATACAGATTTTAGTCCCCACAATGTAAAAATACTGCCCCTGCTTGAGAGTGTGAAAACCACATCATAGTAAAAATACATATTAGGCTTTGCTAAGAAATTTGAGTGTAATGTATATAACTTGATTGTTTTCTTATTTTCAGACATTACTGCAGAACAATGCCAGTGCCTCGTTCTTCAACACACAGCTGAGTGGCACAGAGTGGAAAGTGTCCGATGTGGCGCAGTTTTTGTCTAAAGTGTCTGAGGGTCCTCAGTCTGCAGGTTACACCTGGAAAGAGGTTTTCAATGAGACCGACCAGGCCATACTGACCATCTCTCGCTTCATGGAGGTCAGTTTTCTACCCCACAACATACAAAATGTGAAAAATACTACATTAGAAAATATTTAACATTTAGGTCAGAAACCTTGTCGCGAGGTTAAATGTTTTTTCTTGGCATTCTAGGTCAGGTCAAAATTTTATGATGCTTGGTACTTGTTTAATGTTGTTTTTGATGGGACTAAATCACTACTAAATGTCCTTAAATTACATTTGTTTCGCTCTCAAATTTAATTTGCAGCATTCAGTGTACCAAAGCACTCTGGCTCTTTTAGGTCAATGGAGCGCCAAGTTTTACTCACAACAACCAGCACTATTATTGCCCTGCCAAGTGCTAATCAGTTTTCATGCTCTTTTCAAAGACATTAGTCAAGTCTTTTTCATTGACCTAAATAGAAAATAACTCATAATAAATTGGTGCATTAAACAACATGTGTTATAATATATAACATTAATATAACATTTTTAAGTGTATGTAAATTATAAAATACCTTACAATTAAAGTCTATGACCCTGGCTGTCCATGTAAAGCAACCCACTGACCAAGGGTTTTCACACCCCAAACTGGTTCAGCGCCGAGAGGGTCATAAAAGTCACGTCTGTGCGGAGTTATGAGTATGTTTACATTGAATTCCAGCACAAATAACTGAAAAGGTCATTTATGTAAACTAAGATACACAAGCTAATCTATCAGGACTGCATAAACAATAACTTCTTTCAGCTAGTTTGTTAAAAATAATTATAAAATCTGTTTTGTTTTTTTGTTTTATCAAATAGTGTGTGAACCTGGACAAGCTTGAGCCTGTTGCTAACGAGGAGCGGCTGGTAAACAAATCTATGGGCCTCCTTGACAACCAAAAGTTTTGGGCAGGAATAGTGTTTCCAGACATCACCCACGGCAGCAGCAGTTCAGATCTGCCCCCCAACGTCAACTACAAAATCCGCATGGACATTGACAATGTAGAGAGGACAAACAAGATCAAAGACGCGTAAGAACCTGTTTTTCTGTAATCTGATCATATTTTTCTTTCATAAGATAAATGACATTAAACTGCTACTAAGACTGTTACTATTTATAACCTGCATGCTCTGAGGTTCATTCAGTGGGGTCTTGTACCTTTGTTTTACACGTTACATCAAAACTATGCAGTGTTTGATGCTCTAAACAAAATTTCATTATTTTGTTTGACAGTGACATTAAAATTGAATCTTATTTATTCTGTAGATATTGGGATCCGGGTCCCAGAGCAGATCCCTTTGAGGATCTGAGGTACGTTTGGGGCGGATTTTCCTACTTGCAGGACGTCATTGAACATGGAATAATCCGAGCGATCACTGGAACCAATGAGAGGACTGGAATCTACATTCAGCAGATGCCCTATCCTTGTTATGTAGATGACATGTAAGCACTCATTCTGTATTGAAATATGTGCTGAAATATAAAAAATAAGATGTTGTAATAATTTCGTATTTTTGTTTGCTAATTTTCAGATTCCTCCGTGTGATGAGCCGCTCTATGCCCCTTTTCATGACCTTGGCATGGATGTACTCCGTGGCCATCATTATCAAAGGAGTGGTTTATGAGAAAGAGGCACGACTTAAGGAGACCATGCGAATCATGGGGCTGAACAATGGCACTCTGTGGCTCAGTTGGTTCATCAGCAGCCTTATACCACTTCTCATCAGCGCTGGTTTACTGGTGATGTTACTCAAGGTTTGTATTGGAAACTAGCGAATATTAGATCAGTACTTAAGAATGCTGAGCTAAAACAAATCAATTATCTTTGTACTCATTGCGTTGTCATGCATCATCTGACTATTTTATCCACAAACAAATGATCTCACTATAATGCGCTTATCAAAAAACTATTTGTGTAACATCATTCTTCTTTGTCCTTTCAGATGGGAAACCTGCTGCCCTATAGTGACTCAGGGGTGGTATTCCTGTTCTTGGGATCATTTGGAGTGGTCACGATAATGCAGTGTTTCCTGATTAGCACCCTGTTTTCACGTGCTAACCTGGCAGCAGCGTGCGGTGGCATCATCTACTTCACCCTCTATCTTCCCTATGTGCTCTGTGTGGCCTGGCAAGACTACGTGGGATTTGGAGCCAAAGTTGTAGTGGTATGTTCATGAAATTATTACAAAATTATAAATCCTTCAGTAACAGTAAGGGAATAAAATTAAGCCCATTTAGTTTGTGACTGGTATTTTCACAACACTCAAGTTTTGAAACTTGATACCAATTTCAAAATCACAATGCTAACTAAAAACACAATATTTACAGAATCTGATGTAATATTTCATTTTTCTATTCAAAAGATATGATATGTTTTATTGAATTGTTAATTGTTATGGCAACAGTGCTAATTTGTAAGACATGGATATATCAAGCCAAATTAGTTATCTACTTAGCATAGTGTTTTAGTATTGATTAGTATCTAGATATTGATTTCTTTGACAGTCCCATTTGTTACTTTAAAATCAACTTGTCCAGGGACTCAAAGTGGAAATTAATCTTGCTATAATCTGACACAAACATATTATCTCTTTGTGAAGGTTTTTTATGTGTAATGTCCCTAACAAATAAACTAATTTAAAATAAGATCTTCATTCATTTCTTTGCAGAGTCTGTTGTCCCCTGTGGCCTTTGGCTTTGGCTGTGAGTACTTTGCCCTGTTTGAAGAACAAGGAGTGGGGATCCAGTGGTCCAATCTGCTGGCCAGTCCCCTGGAGGATGACAGCTACAATCTGACCACATCTATCTGCCTCATGCTGTTCGATGCTGTACTGTATGGAATAATGACCTGGTACATTGAAGCTGTATTCCCCGGACAATACGGTATTCCCAGACCGTGGTACTTCCCTTTCACTCGAACATACTGGTGTGGAGAAAAAGAAAACAAAAGTCTCTCAGGCTCTCAGTCGAAAAGCAATCCTGAAGGTACAAATAGTGGCTAACTAAACTTGAAACATGAAATTTTAAAGTGTGTTTACATATTCCTATATATTTCTGTTCTTGATTCACAGATCTGTGCATTGAAGAGGAACCTGGCCACATTGAACCTGGCGTATATATTGAAAATCTGGTGAAAGTATACAGCCATGGAAACAAACTGGCCGTTGACGGACTAACTCTAAGATTTTATGAAGGGCAGATCACCTCATTCCTTGGCCACAATGGAGCCGGCAAGACCACAACTATGTAAGCTTTTTCATACATCAATATATATTTTGGGTTGCTTAAAGGTACACTATGTAACTTGTCTCCATGATGAAATTATTGGTTTTCTTGGAATGTTCAGCAATAAGGCATAAAACCTTTCTATTTCCATGGAGACAAGCAGGTTTCACAATTAGGCCAAGTTATACATCAGATTTGTGGAGAATAAAACACCTGTTGGACATTCCAAGCAAATTTCTATGAGACAAGCAGATGGTGGCTCGTCTACCCGAAAAGTTTCATAACAGATCTTTAAAATGGGCTCATAAACACTGAAATTACCTTAATATGTTCGCTAATATTCTCCTGTTTTGTTTGTAATAGGTCCATTCTGACTGGGCTGTTCCCACCCACCTCTGGTACTGCCTACATCCTCGGAAAAGACATTCGCAATGAACTAAGCACCATTCGCCAAAATCTGGGAGTGTGCCCGCAACACAATGTTCTTTTTAGCATGTAAGTATTTTCAGTATTCACTCTTTCTAAACCTTTGTAAAGTTCAAATCAGGACATATAATAACTAATTTGATGTTTTGTTGTTGTTTTATTTAAACCAAGGCTGACCGTGGAGGAGCACATCTGGTTCTACGCTCGCCTTAAGGGTTTGCCTGAAGAGAAGGTGAAGGCAGAAATGGAGCAGATAGTTAATGATGTCGGATTGCCCCACAAACGAACCTCCAGAACTAGCACTCTTTCTGGTCAGTTACATAACCGTTCTATTTCCTCAGAAAATTAGAAAATCCAGTTTAAAATTTGACTTGGTTGACCTGGTTGTCTGGTACTGCATATAGGTGGCATGCAGAGGAAACTGTCTGTAGCGCTTGCTTTTGTTGGAGGCTCAAAGGTTGTGATCCTGGATGAGCCCACTGCTGGTGTCGATCCCTATGCTCGCAGAGGCATTTGGGATCTTCTGCTTAAATACAGACAAGGTAAAGACAGCGTCAATCAAACTAAGAATTACATTTTTTTTTTGTAATATTGGCTACTATATTGTTTGTTTCACAGGTCGTACAATCATTCTGTCTACCCACCACATGGATGAAGCGGACATTTTGGGCGACCGCATTGCAATTATTTCTCACGGAAAGCTGTGCTGTGTTGGCTCCTCCCTCTTCCTGAAGACTCACCTGGGAACTGGCTACTATCTGACCCTGGTCAAACGGGACTATGACTTAACCCTCCAGTCTTGCAGGAATTCAGCCAGCACTGTGTCCTATACCAAAAAAGTAGAAAAGGTAAAATATGAATCAGTTGTGTTGTATAGTTATATATTATACATATTTGTATTTCATCACATTTGTTAATTTTGCTTTTTCTCTTCAGGAGGACAGTGTATCAGAAAGCAGTTCAGATGCAGGATTGGGGAGTGAACCAGAGAGTGAAACAACTACTATTGGTGAGAAGACATTTTAACATATTCATCCATTTGCACCCTTTGCCACTGTTCATTAACTAAAATTTTTGTCTTTTTGTCTCACAGATGTGTCCTTGATCTCCAATGTGATTTTCAAGCATGTCCCAGATGCACGGATGGTGGAGGACCTTGGACATGAGTTGACCTATGTCCTACCATACCAGTCAGCCAAAGATGGAGCTTTTGTGGAGCTTTTCCATGAGCTGGATGATCGTCTGACTGATCTGGGAATCTCAAGTTATGGAATATCTGACACAACACTGGAGGAGGTACGGGCCAGGAAAATGGATATCATCTAGATTGATTTAGCACAATATTTCATTTTTTCCTATAACAACAAATAAAATGTCCTTCAATATTCATTTTTGGAAGATAAATCAAACAGACTTTCAATCAATGTTTTGTTCATATTTCTTCCTTCAAATTTGCTCTGCTACAAACCACATTTACTGACAGTGGATTGGCTGTTGACCTCTCGATTATAAAGACTCAAACTGATCACTGCCAATTAGACATGACTGAATCACGATTAAAATTACATTAACTGCACATTCCTACAGCCAGCCTTTAGTGGTCATGAAGGTGCACCAAAGATAATGATCACTTCAGTCTTCTGTATTCTAAGTTGTGTTTACCTCTGCAGATCTTCTTAAAAGTTGCTGAAGATAGTGGTGTGGATGCAGTGGAACTTTCAGGTAAATGCTTTATAATTTTTAAATTCTATAAAATTAAATTATACAGGTTATACAGTGTTACATTTGAAGCATTTGACTGCACAAAATGACTGCACAGAGCTAAATGTTCAATTACTTTCTTCTTAGATGGGGTCGTGCCAACAAGGACACGCCGTCGCCATGCTTTTGGAGACCACCAAAGCTGCCTGAAGCCCTTCACTGAAGACGACTTTGATTTTAACGACTCAGAAGGTGATACAGGATCCAGATCCAAACAAGGATTTAAAGTTGATTTGCGGAAATGCTTCTTGCTCACATTCCCTGTGTCTTTAATCCTGATGTGAATCCAGAATCCCGTGAGACAGACTGGCTGAGTGGCACAGATGGCAAAGGGTCGTATCAAGTCAAAGGCTGGAGTCTGAAGAGGCAGCAGTTTGTAGCTTTGCTGTGGAAACGGTTTCTCTACGCTCGACGCTCTAGAAAGGGATTTTTCGCTCAGGTATTTTCAAAGCCTTTTTAAATTTCTTAGCATTTTCCTGTCAAGTATTGAGATTAGATTTGTGATTTATGCAATTTCGATTTAGATTGTGGTATTGTGTAGCAATTTCCCCATTGTGGGACAAATAAAGGATTATCTTATCTTAATAGTGAAGTAATAAAAGTGTTGCCTGTATGATAATAAAAATGTATATTATTTTTCAGATTGTGCTCCCTGCAGTTTTTGTTTGCATTGCTCTGGTGTTTAGTCTGATTGTGCCGCCTTTTGGAAAGTACCCCAGCCTTGCTCTGCACCCCAGCATGTATGGAGAACAGTTCACCTTCATCAGGTAAGACGCACATTTCATTTAATGTTACCATCTACATGAACAAATCCTATTTTAATTATCCGTTTTGCCTTCTTTTTGCAGCAATGATATGCCAGAGGATCCTCATATAAACAAGCTACAAAGCGCTTTGACAGAGAAACCAGGATTTGGGACACAGTGTATGGAAGGAGAACCTATACCGTAAGTTGTTTTGGTAAAATATGAATAGTAAGTTAAGTAAAGACCATTTAATAATGCATTTATTGTTTTTCAGGGATGCACCTTGTACGACTGTTGAAGAGGAGTGGTCGGTGCCTGAGGTGCCCCTGAGTGTCTCTGAGATGTTTGAGAATGGAAACTGGACCATGGAGAATCCCTCTCCTCTTTGTAGCTGCAGTTGTGGGGGGCGCAAGAAGATGTTACCCGAGTGCCCCGCTGGTGCTGGGGGTCTGCCGCCTCCACAGGTTAGCTTTTAACTTTTTATTTGATTATTAAGTTATTTATTTTGAAAACTTTTAAAACTAATGATTTATTTAACTTTTGTAGACAAAGATCAGTGAAACAGACACACTTCAGAATTTGACAGGCAGAAATGTTTCAGACTATTTGGTCAAAACCTATGCTCAAATCATTGGAAAGAGGTAACCTACTTTTACAATTATTCCTACAGTAAATGCAAATATGTTGATGTTTCAATCAAAGAAACAGTTTATCAACCATTTTCTTTCTGTTGCAGCCTGAAAAACAAGATTTGGGTCAACGAGTTCAGGTACATTATCTTACCTCTCCCATCGAGACCTTGATTATATATTGATTTACCAAAGTAGTGAAATATAATGCGGCCTTCACTGCTATTTTTACACAGATATGGCGGATTTTCATTGGGTGCCAGGAATTCTCATCTTCTGTCACACCGAGATGAAATCGATGAAGCTATTGCTCAACTTAGGAAGCGCTTCCGACTGGAGAGAGTAAGAAAAACTAAGATAATATGATTTTCAACGCATAGTTTTGCTTATTTTGTTCCCAGTTGTGTTCTGTATTGCTCTTACCTCAGATTACCTATATTTACCTAGATTAGATATTTGTACTGAGTTAGCATGTCCTTAACTGTCCTCTTGACCCCACTTCTCTCCAGGGAACAGCAGCAGATCGCTTCTTCCACAGTCTCTCCAGTTTTATGGGAGGATTGGACACCAAGAATAACGTCAAGGTTAGCACACAACTTAACTAATACAATTCACTATCAAATAGTTTAGTTTATTTGTTTAGTTATAACAATGCACATAAAAACACTGATTTACACAAAGAGTGTTTGTGCCAGATTATAGCAAGATTGCTAATTTCCACTTTAGACTGGTTGATGGCATACATGCAATCATTCATCCACTCAGTCAATAAGTAAAACTAGTCCCATTCAGTCTTAGTCCCACATGCATACAGTATATACAGTTCATGTTACTGCATTCATACAAGGCAGTTTAATGGGTACAAGTTTGTTTGGTTAAAGGCCATGATCACTAGAAATAAGTTAAATAATGTATTACCTTATTATACATACTTTGTTTTGTATTTGTGACTTATGTCTAACATGTTTTTGTCTCTATATAGATCTGGTTTAATAACAAGGGATGGCACAGCATTGCGTCATTTCTGAATGTGATGAATAATGGCATCCTGAGGGCAAGTCTCCCAGCGGGCAAAGACCCATCCAAGTTTGGCATCACAGCCCACAATCACCCCCTCAACCTTACCAAAGAGCAGCTGTCGCAAGTCGCACTGTGAGTTTTAGTGATAGAAGTACTATTTTGATTACATTAAATGGTAAAATTCACACGTTTTATTTTCTACCTGTTTGGCAGTATGACAACCTCAGTGGATGTGCTGGTGTCCATCTGCGTCATTTTTGCCATGTCCTTTGTTCCGGCGAGTTTTGTGGTCTTCCTCATCCAGGAGAGAGTCAACAAAGCCAAACATCTACAGTTTATCAGCGGAGTGCAGCCCTTCCTGTACTGGCTTGCCAACTTTGTCTGGGATATGGTAAGTACTCTATTTTTATCTACAAATAAGGGTCTACTACTTGTTCTCATTACACAGATTTACAGCAATATAATCTGACATGTTTGGTAGAGAATACAAATTTGTGTAATTTTTAAGTGAAAATGTTATTAGATCAAGCACAAATGTTGAAATATGTTTTTGGTTTTTTTTTGTTTCTTCTTACAGTGTAACTACATTGTCCCAGCCACTCTGGTCATCATCATTTTTGTGTGCTTCCAACAAGACGCTTATGTTTCCTCCACAAACCTCCCTGTGCTGGCTCTGCTGCTCCTGCTCTATGGGTCAGTGTTTAAAACATCATTGCTCTTATTGACACAACTATTTGATATTAAGCCTCCATCTAAAATGATTTCTGTTCTTACGCAGGTGGTCTATCACTCCTCTGATGTACCCAGCCTCATTCTTTTTCAAGATCCCCAGCACTGCTTATGTAGTTCTGACCAGTGTCAACATACTTATAGGGATCAATGGTAGCGTGTCCACTTTTGTCTTGGAGCTGTTTGGAAGCAATGTAAGTATTTGTTCTACTATATAAATCTAAAATGTGTTACAAATGTTTACATAACTAAATATTTGTGGGTTTCTTACAGGAAATTGGTGGCATTAATGATGTCCTAAAGAACGTCTTCCTGATTTTCCCTCACTTCTGTCTGGGAAGAGGTTTGATTGACATGGTGAAGAATCAGGCAATGGCAGATGCTCTTGAACGCTTTGGTGAGTACAAAGGATCTTTTAGCATCTCAAGTATTTAGTTGTAATTATGTAGTATTTAAACTGTTTTTATTTTATTTGCACAGGGGAAAACCGTTTTCGCTCCCCTCTGGCCTGGGACATGGTGGGAAAGAACCTGTTTGCAATGGCTATTGAGGGCGTGGTCTTCTTCTTCATCACTGTCCTGATACAGTACCGCTTCTGCATCAAGGCCAGGTACACAATGCTGCCATCTAGAGCAGTGATTTTTTTTTTATTCTGGACTACATATTTATTCAAATAATCACACATTTTCAAATAACCCTAAATTAAGAAAGAAAGTATGCAATGACCCTAAATTGAACTAAACTAAATATGGACAAATGTTTTTGAAATAAATAACTCTACAGTATTTACAGTGGTTTTAATAACAACATGTTTTCCACTCTAACACAACAGGTCATCCACTAGTCACTTGAAGCCTATTGGAGAAGAGGATGAAGATGTGGCCAGAGAGCGTCAGAGGATCCTGAGTGGAGGAGGACAGACAGATATCCTGGAGCTCCGGCAGCTCACAAAGATTTACAAGAGAAAGCAGAAGCCTGCAGTGGACCGGCTCTGTGTGGGCATTCCCCCTGGAGAGGTAGAGTTCAGCCTATTTCATCAACTTTTACACAAGAATTTGAATGAGGCATCACAAGTTTTAATATGGTGACTGTCTTTTCTGCAGTGCTTTGGTTTGCTGGGAGTGAATGGAGCGGGAAAAACAAGTACATTTAAAATGCTTACAGGAGACTCAGAGGTCACTGGTGGGGAGGCCTACCTGGCTGGAAAGAGGTAAGAAGTCTGATGCTGTCTAATGTATTTTATGTGTGTTATGTATGTTATGTATGTATTGTAGTCATGTGTTGACTTTTCTCCAAAGTAACAAAGTGCTTGTATCTTCCTCTTAGTGTGACAACAGAAATTGACGAGGTGCACCAGAACATGGGATACTGTCCTCAGTTTGATGCCATTAACGACCTTTTGACAGGCAGAGAGCACCTGGAGTTTTATGCCATTCTGAGAGGAGTGCCTGAGAAGGAAGTTTGTGAGGTCCGTATTACAACCTGGAACATGCTTTAAGTCATAATATCACAGCAGTAATTTTGTGTCTATATTAAAATGTTATTCTCATGTTAAGGTTGCGGAGTGGGGCATTCGAAAGCTGGGCTTGGTCAAATATGTGGATAAGTCAGCAGGCAGCTACAGCGGAGGAAATATGAGGAAACTTTCCACTGCCATCGCTCTGATCGGAGGGCCTCCTGTTGTGTTTTTGGTAAATGATGATGCTGTTAACGCTGATCACACACATTGTCATGAGTTACTATAGCAACGTGTTTTCATTTCACAGGATGAACCAACAACAGGTATGGACCCCAAAGCACGTCGAGCCCTGTGGAATGCCATTCTCAGTATCATCAAAGAAGGACGATCAGTCGTCCTGACTTCCCATAGGTAAGTCATTTAGTAGTTTAAGTAGTTTAGTTATCCTTGCCCTTAGTTTTTCTAGTGCCCTGACATGCTGTGGTTGATATTTCTACAGTATGGAAGAGTGTGAGGCACTTTGCACCAGAATGGCCATCATGGTTAATGGCAGGTTCCGCTGTCTGGGCAGTGTGCAACACCTTAAAAACAAGTAAGCAATTACCAATGCATACTAATTAAGTACCCATAAATACAGTATATACACATAAATTTTAATGTGCGTGTATGTTACAGATTTGGTGATGGTTACACTATTATTCTGCGCGTGGCGGGGCCGGACCCCGACCTTAGGCCGGTGATGGAGTTTATTGAGCAGGAGCTTCCAGGAAGTACTCTAAAAGAGAAACATCGCAACATGCTGCAATACCAACTCCCCTCTTCCCTCACCTCGCTCGCTCGCATCTTCTCCTTACTCTCCAAGAACAAGGAGACACTCAGCATAGAGGACTACTCCGTGTCCCAGACAACTTTAGACCAAGTAAGACGGTGCTTCTTATGTGCTTGTTTTTTGTTTTCTTTTTGCATTTTATTTCACTTTGAAACCTCCTTGAAAACACGATGAAACATCTCTTAATAAACAAATTTTGGACAATAATGATCCTAATTCTTCTTTTCTTATCTCTCCTGAAGGTTTTTGTTAATTTTGCCAAGGACCAAAGTGATGAGGACCACGTCCATCTGAATAAGCGAGATGCTGTGGTAGTGGACATTTCACAACTCAGCTCTTTCCTCATGGACAGTAAGACCAAGGAGAGCTGTGTGTGAACTCTACAGACTTCGCCAGCTCCCACCACTACAAAGTGAGCCTCGGACTGAGGAGGCCAACTATGTTCTTTTTATATTTTTAGTTTTTTTTAATTATCAACATTTCTCAGTGAACCTGCACAAAGCCACAGCCTTGTGATACAGGTGAGGCAAAGACTGCAGCTGTCATAACAGACACTGAAACAATGCAAATCAATGCAAACATATATTTAAATAAGAAGATGTGTGAAGGTGGGAGACTGGTGCTTCTCCTTCACAAGACGCAGACGAGAAAGAAGAATGGAACTTGAAGAAACAGTAGGCATAAATTCTGTTTTTGCCTGGAAAGATCAGAGCTACTCACTCTGGAAGACAAATCTTGAGGTCAATTTGAAGGAAAATTTGGATTTTTTAGTAACTATTTGTCTGTGGGACTTTGTTAGTGCTAATTTAGGTGATGTTTCACTGCCAGTTACACATAACAGACAGTTCAGGATCAAACTTCAATTTTTTTGTTTCTAAGAAGTTTTATTATTTTATATAAAGTATTTACAGTTTGATTTCTGTCAGAATTCTCAATTGTGACAACATTTTTTGTTTATAGTTTTCTTTTTTTTATTTTAGTATATTAAATTCTTATTTACTGTACAGGCTCTTACGGGCCATTGGCTTCTGTTTATTCTAAGATTTTCAGTCTTTATTTGTTCTTAAATCTTTCTCCTGCCCATTTCCAGCACAGTGCCTATACTGTCATGGAGAGACATATATCCAGCACTCCATTAAACAACAATGTATGCTGCCAAGGAATGTATTAACACCAACCTGTGTCCTACTATAAAACAGGCTTTTGGTAAATTATTGTACTCTGATGTCCAGGTCCCATTTTACTTTTGTTGCATTTGAACAAATGGGAGGTGATCTGCATTGGCGGCCACAGCCGCTTGGACAGGATGAAAGACTCAAACAAGATTTTGGTTGCATCTTGGGAGTATATTGCATGCAATGGGCCGCACACACAACAGTCAGTGTGTGTTTATGTGAAAGAGGGCTAGAACAGACTGATACTTGTTACCAGCTTGTATCAATATTTGGTCATGTTGTGGAAAGAGCATACTTTATTTCTTTCTTAAAATGTTGCTGTAGGTAAAGCTTTCTCCCATGAACACGAAATGGGATATTGTTGTGCAGGTAAATGCTCTGTACAGTTCACCATCATAGCAGGAGCAGACCTGAGCAAGTTCAGATGTTTGGATGTTCTAGTTATTGTAGCAAATTTGTGTTGTCAACTATATAAAAAACAGTGGAGTAAAAATCTAGTACATGTGCCAAATGGAGCTCACTATGTATCTACCAGCATTCTTAATCATTTTGTTATAATTTGTGCTTTACTTTCTTTCTTTTTTCTCTTTAGCCTCCCACTCATTTTTGAATTTTTGAAAAAGCACAACATTATACATTTGTGTTTATTCTTCTAAATGAAACTTTTGTTATTTAGTGAGTTCCCAAATTAAGATATTTCATTTTACTGACCACACACAACCAGCTATAAATTTTAAAAGATAAACATTACCAGGGGTCACCCAGGCTAACCTCCACAGGGACCACAGACTTAAAATAGCTTTTAGCACTCTATAGTGTGTTTTTAAAAAGAAATCCTTTCAGGGTGTATATGAATGGCATAGTCATGTCATTTTGGGTGCTCGTACCTTGGAATATCAGTGAGGCATTTCTGTTCTGATGACTGTGGGGTTTTATTTGGCATAATTTAGCATTAATTTAGAGCCATAGCCACAGTCTCTCAATTGTGTACTGAGCACTTTAAAGGCCTAGTTGCCTATTATTTCAAATAAGTTATAGTAAATAATATTTAAATACAATACTCTGCACTGGAACTCAGATAATCTAATATGTCACCTGAAACTGAGGCAACATTAAAATCTGAAATGCAGAGAAACTGTGAGAAAACTATGGGACAGGCATGGTGTTCTTTTTCCTCATGCTCATTATTGTGTCATTGTTATTGTTTGTTTACATTTATAAGTATTAAACAGCTGTTTCTGATTATGTACAGCTTCTCTTTTAATAAAGTTCAAACATTTTGTGACCATGTTGTTGTCTGACTTTTCACTCTTACTAAGTTGGATACTTCAGTACACTGGCCAACTATTTGAATGAAAATTACAGAATAAAAGCACCTAAATACATTTAAATTTCAAAACTTGTCTGATGTCCAAGGTAGTTTATGAAAAAACATTAGTAGTTAGAACTAGTCTTTGAGAAACCCATCCATCCATTTTCTTTCACTATCCAGGGCTGGGTTGAGGAGGTAGCAGTCTTAGCAGGGGGCCCAGACTTCCCTTTCCATGCACACTTCCTCTAGCTCCTCTGGGGGGACCCCAAGGCATTCCCAGGCCAGCCCAGAGACATAGTCCCTCCAGCATGTCCTGGGTCTTCCCTTGGGCCTCCTCCCAGTGGGACGTCCCCAAGGAGGCAGCCAGGAGGCATCCGGAACAGATGCCCGAGCCTCAGCTGGCTCCTCTCAACGTGGAGGAGTAGTGGCTCTACTCCAAGCTCCTCCCATGTGACTGAGCTCCTCACCCTATCTCTAAGGGAGCACCCAGCCACTCTGCGGAGGAAACTCATTTTGGCCGCTTGTATCCGCGATTTTGTTCTTTCAGTCATTATCCAAAGCTCATGACCATAGGTGAGGGTAGGAATGTAGACTGACCGGTAAGTCAGCTTCGGCTCAGCTGCCTCTTTGTCACAACGGTCCAATACAGCGACCGCTTCACTGCAGATGCTGCACCAATCCGCCTGTCAGTCTCACGCTCCATCCTCCACTCACTCGTGAATAAGACCCTGAGATACTTAAACTCCTCCACTTGAGGCAGGGACTCTCCACCCACCCGGAGAGGGAAAGCCACCTTTTTCCAGTTGAGAACCATGGCCTTGGATTTAGAGTAGCTGATCTTCATCCCAGCCGCTTCACACTTGGCTACAAACCACCCCAGTGCATGTTGTAGGTCCTGATTCGATGGAGCCATCAGGACAACATCTGCAAACAACAGAGATGAAATCCTGTGGTCCCCAAACCGCTCCTCCACATTGAGAGGAGCTAGCTGAGGTGGCTTGGGCATCTGTTCCGGATGCCTCCTGGTCACCTTCCTCGGGAGGTGTTCCGGGCATGTCCCACTGGGAGGAGGCCCCGGGGAAGACCCAGGACATGCTGGAGGGACCATGTCCCTCGGCTGGCCTGGGAACGCCTCGGGGTCCTCCCAGAAGAGCTGGAGGAAGTGTCCGGTGTGAAGGAAGTCTGGGAGTCCCTGTTTAGACTGCTGCCCCCACGACCCGGCCCCGGATAAGCGGAAGAAAATGGATAGATGGATGGATGTGTACTTATGTATATGCACCTACAGAGGAAGACATGTTCTGATACTTTGTTTTAATGCCACAAGATCTCATCATAGCAATGAATGTCTCATACATGCACTGTACAACATGTGTAAAAAAAATGGCACACATACAGGTACATATTACAACTACACTGAAGAAGTCACTACACTTATGTCACAACTCAAGTACAGTACAATGAGTGGTTGATAAAGGATCATTTGTTTCTTTGTAGATCCAATGTGACTCCAGCAACAGATGGTTCTATCAGATTTGTAGGAGCGAAACAATTTGTGCACCAAATAGAAATGATTGGTTTTGCCCATTGTGTTAAATTTTAGATTTTAGAATTAGTTCAGCGCAATTTTATGTTTGCTTTATTTAGATTAATTTGATATTGTAATTTTATGTTAGGTATATAGTTAAATTAAGTTATGAAGTTAATAAAGTTAAAATGATTAAACAAATCATATTGTTGGGTAGAATATGTGATATATACCCTGGACGATTATGAAGACATCACAAGTTGTTTGTTAAATGAGTGTTGAATTCACAAAAATGCATTAAATCAACTCATAGTATGATTTATTTATTATTTTTTTTTTTTATAATTACTGTCTCGTGATATGTACCCCGGACTCTTCAGCCTAACGGCAATACAATACCTAAAACTTGTACAGGTTTACAATACAAAATTTAATAACAGTAGGAGGCGTCCACCACCGGGTTCGGTTGGTGGACGCCTCCTACTGTTATTAAATTTTGTATTGCAAACCTGTACAAGTTTTAGGCAAGGTTTATCTTATCTTACTTTATACAACTCTATGGGTCATTGTGTGCCAAACATTACCCTCTGCTGGGCAAAGGCTGTAGTTCACATACTCCGCATGTTCAAGGGCCTCCTGTATCTTTATTGGCTGCCATAAACTAACGTCACTCTGAAAAACAGTACGGTTATTTTAATAGCCCTAACCCTAACCCATGAATACGGTGAGTTTAAGTAGAAGTTTAAGACGGATTGCAGTAGCCATTGCTCAAACATGTGAAATCATGTCATCTAAAACCTGTTTAACCCGAGCAAAATGATCTCTAGAAACTGACAAACACCACACAATAACGTTGAGTTAGGCCAGGTGCGTCCCCTAGTGGTGCGTAATGGGAACGCGAGCAGTGATTTGTTGATGTGTCTTTGTTTATTTCTGCAAAGGTTTGACATGAAAGGTTAGGAAGCACGCTGTCAGACCAAGACATGCGATGTCAATCAAATAGAGTGCAAATATATATAATAGCAGCAACAACCTGGAGCTCAACGCCCAGAAGACAGTGGAGATGATCGTGGACTTCAGGAAAGTCACAGCCCCCCTGCCTCTCCTCACCCTGACAGACTCCTCCATCACCACTGTGGACTCCTTCCGCTTCCTGGGCACCTGCATCACCCACGACCTCAAGTGGGAGCCGACCATCAGCTCCCTCATCAAGAAAGCCCAGCAGAGGATGTACTTCCTGCGGCAGCTGAGGAAAGCCAAGCTGCCTGCCCAGATGATGGTGCAGTTTTACACGGCCATCATTGAGTCCATCCTCACCTCCTCCATCACTGTGTGGTACGCTGGGGCCACTGCCAGGGACAGACAAAGACTGCAGCGCATTGTGCGCTCTGCTGAGAAGGTGATCGGCTGTAGCCTTCCATCTCTCCAGGACCTGTACGTCTCCAGGACTCGGGGGCGTGCAGGCCGGATAGCAGCTGACCCCTCTCACCCTGGACATGGACTATTCCAGCCACTTCCCTCTGGCAGAAGGCTACGGTCCATACGGACCAGAACCTCTCGCCATAAGAACAGTTTCTTCCCCTCTGCCGTTGGACTCATAAACACTTTATGAACACTTATAACACCTGTACTAAGGACACTTTATAATACCAGTCACTTTAAATAAGTCATGTCACGTCACTTGCTCTTTGCACTGTCGGTTTGCACTGTTGTTCTGATGCTCTGTATATACTTGAATATTTTTATTTTTATTATATATCTTAATCTTTTTGCATGCTCTTACTTTATTCAAATAGTGATACTTTATTATCATTATTATTATTATTATCCTTTATAACTGTGATATCTCTACTTGTATTATTATTATTATTATTATTATTATTATTATTATTATTCAGTGTTCTATGTTGCACCTTATCACCAAAGCAAGTTCCTAGTCTGTGAATTGTGTTCACTGACAATGGCAATAAAAGCTTTTCTGATTCTGATTCTGATATTCACACTGTTTGTTCTGTTTATTTCTTGAAGTTTGCTTAAAACCACGTAACAAGTTGGAACGTCTAATGTCATTAATAAAGTGTGAATAAAAGACTTATAAAGTGGGTCAAATGGGGAAACAGGAAATAATCTTTGCTGGATGCAGAGAAAGGGAAGGGGAGGTCCCAAAGAAGAGAAGAAGGAAAAAAAAAAAAAAAAAACCATCAAAAAGTTGCATCCTGGCATAAAACGAGATAGCGTATATTTCAGCGTCATTGCTGGTACAATACATTTGTTTACCTTTGTTATTTAGTTTAAAACAGAACTATTCGAGGATTCGACGTAACCTGACTAACTTCTGAAATGGGCTGGATGCAAGAATATGTGTATGAGTAAGTACTGACTGTAAACGGCGCGTTTAGTTAGTGGAACAAATTTAGTGTAGCAGAGGCAGGTCTTTCTATCTAGACTGATAATTTTAACTAAATATCAAATACTTACTTCACCGAAAGGGCTGCGTTTGTAAATAAATGCGATAATGTAAAAATATAATGTATATAAATCAGTCAATGAGTTATAGTAAAAAGGAATAAACGTCTCCTCATGCAATGCTTATGCCTGGATATTTACTTTAACTTGGTAACACTGCTCCTGTATTAAAACTAATTAACTAAATTAAACTGTAAAACATTGAAATAAAGATCGACAGGTATTACATAGCAATTAGTCATGTTTGGGAACAAGCACTATTGACGTTTATGTCGTGGTGGGGCATTTTTGGAAAACAATCTAAAAGACATCGGGTGGACAATTTCCTGCAAAACAAATGCAATGCACCAAATTTAGATTCACGCATCTTACATTTCGATATTGCATGTTGTGCATGTGCAAAGTGACTGATAAGCTTGAAGACTGATAAGCAGATTGGGAGTAGTCACCATACCTCTGAAAACGAAACTAAACTCAGTATCCTGTATCCTGCCCCTCCCTTTCATACATAGTAACAGAAAATTCCACCAAAGAGTAAAAACAGAAGATTACATACAACAAAATGTTATTCTGTTTTATTTTTTTATGAAAATACAGTGTGTTTCTAACTGTTTTACTGTCCAGGAACTCAACCATTTCAGAGTGTGATTATTCACTCTCAACTGAAAATTTCCTGCACTTTTCCCTCATACCAGCTGTAAGTGATGGACTTTGTTTATCATATACATCTTTTAACTATAAGGTTCTTCTTAAAGTCAACAAAGCAATATACAATATCTGGCATATCACTTTCCCATTACGTTAATCTGAATGGGTTGTTCAAGGTCTTCATCGTGGGAGTGCTTTCATTCCTCAAAAGAAGAACCAAGAAACATGTCATTGACCAGAGACTTCCTTTACTACAAGGACGTTTTGGCATTGTCATGTAAGAACTTATATTTCAAAAAACTAAGAAAACATACATTTATTTTCATGATGATAATAATTGTTTTTGTTACTTCAGTTTTAATACAAACCATACATATTGTGATTGTCTTTGTTAACAGACCCATGGATGCTATGGGCTTCAGTAATCGCTGGTCATATGGATTTGCTTTTGGGGCCATTTCCTACAGCGTATTGGAGCTCTTCCATGAACAGCACATGCCTAAATTTTTTCCGAATTGGGCCAAAGGTATTGTAACATTGACAGGGATGACAATATTTCACGAAGATGTGAATCTAGTCACCACTGAATTTCCCAGAGTTCAGATTAGCGTGACTGACAGGTGGATTAGCTAATCAGGGACTCGCATGGTTTGGGTTTGTCCTTATCAAAAAAAATATTTCTGCAGAATCAGTGAGTGAACTCTATTAATTTGAGGAGAGAGGAATTTGATTTTGCTCTACTGGATGGTAACCAATGAGCTTCATTTCATAGGTGTCACTGAAATGAACAAATCTGATTGCACAGCCATGTTTGATATCTCTCTGTATAAAACATACAGAGATATATCATTCTGCTTTGCTAGGCAAATTGTAACCTTTATTTTTATATTTGACACCAGTTTTAGTTGGTTTCATTGTTGTTTTATCATGTTTTTTCTGTTTTCTTCTCAGCTATAACTTATCTGATTGGAGCCTTTGAGGTGGGTCTGGCATATTTCCCTTTTTTTGCCTGTCTGTCAACACCATACAAAGCAACTGGGGCCATGATGGGAATATGCTATTCCATATACTGGTAAACACAGATGTTTGTAGTGTAGAGTCATGCCCTTGCTATTTGAGAGTTATTCTCTTTGTGGTTTTACTTCCTGCCTTGATACTGTGTAACTTCTATGGAAATTACACAAGTACTGCTAAACTGTGTGTGTTTATTTCAGGATTACCGTTGTTGGCTGGGATTGGTTTACTTGCCTCTATGTTGGGGTACATTTCTATTCTACCAATTGTGGACTTTAATTTGATTAAATGTGTTTTTTGTTGTAATGATTTATTGTAAAAAAAAATATTATTATTGACTTGGCAGAAATGGGGGAACTACAAGAAGCCAGTTTACGAGTGGCCCCGGATTCTCTCTCTTATCTTCCTCTTGGGACGTTTTTTTTTCTCGCTGGTAAAAGCTGTGTGCAAACGGTGTAAAGCTGAGCAGGAGGTGAACCACTTTTCCTTCTTATGATAATATCATTCAGTTGTATTTGAACTGTGTAACTGTGTAATTCTGTGCTAGGACTGCGAGGAGCTCAGGCACACTCATCAGATTGAACATGTGAGGAGACTACTGAGGAAGACAGCTGTGTACAGGTAGAAGACATTTTCATTGCAATATGTTGAACTTACATTTATTATAATTCTGGTATTTGCGACTTTGTGCCAGTGCTAACAAATGTCCCTTATTTTTTCTGCAGTAAACCACTGAACTGGTTCCAGAGACGTGTCTATGAGTGGGACCCTCACTTCAAGTTTCCCAACCGGTTCATTGGGACTGCTATTATATCTCTCCTAACCCTTTATACGGTAATTGTAATTAGACTTGTAAAAAACTACCCAAATACAAAAAAAAAAAAAAATTTAAAAATTAAAAATATAAAAAACGTAAACATTAAAATACTTGCTTAAATTAGTATTGACACAGGACACATTTTGAACAAAAAGGGCAAAATCTATCCTTTTAGTTTGGTTTTAGTATGGTCTTAATCTATATCAGCACTAGTAGGACCATAACATTACGGTATATAGTGTCAAGCCTTTTCCTTAGAATTGTAATAGTGTTTAATTTTATTTATTTTTTTACATTTTATATACAATAAGGTAGTGCTTTTAAACAAACAGTAGTACAATAATGTATAAACAACTATATACAGTCTATGTGTATAACTATAATTATGTGATTATGTTTACACAGATGGTACTAATAGACCTTGGATTGTGTTCTGCTCTATTTAAATGGTCTGAAAAACTTATGAACAGCGGAATTAACTCTAATGAAATACCACAGTGGCTGGATGTCCTTTGGAGTAAGATACTGGTTTTGTCATTTGTGATTGTAACTATAATTAGAAATCTTAATTTGCATGTGATGTGTTCACAGAGTGTCACAGTGTCACTCTTGTATCAGCGAGTCTCAACATGGTGGTCTATGTTTGCCACGTTTTAGTCTGTTACAGGTAGGAGTTAATACAGAAGTCATTAGCGTGTTTGATTTGTTTTTTTGTTTTTTTACAAAGGTCTTATTTCTCTGCAGAAAACAAATAAAAAGACTGTGGCAAGGGCAAAAGGATTTTCTGCCAAAGAAGTTACAGAACCCAAGTTCTGCTGTCAGTGTGGTATGTTTTAGAGTGAATTTTATATCATTACATTAAATTTGTGATTCACTTAAAAATTCTTAAAAGTTCTATTGTTTGTTGGACAGATCCTACTGTTGTGAATATGATATGTCATATATGAGACAAGACAAATTAACTAAAATCTTAACTTTTTGCATTTTAGTATTGTAAAAGCCACAATTGCATATTTGCATAGACATAAACTTTCTGGTTTCAATTCCGAGGTCGGGGTTTTCCTCCAGGTGCTTTGGTTTCCCCGATCAACCTAAAATATTGCTTGGAAATCCAGAAGGATATCTCTCTGTATTTGTTATACAGATCAGTAGCCACTGGTACAGCATTGAGTCTGGATTTTTTCCAAAAATATACCTTAAGGTCAAATTCTCCAGTGTAGTTAGCCCTGAACAAGCCTAGTCAGGATCATGGAGATGTATGACAGAGCTCACTGCTCTTGACAGGGTGCCCATGCCGTATTGACTGATGGATGGGTGAAATGTAGAATTAATTTCCTTCACAAGGGATGAATAAAATAAACCTTTCCTTATTTGATATTAGATTGCAATGTTTAGAATGTTTTTTTTTTATTTGCAGGCTTCTATTGCAAAATATTCTGGTTGGCAAATAGCATTTACTCTTTGGGGTAAGCCTTTCTGGTTTATTGTGTGTACACTATTTATTTAAGCATTCGTTATTTCTATCTGTTTTGTTTTTTTAGGTTATGTGATTGTCCGGATCGTTCAGTTTTTGGTTGCCTTTGTAATCGCTCAGGCAATTGTCATACCAATAATAGATGGTAAAGGGTGGGAGCTATTCACAACAGTGGGAACCCTTCTGTAAGACTGTTATTCCTTTTTGTCTGTGTTTTGATGCATTAATTGATACTGATATATCGATATGTTTTAATGCTCTGCAGTGTAATGTTTGGCTTATTGTTTGGCCTCCTCAAGCTCCAAGTTTTTCTGGTTCAGTGTTTCTTCCTTCAAGACAAAATATCTCCAACTGATGACCAAAAGCCTCTTGCCCTCAATAACAGGTTTGTTGAGTTGACTTACATAAAAATGAATAAGGTCTGTTAGTCTGGATTGGCTGAAATGATAAAAAAATGACAGTTAAAATGATTAGAGTTATCACAGTCTACGTTTTTGACTTTGACATCAATCCAGTGATAAAAAAAAAAAAAAATGGTCTAATCCATTGATTTTCAACCAGTGTACTAGGGGACACTAGTGTATCTTGAGGTGTTGTCAGGTGTACTTAGAGTAAAGTCCAGTTTCAGTTAAAGGTCATGTATTATCCCAAGTTGATTCTTGTTAGCTTTTAGTTGTGGAATGTTGTTACCTATTTTGTTATTTTCCTTCATTCACATTTGTATTATTAGTCTGTCTACATCTCCAAAGCTCAAAATGCTCTGTTCCACCTTGTGATGTCACAAAGTAATAGTTTCAGCTACCTTTTACCTTTAGTAGAGATTAGCAGTTATCCAAATGATTCTAGTGAAGGTGTATAGGATTTAAAAACACAGAGGAGCGCTTCCTGTATTACCACATGACATCACAAGCTGTGATGTCACAATGTGCAGGGTTTCTGTGTTAAACATGTGAATCAAACAAAATACAACTCTGAGTATGTTTTTGATGAGGAAACGACATTATAACATAGACCAGAAAATAGCTTAATATGAGCCCTTCAAGTTAAATCACACATTCATTTAATGAATTGGAGTGTCCTGGGCAACCAGGGGAGGAAGTAAAACTAATAAGTAAAATTATAATTGCCAAATACAAAGAACAAGAAATGGGGGCACTGAAAATTTCTGCACCATTTTTGTAAGGTTCAAATATTTGTAAAGCCAACCTGACACTTTACGCACCTTAGTTCCACCATTTATAATGCCCCCAAAATTAAATGAATCCACGGAGAGTGCAGTTAATATAAATACTCCGTAAAGAGTTTTTATTAATGACATACATACAAAGACAAACAAAAAGGGAAATTTACAGACAAGGGCAACAGGGGTCAAAAAACTGCCCTACATATTTCCCATGGTGCACCTGCACCATGGGAACGAGTCTTAAATAAAGACTCGTAGACCACAAAATAATGCAAAATAAACAGTACTAAGGCAAAAGTTATGATTAATTAACATTAGCAATAATTAATAGAAAGAATGAAGAATATATTGATCAAATAATTTAATAAGCAAATAATCACCAAATAATCATATCATAAAAATTACCAAAATAACCACAAATCATGTACATAAGTAATTATTAAATCAAGATAAAATAGAAATAATTACCTCAGTAATAAAGATACTGGTCTAATCACTGTGGAAAAAAATATATTATATACCTTTGCAAACATTGTCAATGTAAATTCAATATATAAACATATTCTTGGGCCAATACAAACTCTGAAATAAATGAATAGTGCTGAAGTTGTTCCTGAAAAAATTCTATAAATGCAGATTATGTCTCATTAGTAACTTGGTTAATTTACCAGAGAAATGTATATATTAACTATTTGTACCTAATTATATGATCCACACTATGTCATTGTTACAGGAATGCCTTTAACTGTTTCAACTACTTCTTCTTCTTCTACAATGTGGTGATGGGAATAACGAGCTGTTTCCTCCGGATGATGATCAGCTTTGTGTTGGGGACGTGGCTGGTGTCTCGCATTGATCGCACTATCATGCAGAAAGGATATGAGACACTTGACAGGGGTAGGGCTGTAACAATCATCGAAATATCATGATATCGTACCTTCAAAGTCCTCACAATAATACTGTGGACTGTCACAATATATTGAATTATACGCTTCATTGCTTAAATGCATTGTTTTATTTGTTTATTTGTTGTTTTATTGCAGAAAACATGAAGAAATAACTGTTATAAGGAACTTTTCTATCTCAATTCTTTGGACTATTACATTAATATAGCCCACGGCTTTTTAGTAAAGTTAAAAAGTAAAAAGTAGCATTTCTTAATTTCTGTTAGCATCTCGTACAGTATCGCAATAATATCATATCATTAAATGAATATCCTAATTGTATCATACTGTGTGATTTACATATCATTACATCTTTAGACAGGGGTCAGTGCATTGATAATACTAGGACGCAAAACCCTTTTAACTTGGAAATGCAGTGCAATTAAAATAATTAATTATAATGTTACTACCGTAGGTGTGGCTTTCAAATGAGAGGCAGAAGTTTTATCCAGTAATTTTGTTATGAGGTCAGCGAATTTGCTTAAGGGATGCATTATGCAGAATCAACTTTTATGCGCGTTTAGCCTTGTTATAAAGATATTTCCTCATCATTAACTTACTCGTAATTATTTTTGATTGATTTATGCATGTGTAATCCTGTATTGTCCTGCATTGGAGGCTTGATTTCACTTACCCCCTATACCCGCCCACGTGCCTATACTAACCTGCGTTTAATTTAACAAGTACACCTTAATTAATTACAAAATTAATTAATAAATGTTTAAATGTATGTGCTTTTTATGTATTGCTCTTCCCTGTATTTTTTTCATAGGTTATTGTACATGGATTGGGATGATTTTTGCTGACCACTACCACAACAACCCAGTGATGGTGTGCTTCTGTCAGCTGCTGATTTCTCACATTCAGGACATACAACATGACTCCAGCTACTCCATACTCAACAACGCCCCCTGTGGTAAGTGCTACCAATGATGCAAGTTTTGATTTGATTTTTAGTGCATTTATTTCACACCCCTTACCATTCTGAGGGGAACTTCTGTTTGTCCACCTTCTGATAAACGGGAGCTATCAAACTCATGGACGTGTAAAATATTAATAGAAATCTGTAACCCACTTATTTTCAGTCTGGACCAGTTTGTACGCCACTCCAAACCCTGCAAATAAAAAAATACCCACAAATTCACAAAAATGTAATAGGACTTTTATATTAATTCTGCCTGAAAATTAATAGGGCTTATATATTTATTCCACCGGGACTTTCTTTGCCTAATTACAAGTCCCTAAATCAGTTTTGACATGGGAATTGTCAAGACCCAACAAATGCTCAATTTGCTGTCTACCAGATCATCCCCAGGGACATCAAGTATACCTATTCTTCTATTTATATTTAATAATATACCTATTCTTGTATTTAATATATAAAATCTGACTTTCCTCTGTGTAGAGCTTGTTCACACTTAAAATTAGAGTAAATCAGAGTAAATCAGACAGCAGAGGCCAAAACTACAAAAAGAGTCAAGCCAACTGTTCAGAAATAGATTCAGTTCAACATGAGGAAATTTTTTTTTACAATTTTAGATATATCACTATATTATAGCATTGCATCTACAACAATAACTATTACCATTTCTCCTGTGGCTCATGTCCAGTCTCTAACTCATCCTCTTTGGCTTCCTCTCATATTCAGCACAGAACCGGGTTAAGAAACGCTGGACACTGTTTTACACTTTACTGAAGAACCCTCATCTGATTCCACTCCGGAAGCAGCACCTCCACGCTAATGT
Source organism: Taenioides sp. WSHXM2023 (assembly GCA_029959045.1). NCBI lineage: Eukaryota > Metazoa > Chordata > Actinopteri > Gobiiformes > Gobiidae > Taenioides > Taenioides sp. WSHXM2023. Next base: position 15,917,240 of record CM057090.1, read on the forward strand.
TCCTCTGAAGTTATCCTCCTCTCCTCATGCCGACATTGTGGTGCGGGCCTGGCTCATGGGCTCGGAGTCAGCCACAGAGATGGTCTCAGACAAACGCTGAAACTTTGACCAGCCCCAAAACCTGGTTTACAAGAAACTGTAAAAAATTACAGGAGCATACTGAGTCACTGTTAGATATCTAAAAGCACTATTACCTTTGCACTTGAATGTTTATTGCCTATAGTTCTGTGGGCACATTATCACGCTTTGTTTCAGATTAGTAGCCTGTTAGAGATTTGTGGCTTATGAATCTTAACTCGTACTTTTAGCATATTATCATCATATCATATTATCAAGATCATTTTCCTTTCTTTTTTGGGGAAAGACCAAATATCCTGCTGCACAGAAGGTTGTAAATGGTGCCATACCGATGCTGTGATGTTTGAAACAAGAATTAATTTTTTTATTTTGTATTTTTTTTTATAATTTGTTGTGCAATATTGAAAGGGATTTTGTTTTGTTTACAAACAAATTATGTTATCTCTTTTTATACAAAGAGTAAATAAAAGTATATATTTTATTTCACAGGAAATATAGGCCTTCAGTACCAGGTTAGTGATACTGTGTTCTTTCTGATTCAAGCAAGCTACGTCATAATTTATGATAACAAAAAAGGGAGTTTGTCTGTGTCTGTGTTTTCCAACTTAAACCCGTCCATAAAAATCATTAAAAGCTGTTAGTGGACAAATTACTAGATATAAAGGATTGAAATCCATTGTAATTTGAAATAGTGGTAGGCCTATATGATCTTGCCATCTAATAACTAGACTTGTGCACAGCTGATCTGGGCTATAAAGAGAGGTGTGTTCACTTCATCTGCCTGTTTCCCACAGCAGTTTTATTGCTGATAACAGAGCTGCACTGTTTCACTCTCTGGGCTATTCTTTCACCACCATGACTTGGAAGGTTGTTTTTCTGGGGCTTCTGCTCATCTGTGTGGCAGCGGCAGGTACGAGATTATAGGACTCTAAAAATATTTTCCCTGTCCTTTTATATCTACTGAAAAGTTTTTTTTATGTAAAACCTTAATTAACTAAGATTTCAATCTTTCCACCAGATGATGATGCCAAGAAATCTGGTGTGAGAAAGGTGACTGTTGTAATATGCTTTGCAGTATGAAAACCAAACGATGTAGGACAGTATTATTGCAGAGTAGTCCATTGTCTGTGTTTTTGTTACTTTTGTTCTTTAGGCCTCGTGCCCTGAGATGGAGATCATGGCATGTCCCATGAACCTTGCTCCTGTTTGTGGCAGCGATGGAAACACTTATGCCAATGAGTGTGCCCTGTGTGTGGAGAAACAGTGAGTAAAGCAGCTGTCATTAATCTGCCTAAACAAACGTCATCAAGAGGAGTATACTGTTTATCTGATTTCATTTTATATTTGGCATGTGAGAGTGATAAATGGTACCCTCTAGGGGACAATTGGTGTACTTTAAAAAATACTCACTGATATTGTACATACAGGTCTATTTCATGAATTTAAGACCCTAACTAACAAATAGCCCACAGGAGGCCAGTTGGAGAAGCTTCCTCAGCCTCATGGGCTCAATACTTCTGTTTTTACTTTATGTTTCTATTTAAGTTGAATGATAAATAGATATTGCTGGTTTTCATTGTACATTCTATATCTACACCAATAATATATAATACATATTAGGGGCATTTAAAATAGGCTAAATAGTTAAAATGTAAATGGTGTTGTAATAAATCAAATATTTTTAGTCAATAGAAGTGATCACATTTTCACATTTGAATTAACCTGTTTGATATTTCTTATAAAATGTCATTAATCTGAGACTATAACATCACTTGAAAACCACAACTAAAATGCAACACAATATCTGCATTCTTTTTACAGAATGACAAAGCAGGAAATATTGGTTGTCAAGGAGGAGAGCTGCTGAGGTCCCTTACGTTGCAGTTAATCTGAGCAGAGATGGACCGTGTTTCCCAACAGAAGATGGTTGATGATGAGGCAAAATAAACTGCATTAAAAAGCATTTGTGATTCTTTTTGGAACAAATGTGATTATTTCACATCTTGATAAATTTATTTTTAGGGATGTAACTATATCCAAATCTCTTACTACGGTATGCATCTCACTGTACAATATTTATTGAGATATTTTGTGGAGGCTAACAAAAATTGTGAATATGCTACTTCTTTTTCCTTTAAAAATGCCTTGACAAGCCTTTGGTACTATATTACTGTCATAATCCAAAGAACTAAGATTTAAAAGTTGCTAGTTATTGAAAGTTATCTCTTCATGTAGTCTGCAAACAGAGGAAAGGATCATGATCAAGCTATAGTTGCTCCAAAATAATGAATTTAAGCAAAGAGATTTGTAATTCAATATACTGTATTACAAATCAAATCCAAAGTGTCACAATATTATTGTGACACTGATAATACAATATCACAATATTTCGGTTACATCATATTTATCCTACACCTTATTTATTTCTAAAGAATTATCTGTTTTGGTACAATTAGAACCACTCTTCATCCACAAAAGCAAATGTATTTCTAAGTAAGTTTGTATTTAACTACAACCACATCAGTAGTGTGGTTTAAAGATTAATAATAATACAATAATCATGTGACAAAAGATCCTTTGAGGTGAATGTCCTGTAGGTTATCACACGTTTGCACTAACTGGTTAATGGAACATGCCTGTATCACTATGTAATCCAGACAAACACTCAAAGGGGAAGTGCAAAAGGCAGCAGTTTAGTCAGACCGTGCACAGAAGGAAAACAATGATTCGGGGATCAAAGTTCACTTCAAAACCAGGAAATAAGCCTCTACATCTACTACAGCTCTACAGTAGACTCACACAATACTGAAGTCTTATGCACTCACCAATCCATCACAATGAAGAACAAAGAGGAGCTTGTGTAAGTACATTTTGTTATGTTATCTTGTCTCAGTTTAGAGTGTACTTGTCATTTGTAATGTTACGTAACACCTCAGATTTTGAGACAAGAAATAAGAAGGATCTGCATTTTAGGAGATGCACAAATGTATAAATCTTAATCTAAACGTACATAACAGAGGACACAGAGGATAGACACCTGACCAGTCCTCTTGTTAAACTTCACTGAGACACAAAGGCTGTACTGGAATACAGTTATTAAAAATTTGTATTCAGAATATGTATTTTCGGTACATGTATTTAGTTACTTCCCAACAATGGTCATGACTTAGTTGGAATTAAACAGCTCTGTATGTTGTATATAATTTTCACTCTCAACATTTCTATTACAATATTTTTTTTTTTCATTTTCGGTCCATGCAAACATATACCTGTAGGTGGTTATTTAAATGCATCTTTGCTTTTTCATAGACATATAATGGAGGATTGTCAGAATAGGATCTCGATGCAGCTTTTCCTCCATATTTCTCTTTTACCAGCAGTGAGTAAAATGTCAAGAGACATACATCTGTATTAAGATGATCTTTTGAACTGTGATAATCTGATTGCTAAATAGATTATTTATTTTACAGATAATAATTTTAGGAGCGCTGTCTTATCTTCAGAAGCGAGCCCAAAAACTGTCCATTGACCACAAATTCCCCTTTTTAGATGGACGATTTGGGATTGTGGTGTAAGTAAGAGGGTCTAGTATAAAGTAATTGTAATTTATTTCTTTTGCTTTCTTGTTAATTATTGTGGTTATTTGTGACAGGCCTTTGGACACCATTGGCAGCTTCAGTAATCGTTGGTCTTATGGTTTTGCGTTTGGTGCTGTGTCCTCAAGTGTCCTTCTTCTCTTCTCTGAGAACTACATCCCCTTTACTGTCCCGACCTGGGCCAGAGGTAGGAAAAGGTCCCATTTTTAGGGTTTTGTAAACTCAATACAACCTTCTTAAATCACTTTTATAACCAAAATTATAATGTAAAATTACAACATACCATCATAGGTAATTAGGCCTATTTATTTCAACATTTCATAAAAATTAAAGAAAATCAGTAAGTAGTTGGTGTAAGTCAGCAGCATGATTAACATTGCTGTGAAATGTAGTATTTACAATTCTCACGTATGTTTTTCTTTGCTATCAGCTATAGTGTACTTGATTGGGGCCATGGAAGTGGGTTTGGCCTATTTTCCTTTCTTTGCCTGTTTATCTACAAACTTTAGAGCGGTGGGGGCTGCACTTGGAATACTCTACTCACTCAGCTGGTAAAATCTACAAATTGTATTTAATATAAAAGTAGTGTACTCTATGAAACTTTCCTGGCGGAGGGTCCGTCACCTGCTTGTCTCCATTAAATGTTATTGGATTGGAGTTCCACAGTATGGTATTAAACTTACTGACCAGTCAGAACCACATGCTTTGACAAAACTTTACAAAAATAAGTGGACTGATTTCACAGGGCATGATTGACAGGCGGTTTAACCAATCACAGAGGCGCATGCTCTGCTCGCATCAAACACAAACATGGCTGCTTACACTTAAAAAAGAAGAAAAAACAACATACAGGACGAGAAACAGCATGGATTTTCTCAGAATCAACAAATGAAGCACAAAACTATTATTTATCTATGGTAAAAGAAGTTATTTATTTTGTTATGAATGTCACAAGAATTTTTAAGAGGAGATGTCTTCTGCATTTGAGAGACACGTGCTACAAATTCGCAGCTTTGGTTCGATTGGTTAAGTTTGGACAGAGGTTTTTTCGCGCTCTGTTGTCTGATTCCAAACTTGTGGATTTGAACAGAATGTAGAAGGGACTGGCTCGTCAAGCAAGCATTCAACACAGACGGGTTAGATCTGTGAAGAATGTTTTTCAAGGTATTTTCAGCAAACACCTATAATTAAGATATTTTCTTGTTAAAGTAATAATAGAGACAAGAAAGTAGCGGACAACCCATCAGTAAGTTACATAGTGCACCTTTAATACAATGTTTCTTGTTTATTTTTTAAATTTAGTGGTAATAAATATTTAACTCTCATGTTTTAGGAGTATTGTCACAATTTGGGATACATTCACTTGTCCTGATGGCAAGGTAGGTCTCTAAAACAAACTATTTATTTTAATAACATTATTGACTGTGCATGTGCTTTTTTGCATTAGATTTTGGGCAAATACCAAAATCTGATAATCCAGTGGCCTTGCATTCTTTCCCTCATCTTCCTGTTGGGACGATTTGTGTATATTCTGGTGAAAGCTATTCGGATACACCTTAAGATGGAACAGGTAACTTCACACATTTGGCCTGCATTGAGTGTAATGTGTACAGTGGTGGAACGTAACAAAGTATAAGTAGTAAATGTGGGCAAACAAAAACAAAAAAAAGGCTAGAAAAAAATATCAATTCAGTTGTTTTTGTTGAACAAATTTCAGCACAAATCTTTACAAAATCATTACATTTGAAGCTTTTATAATTTTACTTAAGTAGATTTTTTTATATGATACTTTTACTTTTACATAAGTACTTCATTGCTCTGGTATCTGTACTTTCACAAAAGTGAGTACTTCTACCACCACTGAATTTGTATGTGTCAAATTGATTTTAATACGTAACTTTCATTGTACTAATCTTTTGCTGGCAGGAGACAGAGGAGTTAATGCACCTTCACCAAATGCAGCATGTTAAAAGACTTTTTAGAAAAACCACTGGGCAGATGTAGGTATTTATCCAGTATCATTAAAATGAATTACAAACAAAGTCTTATTACATTACCTTGATAAAATGTTGTGTTTATTTACTAATCTTTGTTACAGTAAACCATTAAGTTGGTTCCAGAGAAATGTGTATGAGTGGGACCCTCATTTCAAGTTTCCCAACAGGCTTATCGGCACCGCCATTATATCACTTATTGGACTATATACGGTAATATCTTGAGCTGTTAGTAGTAGTTATAGATTTGGGTTTTGTTTTTGATTTTTGTTTTTTTAATTAACAGTTGTTGTTTTTTTTTTTTTTTGCTAATTCATTTTTCAGATGACGCTAGCAGATTACAGTCTCAGTAATGTGGCTTTTGACCAAATTGACAGATGGAAAGAAACACTGAAGCATTTGACAATTTCATGCAATGAAACCAACTCTTTTGGGGCTATGATTCCACAATTTGAGGAGCTTATTGATGTTTCGAAAAGTGAGTAGACAGAGTATCAAATTATGACTGCAGAAAAAGTACTTTTGCATTGAACTTTGTGTTTGGGGCAGAGTGCTGGCTGGCAACCACTATTTTTGCAAGTCTCAACTCAGTGGCCTACACCTGCCATGTGCTTGTATGTTACAGGTGGGTAAACTTTTATTTTAATGTTTTGTCCAACATAGAAATTTAGTTTTTAAGAGATCTTGATTATTCACAGGAAACAAATGAAGAGACTGTGGAAAGGACAGAAGAATTTTTTACCTGAAAAATTCCACAATCCCAGTTCAGCTATCAGCGTGGTAAGATATATTGTAGTTTGAGGAATGCACAGGTCTAAAAATAATTAAGTTTAATTGATAGAATTTTCTTGTGGATTAAGTGATGTTTTATAAAGATTTATTTGAGTTATTTACATGTGCCTCTGGTGTGTGCAGGCTTCAATTACGAGATACTCAGGATGGCAGATTGCTTTCACACTTTGGGGTACGATCTTTGCATTCACATAATTTTTGTAGTACTAGCCATGCGATTTTAACATACTTTTTCTTATTAGGTTACCTGATCGTTCATTTTGTCCACTTCCTGTTTGCTTTGGCGTTTGTTTACATCTTCGTTCTCCCCATTCAACATGGACACATTCTGCATTTGCTGAAGAATATTGGAATCATACTGTAAATCATCTCTACTGGAAATTACCTAAATAATTAGACCCGAGCGCCAGAAGCTGACACAACGTGACTCGCCCGTAGTGACCAGGGACCCTCACCATGACATAGGAATGTGTCAGAGCTTTCCGAAAATGTATTGCTTGTTAGCTAAAAAAAACAAAACAATGCAGAACATTGTTCTTGTATCAGAATATTATTAGGCCTGAGCCTACGAGCTACGATGAGTGCAAGGGCGTATGCAAGAGGACGTCATGCAACTTCATTTTTTCAGTCGCCCTCGGCATGAACAGCAGTATCCCAGCAGTATCCCAGCAGTATCCCAGTAACCCACCCCCAAGGCCTGGGCCATATTTATCACTGCTAAAATTACTGGAAGTCAAGGGGAGGTCAGGTGGCGACCCCGACGAGATGGTGAATGACGAATGATGAGCACGTAAGCCCTCGTCATTCACCAATGAAAGTCGAGAGCTTTCAAAAAACGTATTAATATGCTGTTCCCATGTTAACAGATATATTGTTTTGGCAAAATTATTATTATTATTTTTTTATTTATAAAGCCCAAGTGCCAGAAACTCGCGAAAGGCCTATTAGTATCACAAAGTGATGCTCCTAGTGGCCGTAGAGACCAGGGACCCTCGCCATGACGAATGCGCCAGACTTTTCCGAAAATGTAGTTTGTTAGCCAAAAAAAAAAGCAGAACATTGTTCTCGCATCAGAATAGTCATTTTTTCTTTTTTTCTTCTTCTTCTTATTTTTTCCTAACCAACTCACCTATTTTTCACCCAGTGAACAATGATGAAAACTCATGAAACTTTGCCAACTGTTAAAGCTCGCACTTCTCTAACTTTTGGCTATTTCTATTTCCAAAAACAAATAAAATGGCACGTCAGCGCCCCCAAACAACTGAAAAATGCATTAGGGTATAGAATGAGGGCAAAAAAAAAAAAAAAATGGCACGTAGAATCATGAAATTTGACACCGAAGTAGATCATGACAAGACAAGTCAAAAATATTATTACACTAATGCCGTCCACTGCACCAGGGGTCAGCAATATTGGATTAAAGTTTGTTAAGCATGACTCAGCATTTTTTGATACACATCATCTCAAGGGTGGGACATTAAAAGTTACCCAAATTTTTGACACAGGTCTTACGGTGTCTGAGCAGTGAAGGGACAAAAAATGCACAATTTTGGAGATTTTGGAGATTTACAAATTGCTCCCATTTGCACAAACGAACTATGATTTAAATTAAATTTTAAACAGTTGTTAAACTCCCCGCCCTAAAGCTACTGAATGTGAAAAAAATTAATTTGGTGCGTTAACGCCCCCCACAGATTGAAATAAAATTTAATATGGGGGAAAAAAATTTAATTTTTCAAAAATTTCAGAAATTTTGCACAAAATTCCATTTTGCCATTCTGATCCAAAAACTCAATGACACCCGTGCCCTTTTTTTACGACATCACCATAGCGATGGCATAAACTCTCCATGTTATTCCAATGGTATAATCGCCAAATCGCACAAACTTTGGCCGATTTCACTCAAACTTGAATCGTGGGTGCACATCCCGACCCTGAACAAGTTGATGTAAAAAAATACAAAAATGGGTGCACTAGCGCCCCCTAGACAATTTGTATTTAACAAAGTTTTATTTGTCATAAATACACAAAATTTGGGGGCACAAATTTGTGACATGGTTTAGATTAAAAAACTCAATGATGCCACACCCTATTTACATTGTGTTGCCATGGCAACAAGCCAAAAATCTATCCTTGCCAATTGGACGTCCTTACACAAATTTTGGCGTAGCCAAACCAAATCTGGTAGCCAGATGCATCGTTAGCGGGACACGGCGTTTGTGAGGCGCGGTGTTTGTGGGATGCGGTTTTTGCAGAGCGTAGCGTAGACCCGATCATTGTGGCTTGTGGCATATTTCTTTTTACTTCTGCTCTTTGAGCTATAATTTGACCCCCTAAACATGTTCAGAAACTCACCAAACTTTGCCCAAAATTCAGAAGTGATGAAAAATTTAATAAAATATAGGTTGCATGCATGGGAATAAAAAAATGGCGACACTGCACCACCTGGAAAATTCAAAATACATCACATCTATGGGAGACGTCCCGACATCAACTTTGTTGTAGAGCCATGAAATTCGGCACACACGTTCATCATCTGGGCTTTAATTCTTTCTTTGTTTTTTTTTTTTTTCCTAACCAACTCACCCATTTTTCACCCCGTGAACAATGGTGAAAAGTCACGAAAATTTGCCAACTCTCTAACTTTTGGCTTTTTTTCCAAAACTAAATAAAATGGCACATCAGCACCCCCAAACACACAAAAAATGCATTAGGGTATAGGAACGAGGCCAAAAAAAAGCCACTATTGAATTAAAATTTGCTAAGCATGAGTGAACAGTATGAAACAACATTTTATTTGTTGGTGATATAGAAAATTTGGTATGCACATTTGTGACATGGTCTCAATCAAAAACCTCAATGGCCACATCCCATTCATATTGTGTTGCCATGGCGACAAGGCAAAAATTTGTCCTCGCCAATGGGACGTCATCACACAAACTTTGGCGTAGCCAAACCAAGTTTGGTAGTCAGGTATATCATCAACAAAAAATTATATTGTAACCATGCCCCTTTACAAACTTTTTTTTTTAAGATAAACACACACAAAAATTTAAAAACGGCTCACTCGAGAGCCGATCATTGCCACTTGTGGCTATATTTATTATTATTATTGAAATGATATAATTTGTCCTTTTCCTGTCGTCTAGGCTGACAATTGGTCTCATTATATTCCTTGTGATCATTCAAGTGGTGTTAGTGCAAATATTTTTTCTTCAAGAGAAAATGTCTCCTACTGATAAACAGAAACCCATTGCACTAAATAACAGGTGGGTACCATTTTTATTTAAAGGTACATTGTGTAACTTTTGTGGTGGAGGGTCTGTCAAATGCTTTTTTCCATGGAGATGTTATTGCTTTGTCTGGAATGTTTCACAGTATAGTATTAAACCTTTCGATCTTTGTGGAGACCCACAGATTGGTCAGATCTGTGGAGCGGAGACCCTGTTCACAGTGAGAAAGTTTGTTTTTGAGCTAGCAAACCACGTGTAATTGACTAAATGTAAGGTAGAGATGTTTAATGTCATACTGTGGAACATTCCAGGGCAATGACATATCCTTAGAAAGAAGCAGGTGACAGACAACCAACCAAAAAGTTACATAGAGCACCTTTAAAATACCTCTCAAGCTGAGAATGCCGAGATGCCAAATACTATTTCTGACTCTCTTTTTCCCAGGAAGGCATTCCACTGCTTCAACTACTTTTTTTTCTTCTATAACGTGATTATGGGAGTCAGTAACTGCATTGGCCGACTCTTGAGCAGTGTGGTAGTGGGAACGTGGTTGGTGTCTCGTATTGATCGCACCATCATGCAGAGAGGATATGAACATATGGACCCAGGTAGAAAACTTATACATAAGCACAGTAATCAGAATAGCAAGTTTAATGTATTGGTTCATTTGGAGTATGTCAAATTGCTGAGATGGGCTACACATTATTAGAAAAAAATATCTTATAATGTTATGACCCATCCGAATAGGCTACAAAATAAAATATGAACTTACAAACTAATACAAGAATGACAGTCAAGAATATGTTTGTACATATCTAACAAAAGAGTTAGCTGTTTTTATGCATAATAACTAGGGATGTAACAATAGCAAGGCATTTTTAAAAGCGAAAAGTAGCACATACAATTTTGTTAGCCTTTTTAATATATTGCAATAAATGTCTCATTCATGAGATGAAAATTGTGATAATATCATACTGATAGATTTGGATATCATTACATCCCTGATAATAACACAGAATATTTTGTTTGTAGAGGACATTATGATACTTCCAAAATTGCAGCCTTTGCGTTTTGCTTATAGTCCTTTCTAATAATCTATTGATTTCAAATTATAGGTTACAGCACTTGGGTTGGAATGATCACTGCTGACCACTACCACACCAACCCAGTGATGGTGTGTTTCTGTCAGCTGCTGGTGTCCCACACTCTGGAGAGACAAGGCTTATCGGCATACTCCACATTCAGCAACACGCCATCTGGTCAGTACTGCCTGTCTGTATGGGCGTGTATGTTGGTATATTGCTGGGTTTCAGATGACATCACAGCATTCTATAGGCCAATATTATTTAATACAGATGGGGGGCAGCTAAAATTAATATTGTTCAACTGCAGAGTTTTGTTGTAATATATAGTATGGTCTTGGGTCTAGTCAGTAATAGAAATGATCAGGTTTGATATTTGGGAATATACCTTAATATAATACAATATAATTAATAGGAAAAATAGGGTCTCGCCCCCAATCTGGAAGTATGACATGATGATGATGTCATAGTCTCAGATGGGGGTCAAGAGACATTTTTCTGTATTGATTAAATTGTACTTTGCCATGAAATATCCAAAAGGTAAATTCATAAATGTTGAGCCTTACTTACTGACTAAATCCTAGAAGTTCATTTTCCAGATCCATCGGTGAACAACAGGACTCGTAGACGTTGGGCGTTATATTATACTTTACTGAGAAACCCGCACCTGATTCTACTGAGGAAACACCATCTCTCTACAGCTTCATGTTTCTCCTCCTCCTCCTGTACAGACACAGTGGTGAAGGCTGTGGTCCTGGCTTCTCAATCTCAGAAGAGCGGAGCTGATATACAGATAGACACTGCACCAGAGACAGACACTAGACACTCCACACAAGCACCGCTATAGGCTACAACTAACCACATGGCTTTGTTTGTTATTCCATTTTTCCTAATTATGGGATAAATAAAGAAAAAAATTGTTGTTGTTTTTTTTTGAAGAGCCTAGCCAATCCCAGAGACAATGATATGCTCTTCGATAGTGTGTGTAAGCAACTGCTCTGGCCTGTTCCCAGGTCAGTCACACACCAGTCCAAAGGGGGCTTCACTGATTTACAAACAAGCAATGGGTGCAATACAAAAAGCAGAACAATATTTGACAATAGTTTCTTAAATGGGCTAATAATTTTACAGACACTTTTAATTTACTTTCTGTAGCAAAATAAAGCATGTTGACAAGCTGTATTTGCTGATGTTGTTTATAAAAAATCTACAGTTAATTTGCAGCAAACCTCAGTAGTTCACAAACTTACTCATAAAAATAATAATGCATTGGATTAATATGGTCAAATGGCAAAAGACTTTCAATAAAATGCCGAAAAGTAATTTAAGAATAGAGGGGGCTTTTGGACATCGGCCATCTGAGTGTGCTGTGCTTTTTTTCCACTTTTGCATTGCTGTTCCTTGCATTTGCACCTCTGCGGGGACTTTGGTGTGCGTTTTGTTTCATTTGATAAAGACTTTCAATAAAAAAAAGAAATGTAGCCTGTTTATATACATTTATATAGCTTGCATTTATTGTTTTGCATACAATTGCTTTTATTGCTACAAAAAACACCTTGAAAAACATGTTGTTGGTGATAGAATATAACTTAGATTTACAGATGATTGCTGTATGTTGTTGATGTCAGATGACCCTGATGATCTCCTGCAGCACACCCACAGGTCAGTTGTCCATCTACAAACCCTCCCACTGGTTGACTTTTTTTGTCTCATATATTTAGCGGTTTCAGAATTACGTGGCGATATGATCAAAATCATTTTTGCAATATTCTTGGTCAAATTATAAACACAATAAAGTCTCTGTGGGCACTCACGTGCTCACGTGTCCCTCCCTAGTCCTTCCTACGGCAAATTCACGCGGTCTCAATTCTGACTGAACTCGAGAGCAGGTAGCGCGTTATCAAGATAATTTTAGGTGAGAGTCTTTTGCTGTTATCTTCTTTGACCTAAAACATTGAATTCATAAATTTTAGTTGAACTGTTTTCTACATCTATTGCTTTATTAACTTGGTGATGTGCTTTGAAAGTACCGATCATACCGTACTGCGTGTCAGCGTGAGCTAACCGTTAGCGTTAGCATAGCTATGCTAGTGCTTCAAACGGCTTTGGAATTTGCTATTGACAATTTATTTCAATAGTTAAGGCTATTGTAGCACTCCTGACAGAGGCCCTCACGCCATTCAAGCTAATCAACTTTTTATGTGCCAACGTTAATCATGGCAATGCTAAACAATATGATGCTTATATAAAGGAATTATTTCCATTATGTGCGAAATTTATTTAAGCCTTTTGAAAAATAACGTGTTTTTCCCCTCATAAAAACGTATTTTGTGTAATTTTAACAGAAGTGTTTATAGTATGGCGGACAGTGAATCCATAAAGAAAATGCTGAGGTCTGTGCTCCAGTCCAGCAAAAACGGTGTGTCCATCAACAGCCTGCAGGCCGAGTACAGGTCATTCTGTGGAGAGACTATCCCTCTGAAAAGACTGGGCTTCTCCAACCTGGAGGACTACCTCCGCAGCATCCCATCTGTAGTCCGCCTGGAGTCTCGTCAGGGTTTTGTGAGGGCTCTTTTACTTGATCAAGAAGACAGATATCTAAATATCTAAATGCATATTAACACAAATTATATTAAAATGTACACATATTTTGTAGCTTGTATGTTTTGCGACCGTGTGTAAAGAAACTGCACATATTGCTGAACTGGTGGCACGGCAAAAAAACTCCAAAAAAGCTGGACGATCTCAAGTTGTCAACTGCAAGATGAGATTTAAACCTTCTAACCCCTATGCCCTCAATGGTAGGTTGTCTGTTAGCAATGTTTATTCTGGATGTTCTGTACTTTATGCCCTAGTATATATAATATGAAATAATAATATATAATGTAATGTAAATGTGATATAATGTATAAAATTAATAAACCCTGACCTGATTGTGATTATTTAGTGAAACCCAAGACGTCTCTTCGGCAGCCATCGAACTGGACCAGTAATCGACGGCCAGCTCAAGGTTATGGAGGCTTCAGTGCATCGGGAGATGTCAGGTTGAGTGGGGTTGTTGTTTTGTTTTTGGTTTTTTTCCAACTTGGCATAACATTTTATTTTGTTGTTGTATTTTTTGCAATATAACATACTTTTATAATTATGTTTTTCTTACTCTATTAATGATAGAAAGCAGGACCCTCTGTGGAGCTCTGTCATCCCTGTGCACCAGAGACCACCTGTTCAACAACCAGTCAGACGAAATTATTCAAAGGACAAGTGAGTTACTGACATATTACTTTCACAGATAACTTAATAACAGATAAATTAAATGCATATAAAATCAGTATGTAACACACAATCACTTTTTCAGTAAAGAAAATGGCTTTCAAGTAAAGCAGAGGCCCCCAGGTTGCAAAATTATTTAATTAATTAATTAATTAATTTTTAAATTGCATTATAAAACCATTACTTGTCGGTTTGTCTTTTCTGAAGTCAAATCTCCTGCTCAAGAAATGGCCTCAAGACAAGTCATCAGTGACGACATTGTTCAAATAAATGTAAGAAACAGAAAAAACAACGGTCACACTGAAAATATTTATTATTATTATTTGAATACTTCATCTTTTCATGCAGCCAGATGATTTTAACTTGGAGCTGGAACAGAGCAGACTCTCTCAAGTCTTGAACAAATACAATAGTGGACTGTGGATGTCCAAACTAGAAGCAGTCTACAAGAAAATCTTTAATCAGCCTCCCCATCCCAGGACCCTGCTGGATCTGGAAAAGTGGACACACATTTGCTCAGTAAGTTTGCAATATAGCTCCATGTATCACAGGTTTTAATTAAAATAACAGTTTAGATATATTCCCTTATTAACAGCTCGAGAAACCTTCAGTCACCGACAGAGCTGATCGTTTGATATACCCACTACCTCTTTCTACAACATACAGAAATACCAACGCTCCACTTGCATCACCCAAAAGCCCAGTTTCCACACCTCTTTCATCCCATCCTTCAACTCCAGAGAAGTCTCCAGCCATTGTCCCTTCTCCATTCTCAACGCCTGTTCCTAAACCAACAGGAGTTCCCAAAATTAATATGGCAAAACCCAGCTTTGTTTTTCCTCCTGAGGCCATTGGAGACAGTTTGCATGTGGTCAGTTTACACAGTCCTGCTCCGAATCCAGCACTGCCTCCCCAGTTTATGAACTCTGGTTTTGGGGATTGTTCTTATCTTCCAGCTAAAACTCCTGGCCAAATCCCATGGTCCCGGCCTTCTTCTCCCAGCCCAGCTCCTTTGGTCCAACCTAGTGCTGACATTCTCTCTCTATTGAAGGCTACTTTCAACACAAAATTAGATCCACCACCTCAGACTCCCCAAGTAGCTTCTGCAAGCACAATTTCAGAAAATGTACGACAAAAAGTAAAGGAACTTCTCTTCAAGTACAGCAGTGGTCTTTGGGTTCAGGCTGTGCCAAAGCTTTTTGAGGACACATACAAAATGCCACTTCCTGAACATGCTCTTGATGACTTGTCTCTCTGGCTGGACATCTGCGGTGTGGAGTACCCTTTTCCCAATGACAAGAAGAAGGTAAGTTTAAATTTTTAAAATGGGATAAAATCTGGTTCCCCTCCTATCACTTGTTTATAGCCACTTTTTTTTTTTTTGGGTACTAGGCAATCTTGTATTACTCTGGCCGAGATGAATTGCAGACCCCAGAAGAGAAAGCACACCCTCTCCCTTCAGGCTTGGAGGTTGTGGGGTCCATAGTTCCTCCACGTTTGGCTCTTCCCTCAGAGCAGTACCCATCAGTTCTCATTACTGATGCCAAAGGCAGCAATGCTGTTACTGTCAGGTAGAAAATAATGAATAGAGATATTTATCTGCATTATAAATTAGGAACTCACTTTTTAGTTAATAATGTAATAGTATTGGCTAGTGCCGTCAATAATTCAAATCATTATTAAGATTAATCACAATTCACATTGACAGCCACAGATTATATGTAGAATGTAAATTAATACTGAGTGTTTATAATGACAGAGCCAGAGAATTTAAATCAATACACTTTCATTTCCCTTTGTAATTGGCCTATAAATGAGTTGTATCAAGTTTATAATGTAATGATCAAAGTTGGTTGCAGGACCAAATTGAAAATTCCACTTATAGAACATGCACTCAAAAATGCCTTTCTTCAGATATGTTGGCAAAAACTACTCAAATGCCCAGGAAGCCATGGAGGAAGCGATGCGCGGCTTTTATGGTGAAAGATCAACAGGGTACTTTCTGAGTAAGGTCACAATTGGGCAGCTTGTAGTCGTCAAAGGAGAAGATGAAGATGAAGTGGCTAGAGCGCAGGTCATGGAGGTCATAAATCCACAGAAGGTTAAGGTGAGCTTAGTAGGGTCAGTATTTGATAGCATGTTATATTAATTTCTAAAACTGTATTTTTGATTAGGTGTATTATTTGGACTATGGCTGCTCTTTAGAGACAAGCACACATCATCTCCGAGAGCTACACCCAGACTTCCTTTCTCTGCCGTTTCAAGCTATCATTGTTAAATTGGCAGGTAAGCACCAGTGCAATTTTCATACTGTTGTCAAAAAGACTGAAGTAAAATGTCTTTCCAGGTCTTGAACATTTTAGCTCCCACCCTTCAGTGCTCTCCAGCCTGGAGAAACTGGCTGTTGGAAAGATTCTTCTAATGGAGACACTGGAACCCTGTCAACACAGTGAAACTCCTCTTGTGGTGTTGTATGACACTTCACAAGATGAAGACATCAACATAAACTCGAGCTGTCTGAAAGCTCTGCAGGACGAGACCATGAACAACCCTCTTACTGTTAGCATCAAAAGTGCTTTTAACAAAACTGAATTGATAGTATTTGTAATGTATTGACTAAACCCAGTGTGTTCATCCCTAGATAAATTACACATATCAAGATGTGAATGTCACAAATGTGTGTGCTGATGGCATTATCTACTGCCAGCTACCATCCAGAGGAATGGCCAGGCTCACCAAGTTACTGGAGGAAACTGAGGCCTTCTTTAAAACTCAAGTAGATGCATCTGAAAATCCACTATACTTTTCCTGTGTATCTTTGTGCCTGTGTCTCTTTTAGGTAACAACAGAATCTCTGGTCTCCAGACCATTCACTGGAAAGCTATGTCTTGCACAGTACAAAGGGAAATGGTCAAGAGTGGAGGTATTTAGCTTTTTTTTTTTTTTTTTTTTGTAAAAATAAATGAAGTAAACTCTGCAATGCCCTTTTAACTAAAGGTTATGTGAAATGTTTCTATTTAGGTCACCAATATTTATGGCAGCAGGGTTCTAGAGGTTCTGTTCATTGACTTTGGAGTGACTCTTACAATTGAAGTGACTGAGCTTAGAGAGATCCCCCCATCTTTACTCAAAGACTTGATCATCATCCCACCTCAGGTTTGTTGAAACCTCATTTCCCTAATCAGTACTAAAAGTGGCAGCAAAGTACAGAGGTGACAGGAGTGTAACTGCATAACATAAAGCTGGAAATACGAAAGTTAAAAAAACTCTGCTTTAAATGCAAACGTGCATTAAACTGATTAAGCTGAATTGTAGAATGTTATACAGTTATCTGCACAATGCTTGGTTAAATTACATGCAGCACACAAGTGTCATCTGTAGGAAACATTCTAATAGCAATGAAGACTAGGAGGGCTTTTAAGTAAATGACACTGAATCTATGAACCAAGGCTGTTACATTGGTTGTCTAATTAGCATTAGACAGTAAAATGAGACACTTTGTGGTCTTTAGGCCATCAAATGTGGCCTTGAGGATGTCCAAGTGCCAGAGGGAGGCTGGAGTCCAGAGGCTGTCAAATGCGTAGAGGAAGTGGTTCTTGGTGCTGAAGCTGCTAAAATGATGGTAAAGTGATGCATTATTATACTACAGAGTTAATCTTTATTGACTTCTCCTTCATATTTAGATCCGCAAATTAGGTTATCATAATGGAAACAGACTTGTCTACATGCAGTTGTTCCTTGGAAATAGTTTGGAAAACAGTGTCAACCATCAGATCGCCCTGTCAGATTTCTGGCAGAAGCTTCTGATGACACACATAAACAACAGCAAGACAGACAAAGGTACTGTTTTGGCTCGTTTTCACTCATTACTACATTCTGTTGTGTGGTCCCTTTGCGCACTAGACTTTAGTTCTATTTACTTAACTAGACTATTCACTAGACTTTAGTTCTATTTACTTCACTTTTGGATCAGTCTTGTTCACATTGATCATCCATCATTCACCCCAAACATGCACCAGGCCATCAGCTGACCGCCAAATTCATTTCCATGACGACAAGCTTCAAGCAAACAGCCCTGTGAATACACATGCGCTCATTTCCCTGGTGATTTATGTGAAGGTCTTTTTATTCCACCTGTGTCTAAAAAGACAGACCCTGGCTCACCTGTGCATACAAGGGCAGGAGGAGACCTGTCGCTGATATTAAGTTGATCTAAATTACCTTGTCAGACAAATGTGTCAAATCGCCAACTCTGCATTGACCTTTCATACAAAATATTCATTCAAAGCAGTTTTACTTGCACCACAAACTGCATACGTCAGTTCAGTCTCTTTCATGCAACACTCGCCCCACTACAGATTACATCAGGAGCCGCTCTGCGAACACCCGTTTCAAGTGCTCTTGGAACGGCCATTTACTGTGCTTCAGTGTTGGGTTCACATCGGCCCAAGCGCATTACCCTTAAATCAAATGCCCTTTTACATTGAAATGACTAGCTGTGGTGTGAAAATAATCCTAGCATGTGTTTCTATGAGGATACCTTGTACCAAGGCCATGTAGTACAAAGTTATTCAAGCTTTTTTATGTACATGTAGGGCTGAGTGAACTTGTGGAGAGGTTGACTCTCAGCAATTCAGCTCCTTTAGCTAATACCCACCAAACGACAACTGGCTTAGAAAAAGAGGATCTGTCTGTGAAGTATACAAGCCCCAAAACAGACTTCCTGTCAATGCCTCCGCCGTTGGACCTTCCCCAGGTAACAAGTACATTTTGGTACACAGAATTATGTACATACTTGTATAAATACAATCTAAACTTTCTTTTTTAGTCTGGCCAAAACATTGATGTGTTTGTGCCTGTGGCCTGTCACCCGGGATACTTTGTGCTGCAGCCATGGCAAGACCTACACAAACTTGTGGTCTTGATGGGTGAAATGGTTCTTTACTACAACAAATCCAAGACTAGCTCACAGACAGAAATTAAGAAAGGAGAGGTCTATGCAGCGAAAGTTGACAAAAAGTTAGTTAATTGCAATTATCCTGTTGATACTGATATTACAGAAAAACATAAATTTGTACTTGTTGCTTTCCTTAAAGCTGGCATCGGGTGCTTATCAAAGGAATTTTATCAAACGGGCTGATTTCCATCTATGAGTTGGACCACGGCAAACATGAGTTGGTCCGAAGCACAGCAATTCAACCTCTCATTGAAGAATTTCGACAGCTGCCTTTCCAAGCCATAACGGCTCAACTGGCAGGTCGGTTTAATCACAATAATTCATTTTCATGTGTAGCAATACTGGATTTTAAATGTATGCCAGGCCTCTTCTTGTTTGTGGCATTTTATTTTCTTTTGTTTTGTTCAGGGTTGTCACGGCTCCAGTGGTCCGAAGAGGCGTCCATGGTGTTCAGAAATCATGTGGAGAAGCGTGCACTGGTTGCTCAGGTGGACAGTGTTCAGGAGGCTCCAGACATTAGGGCTGCACCATGGGAGCGCAGGCTCACTGTGTACCTGGTGGACACAACAATGGAGGACAGAGACCTGTGGATTCATACTATTATGGCTGATATTGGCGGAGAATTGACCATGGCAGCTTAGGATTTATTTACAGTTCAAAATATTCAGACCTACATTTTACTGATATGCTACTTGTTTGTAAATTTAATTTTCTATTTAAAAAAAAAAGTAATATTCACTAATATTCCTGGGAAACATTAACCAGTGATATTGGGTTTTTTTTTGCCATTTGCTGTAAATTGACAAAGTATTGTGACTATTGCTTATGTCTGCTCACCCATGTGTTGCATGTTTTGTTTTACTCATTGTTTGGTCCTTTGCATGCACTTGTGTGGCACTTAATTTTGTGTGTAGTGTTATTCAAGGCCACGTAACTAAATGAATCCCTATACTTTTGCCCTGTTTGAATAAAAATATTTTAGTTAAAATAATATTTTGTTATATTAAAAAAAATCTCGTCCCGTTGTAGTTGATTGAGTTGCTGTCATCGCGCTTTCAGCCTGCTTTGGCTGTTCAGTCCCGGTGTTTTGCTCTGGTTTTGCTCTGGTTTTGCTCTGGTTTTGCTCGGCCGTAGGTCCACTCGATGACATCAGCAGAGTGACAGGGCAGCCGCGCGGGGGGCAGGAGGAGGATCTTCGCCTCCGTAAGTTTAGTTTGCCCTTAGTGGGAGATGAGATTCAGTCATTGCGCTCCCAACTAAGGCACACCAGCACGGATATGACCGCTGTTACTTGTTGAAGTTCGGACCACAGCGCTGCCTGGGGTTCGTCTTGCGCAGTTTGAGGCACTGGTTTGTGCATTGGAAGAAAAGCCGCTTTAGCGTCTGGACTCCTCGGCTCTGGAGGAAACCATATCTGGTCAAAGTATTCGTTCTGTCACCCGGCGGGACGCCCGGCTATAAATAGTGCTGGAGGAGGTACGGAAACGCATGCAACTTACAGTGAAGGCTGTAATAGAGGCAAAATGAGTTTAAAATAAAATACATAGACTATTGTACATGGTGTTTGTAACTTTGAATGTTAAAAAAGTTGCTCCTTAACTGCTCTGGGATAAAGTTTGTGCGTAAGCATCGTTTCTATTAAAGGATGATTCTTGTTTTATTGGCTGTTGTGGTTTTCCCTTTTAAAGTCGTCTGTCCTCTGTACGCACTTGTTAATCCTTTGATTAATGGCTCCTCCTAATCGATTGAGTTTCTGCCAGATGACACTGAGCCTATGGCCTGTGACATCATGTGACCTAATTTCACAAATTTAGGATCTCACTACAGAAGTGTCACCAGCGTCTGAATTATAGGCTATTAGAAATCAAATTACACAAATTACTTTATAGTTTGGAATAGCCTGTCTTGAATTTTGGCTTGTGAACTTTCCTACAAACAATGCTTGTGAAGAGACAAAAGTGAAATTCTTGCATTTGGCCCAGTTTCATCCTTTCTGTGTATTAGAACTAATATTTTCTCTCCCTTGTTCTTTTGGTACTTATAGAATAGATTTCATTGGACACAAACTAAACTTTATCTGCAAATGTCTTATCTCTTCTGAGTTGCACTCGTTTACATCCCTTTCACACACCACTGACTTGAATGATGTGTGTACTATTCTTAGAGACAGATCTGTAAGGGTCTGTGTGAGGGTGTTGTGCTCTTTTGTGACCTGTGGACACTGTAACGCTGCACTGACTTGTTGAAATGTTGCAGGTCTGTTGGACTTCATCAGAGGTTCTTCCAGAAGACTTGCTGTGCTATCTGGCGCTCAGCCCACCTCTTCATCTTTTGAGTTTGTCTTCTTGTGAAGCTTAGACAAAGCAGAGCACGACAACAGCACGCAAAATCTCCACTTAGGAGGTGAGCTGAAACAAACTTTAAATTCTGAAGCGTAAACGCCATGTGATTCTCTGTGGGGCTGTTATGATGTTGCCCGGAATGTTTCAGACTATGGCATTATAAGATAAGATAAGATAAGATAAGATAAGATAATCCTTTATTTGTCCCACAATGGGGAAATTGCAGTGTCACAACGCAAGTTTCAGAAACAGAAGGAAAATAAGAGCATGCATCAAAATCAAGATAAATAATAATAATAAGTATTTACAATCAACTAAAAAACACAACACTGTAAGCTAAGCTAAAAGGCACAGGAACATTGCACAATAATGCAAATATCTATCTCCATGGAGACAAGCAGGCAATCCCAACGGTTTTTGAGGTGTTTTTAAAACAAAAAAACTACCTGTATTACCTATAATTGAATAAACACTGGATAGATTAGTTTAATGCCTCTGGAGGTGTTAAACTTGGCAAAGCAACATCTTCATGGAGACAAGTTGGTGATGGACTCTTCCACAAGACAAGTTCCATAGTGCAGCTTTAAATGCACAATAGAGTTGGTGTTTGAAAAAGTGGGTCTAGGCCTTGTGGACTGTTTGGGCACATTGTAATTGCACTGGGTTTGATTCTTTGGTCCATAAATCTTTGACCAGTGTTGATTATCAGACCAGATAACAGATCTGTCCACACCACCAGCTGAGAATCTGGAACAGTCAAAGTATGCATTTGAACCAGATATTTGGTTTATCTTTGGTTGACTTTAAGTGTTGAGAGAAAATAAGCAGAGACGCTCTGACATCTTTTCACAGCAAAAGAGGTCAGGAAACAACCCACAGTATGGAAAGTTTGTTTATACTGCCGATTGTGGATGGGCTACGTGCTAGCTCCTTTCACATTTGGAGAAAATAAAAGGCAAATGACTATTTAACTGTTTTGTTGTAAGAGAATAGATTGTTTGATTTAACATATTCACACATGTATTCACATTTTGGAATGACATGAACAAACTTCTGAATCATAAAAGATGCCAAACTGCAAAATCCCTAGTGGAGTTTTAGCCAGTGTACCATAGGATCTTTTCAACCAGTGTGTTGAATACCCAAAAATGTTGAAAAACACTGCAATAGCTGAAGCATTCTTCCTTTTTCATAAATCTTTTTGTAAAATTGATGGCTGCGCCCCTGCACAAATGTACCATGTTAGATTTCAAGTTATAATCAGACTGTATAATTAATACAAGCTATACCACTTTATTTTAGTTCATTACTCATTCAGTTCTTAGTCCCCATTCATTGTCGTAAATGTGTATACGCTTTTTTTGTTGTAAAAAGTCTAGATACTATTTTCTGGCAATCATCAAAAGAAATTGTGCAGCTAAACTGAACAGAGTAATACATGTAACTAGTAACAAATAACACTGGAAGTGAAAAAATATTACCATGGAGTCCACAGAGCCCACTGTATGTTTTTATTGTGTTTTGTAGAGCTTCAGGCACTTGGCTGCCTTTGCACATTGAGAGGGGGGTGAGTTTTATCCATACCATTTTTATATTGCCTCTCAACTCATACTTTCCATTACACCAAATCTGATTTATTTTTCTCCACTTCTTCCACCTTCAGATATCCTTGGGGCCCTCTTCCGACCTCCATATTTATAGTATTATCTTCTTACAGGGGGTTACCAAGGTAAGAGAATCATTTTAGTGTCTTAGATGGTCTCTGCAGTGTATATTAGATCTACATTCCACTTTTTTGGGTAAATCTTGTGGCTCCAGGTGCAACATCCATCATGTCGGTGATCAGGAAGGAGATGGAAAAATACCGGGATATTGATGAAGACGAGCTGCTGAAGAAACTGTCAGAGGAGGAGCTACAGAGATTAGAGGACGAACTAGAAGAGCTGGATCCTGATGTGAGTAAGAAATAAGGAAATAATATTTTACAGTGCATGAAGTAAGTTGAGTTGTTATTTTGTGAAAGAAGGGAACTGGTTATTTAAAGCCTGTCAAACTGTGTCAGGCGAAAGATGTTTTAATTCCCCTAAAGCCCCTTAATAATGAATGGCAGTAGCGTAAATAGTTTCTGTACTATTAGTGCAGTGGCAGCTGATATGTCATTTGACCCTAATTCTCTATACGTTTACCACCAGAACAAATCTTTAGAAATAGCAATATGGTAACTAGATATTTCTGTTATCACTTTTTAAGTTTATTTAGACAATTAATTTAAACTATAAACATTTATACCACGGTCCTGTGAGAATACTGCATAACGCACAAGTAGTCCGGCAACAGTTAAATCACATTCTATATCACTGCTCTGCTGCCATCACCATAGCAACGGATACACAAATGATCAGTTGCTCTGAGTAGAATGTAGGGACTAGTTTAATTTAAAACACATAGATATTTTAAACATTTACAGACAATGGTCAGGCTTTTCACATTTACAGGTGGGACATTGTAGCCATGATATAAGTTTTGCTGTGCGTCGTGGTGTTCTGCAGAAAAAAACCTCAAACTAAAACTGCATAACACACTGCTCCTTGTTGTTTAACGCTTACATATTGAACACGAACATTGTCTGAGAGAATGTGCTATATTACACACTCCAAACCAAACATTTTCAAATCGGTCAAAGATCAAGATGAAAAATATTTAAAATGGACATTAAATAATAAAATTAACATACCAAATTGATTAAAAATACTGAAACTAAAATTATACAACACAATAAGTACATGTTTTGTGCGTTATTCAGTAGTGTAGATGTGTCCAATGCAGAACTCATAACCACTGGTAGTAATATCTTTTGTCTGGATGCCCACTCACTCTGAAGAGTCTGGAATCCCCCCCAGTGCCAACAGGATGAGTGGGAGAAAGCGGGACTAGTGCATGTGTTAGCTCATAGTATATGTGTTCCTGATGCCAGCACTGAGTGGGGCTGGTGGAGACCCTAGTGACGTGTGTACAATAAATCCAGCTGTGCCCTGTTTGTGTGTGTTTATGGGCTATGCATACTGTATTTCACAACAGCTAAGTGCCCATTTCGTTTAGAGCATCATGAACCTTTTTGGCAGAGCGGCCCACATCACTTCCAGTAAGCCTCTGAAAACAGTCCAGTCATTCAGAACAGAACATTCAGCTGCTGTTGTTTAAGATGGGTTCAGTCATAGCTGGATTTAGCATCATCCACTAGACTCACTTGGAGTGCTTGGGTTTGTCTTAGTTTTTCACTGCCCCTCTAGGAGTGTAGTTATTTTGTTTCAACCACGTATTGCCTTGATGAATGTATTTGTACATTTATGAGTCTAATTAGGGCTGTGCAATTCAGGGATCCAGTATTTTCAAATCTTTAAGGATCGATCAGCTCAGGGCTTTTTAAATGAGAAGTCTAAGGCTAATACTGTCATTAATAGTATATTGTTTGGAGTGGGATATATTTTTTTTATTAAAAGCATGTATTCTAGTTTAAATTTAAGAAATTAAAACTGATAGGAAAATAAATGTAAAAACCATAATGCTAACCATTATTGAAAACCATAGTCCTAAATATTGCTTGGCTAGTACAATAGCATAGATTTCTGTCAGAGAGGCGAGAGTCAGAGAGTGTCTTGTGTTAAAAATAACATGGTGGCAGTGTTATCTGGAGTAGAGATAGAGTAACTATGTGACATGAAACGTTTGTATTCTGGGCTTTGCTAATAATAACTCATATACTGTTATACTGAACATTTAACAACCGCCACTGAAATGATCAACATGACCCAAAGATTCTGCTGCAAAAAACATCTTTACTTTACTTTCTTACTTGTTTTTTTAAAACAATGTTTAAAATAAATTATTTGGGAAATACAAAAACAAACTTGGACATATAAATGTTGTCTTGAGAGTGTTGAGTGAACAGATAAGATTTTGAAGCTATATGTGGCACTTTTTAGAGCTGAGCATTGTAACAGGCTTATAACAGACAGCACCTGCAGAAAATGTGGATAGTATGAATTTAATGTAGGTGAAGCAACCAACCCGGGGTATGGGGATACTAGGGGTTCTCTGAGCGGTTTCAGGTTATAAATTATATTAAAATATAATTTTTTTTTTTTATTTTTTTTTGGGCACCAATAAAATTAAAACAAATATATAATAGTAAATGACAATATGTTAAAAAGGATATTTTCTTTGAGTTAGGGGATACTTGGAGTGTGAGACAAAGCTTTGGCGGGAGTCAAGTTGGGAGCCACTGTTTTAATCAGCTATGAAATGCTGACTTATATTTCAAAATATAAAATAGGAAAAAACAAACAAATAGTTTTTCAAAGCTGTTCATTTTTTCCTAGAATGCCTTGCTGCCAGCTGGGTTACGGCAAAAAGACCAGACGAAGAAAGCTCCCACAGGAACATTTCAGAGAGACAATCTTTTGGCTCATCTGGAGAAACAGGCCAAAGAGCATCCAGACAGAGAGGACCTGGTGCCCTTCACTGGGGAGAAAAGAGGTGCGACCATCAGAACGACTCAAATACTATATGCCAGTGTGTGGGAATCTAAAATATTCATATTTTTGTAGTTTTGAAAAATCTCTTTCAAATTCAGACAAAATTTCCACATTTAGGCACAATTTTGCAGTATTTAATTGCATGTCACCAGCTGAATAATATTTTGACAACAACTGCACACAATGTCACCAAGTAATGCCTCACTATACAGTTTCAATTTGGACCTGCCACATTTTTAAATGTGGCAGGAAGAGTTTATTAAATGAATGTCTAAAACTTAAAAGATAATGTGGCTTCCATAATAATGATGGATTACAAGAAGTGGGAGTGAGAAAGACAGCTCATTAAAAAGTTAAAAAGTTCTTCTAACAAAATATATTATATTATTTTGCAAAACAAATATTATAGTATATAGCCTATAGCATAGCCTTTAATGTTTTCTAGTCAATATAAATGCTATTTACATCATGCATTTTATTTTAAGAACAGCTAAATGGGGCAAAATGACAGTTTAATACAACATCTATGCATCTTAAAAAGCATTTTGTTGGTTAATAATTTATATAGAAAGTACTTCATCCAATCAAGCACAGTGATCGCTAATATTCATGGGAAAACAATTGCCCAGACAGTAGGCCTGTCACATTAACACATTTTGAAGTGCATTATATTGCTGAAATAAATCCAGATTGAGCTGGTTCATTCTAAATGAGAGTTCAAACTGACTCATGGTTCAAAATCAGGTACATACCCTTTAATAACTTTTAGTCTATTTTATAATAATGTAGTTTCCATCTTCCCCATAAATTAGGCTTTATTTATGTCTATCACAAATGAAAGTGGAGCCATGTGGTGTGGAGAGCGTCAACTCTCTCTCCTGTGTCTAAATATGTCTTACAAATACTCTCCCCAAATCAGAGGCATCCGGTGCCAGGGCATGATAATAGACAGTGGTCAAATGTGGGAAGTGTTCAGACCATGTAACTCTTATGTAACAGGGCAATGCTAACAGAAGCTGGGGATTTACTATGTACTTTTACAATTCAAGCTTTGCCTGCCACTCTTCTAATGTATATTTGTGTGTTAATGGGTTGAACAGGGAAAGCCTGGGTTCCAAAGAAAATAGTGGACCCCATCATAGAGTCTGTGGAGCTGGAGCCAGAGCTGGAGGAGGCCCTCGCAAGTGCTACGGATGCAGAACTATGTGACATTGCAGGTAAAAACTACAGAATATACAGTCTAATTTGCATTTATACTACATAGATTGTGGTAAATCAGTGTACAATATATTACCAATACGTATGTTTGTTTGTTTGTTTTAGGGTTGTCAAAAAAGTTGATACCCAAATACTGATGCAAAAACTAGAATTCATTTAAGAAGTTATCAATACCAAATAACATTATTTACACACAAAATTTGATCTTTCATTAATATTTTTTATGATTTTGAATCTATTTCAGAACTACTGTAATTCTGCATGGTGATATTAAAGAAACTTCTATTTTATTTGGTGTTGACATTCTGATGTATAGAAACAATGTTTTACTATATTTGTGGTATTGAAATCTGTATCAAGCATCAAGTATTTTTCTTATTATCAAAATTAAGTGTAATTAGTAACATGATAACACTACAGTCTATTAGATTTTACACATTATGAAGTGAACAACTTTCCATTATTGCATATATAGCATAAATAACCAATCATTGTCCACTGTTTATCCCTATATCACATTTATAATTGCAAGTATTAAGTATTAAAATCCTCTCAACAGCTCTTAATGTTAAATTCACCTTCTCCATGTGATCTAAACTGCTGTACATGTCCTCCAGCTTCACCTCCACCCTCCTTCACTGCTTCATACCATCCCCCCTCCTGTGTTTGGTAGCACCACTCTGGTATCAGCTCTGCACATCAACTGCTCCACTTGCATGCCTAGCCTTGGTCATCCTGTCTGCTCCACACTTGCATGTACACCTCCAACTTGCATGTAACTGAAATATTAAATACTAGTATGTGCATGAGAAAGGATTATAATTATACAAAATGTTAAAACTATGATTCAGCACGAATCAAGGAAAGTTGAATTCTTAAAGGGTCCATATTACAACATTTTCTGATCTATGTTATGTTATTTCCTCATCAAAAACATTCTGGGAGTTATATTTTGTTTCATTCACCCGTGTTCAGACAAACTCATATTTAGAGTTCTTTTCTCAAGCAGAAAACTCTGTTTCACCTTGCGATGTTATGTGAAAATACAGAAAGCGCCAATTTTTACTATACAAAAGGTAAAAAGTAGCTTTTAATTTGAAAACTATCCCTTCATGACATCACAAGGTGGAACAGAGCATTTGAGCTTTGGAGATGTAGACAGACTAATAGTAAAGGGTTATTCAAACATATGTGAATGATATAAAATACAACTCCTGGTATATTTTTGACGCGGTAACAACATTCTGACATTGCTTAAAGCTCACAAGAGTCAATTTTGCGTAATATAGGACCTTTAAAAATGTTATTAGATGTAGCATGATAGCTTTAATTGTAAACAAACTGCTTGTGTAACTCGTATTATAGTTGTATTAGCAAAAATCATTTGCATGTAGGGGAGAACATTTGTTATTTCAATTGCCCACAAATTAGTAGCTGATGATGATTTGAAATAGATGTATTGCTTGCTCAAATGTTGGTGGTCTTTCTCTGTACAGAAGCTTTGTTTTCATTAATATTGCATTAGGTCCACAACATTGTAATTTTCTCTTTCTTGCAGCCATCCTGGGCATGCACACTCTAATGAGTAATCAGCAATACTACGAAGCCCTGGCCAGCAGCACCATTGTGAATAAACAAGGACTGAACAGTATGTATTGGTGTATGATTGAAAACACATATATTCAATCTTATATATGGCGATTGTGTGTAGCCCTTGCCCAAAACAGGGTAACATTTTGTGGACTGTAGGGCAGCGTGTTTTTCTTCTGGGGTTGTCTTTGCCGATCATATAAATCTTCACATATACAGGAGAGTACACTGGTTTGTGAAGCCAAGTATTTTAAGCATAAAGTATACAGCTTGTTGAAATGGTAAAACTAGGCTGTCTTAACATCAAAAGTATTGGGAATTACATTGCGTCCACTTAATACAAGAGTTTCTGAGAACCCATTCTTTAGATAGAGTAATTGTGAATTGAAATAGTGAGCCCTATCACACACATCAGGTTTTAATGAGGCATTGGTTTACGCAGCACAGTGACTATAGGACTAGTTGTGGTCTAAACAGGGAGAGCAACAGGACCAGTTCATGTAAACATTGGCAGATGACGTTAACAGAAACATTGATGTACAGAACACTTTGTCTGGATTATCTAAACATGTTTTACAGCTTTATCCAGTAACTGTGTGTACCCTGTTTTACAAGTAGGCGCAAGAGGCAGTACTTATATTCTCACATGCCTTTTTATTTTTATTAAGATTTTGCCCATTATAAACGTTTTGTTATTATTATTATTATTATTTTTTTTTTTTATTTTTATTTTTGTTATTCCTACATTGTCTTTTAAAGGTGCACTAGGTAACTTTTCTTGTGGTCTATCGTCGTCATGAAAATGCCGTTGACTGAAATGTTTCACTGTATGGCATTAAACTTATCTGTCCATAGTCATACCAGCATGTCAAAGCCCAGAAAGGCTGGGCCTGGTTAGTACTTGGATGGGAGACCGTTGGGAAAATCAGGTGCCACAGTGGGGCGCCAGTGGCAAAAAACTGTTGTTGTGTCCTTAGGTAAGACACCTCTGCCCCTGGGCAGCTGTGGCTACACCAGTACCACCACCGAGTGTGTAGTGAATGAATAATGCATTGTAAAGTGCTTGGGGTGTCAGGAACGGCACTATATAAATCCAGTGTATTATTATTATTTTGCATTTATTTATGTTAAAAAATACTTTGAAAAACATGCATTCTTTACTGTGAAAGAGCGAAACTCTTCACAGATCTTGCCTGTAAATAGCACCAGGAGTCACTTGCTTGTCTCTGGCCGTGGAATTCAGAGTAATGAGGGGAAAAAAGCACCAATGCCATAGCAATTAACAATTCAAAACAAAATAATCTATCTTCTGAATGGTCAAATGCCTATAAGGAAGTCAAAACATTACTAGTGATAGAAGTTAAAGCCATACCGTGGAACATTAAGGTAAAGCAACATGGAGACAACATGTGGCGGACTCAACTGGAGTGTTATTACTGGGTTTCAGATGACATCACAACAATCTATAGTCCTATATTATTTAATGGGGACAGACAAAATTAATAGTTTTAAAATGCAGATTTTTATTGTAATTCAAGGAGTTCTTGGGTCAAGTCATTTATAGAAATGATCAAGTCTAACATTTGTGAATTTACCTTGGCCCCCATCTGAGAGTATGATCACTTTCTAGAATCTGAAAACCACCAACAGTTATTAACTGGTTATTGGGAGTCCTAATAATAATGATTAGTAGAACTAATGAGACTACTAAATATTTTGCTTCTATCTGACTAACAGTAATGTGTATGTAGGTGTGATCCAGTGCACTCAATATAAACCTGTCCCAGACGAGGAGCCCAACTCGACTGATGTGGAAGAGACTTTGATGAGAGTGAAGAGGAACGACCCTGAGCTAGTGGAGGTCAACCTCAACAACATCAGGGTAAGTGGCACAACATGAGGCTTCAAAATAGCACTAATAACCTTATATACATTATGTTATTATTATTCTGTTTCTTTACCCAGAATATCCCTATCCCGACACTCAAGGCCTATGCTGAGGCACTGATGAAGAACACTGTAGTCGAGAGGTTTAGCATTGTCGGTACCAGGAGTAATGACCCAGTAGCATTTGTAGGTCACACAGTTAATACATGCTAACCAATATACAAAGCTAAGAATTTTATTAACTCAAATGTGTGTGTGTGTGTGTGTGTGTGTTTTCCAGGCACTTGCAGAAATGCTACGAGTAAACACTACCCTAAAAAGCCTCAATGTGGAATCAAACTTCATCACAGGGGCTGGGATCATGACACTAGTCGAGTCACTGCAGTTCAATACAACACTACAGGAGCTTAAGATAGACAATCAGGTAAATGCTGTTTTAATTTGACTTCAACTTTCAAGAGTAGCTGCCCCATCTGCCTCCATGCAACACCTGAATTCTTATCAACTGGTCACAGTTGATAAGAATTCAACTGTGACCAGTATAAATATGAATTTTGTCACTCATCCAAATAGCTTCTTTTGTGCTGGTGCGGCTCTGGTAAGGCTTAAAGGTCCTATATTTCGCAAAATTGTCTTTTGTGAGCTTTAAGCCATATTAGAATGCTGCAAATCTTGGGATGTCATGAAGCAGTAGTTTTAGCAGCTATATTTTACCTTTTGTTCAGTAGAGATTGACAATTCCAGGTCTGAAATTATCCAACATGATTCTAGTGAAGGTTTGCAGAGTTTAAAAACACAGTGGAACACTTCCTGTATTACCACATGACATCACAAGGTGGAACAGAGTGTTTTCTCTCAAAGAGAAAACACTCTGTTTGAGACCACAGCCTAAATATGCAGGGTTTGTGTGTTAAACATGTGAATGAAACAAAATACAACTCCATGTATATTTGTGATGAGGAAACAACATAATAACGGATCAGAAAATAGTGTAATTTAGGCCCTTTAACTATGTCTCTGACGAGAGGATTTAATTTACGGTAAACAATTGTTTGTTAAATCCTTTGGACCCTACCTGGACGACAGGGGGAATACACACAATACCCATTTATGTGCATTTTGTAACAATCCAAGTATTCTGTCACATTATGTAATTGTACATGTGTATTCTTTTTTTCTTTCTCACACCAGAGCCAACCATTAGGTAACAAGGTGGAGATGGAGATCGCTGCCATGCTGGAGAAAAACACTACTTTGTTAAAGTTTGGCTATCACTTCACTCAACAGGGCCCTCGCCTCAGAGGATCCAATGCTATGATGAACAACAATGACTTGGGTACGTAGTTCTACTTTTGTACAAAACGCATATTATGATCTTATTCACTCCAGATATCCATATATAGTATTGGTTGTAATGTATTTGACTTTTATTAAGTTGGACTCTCGGTCTTCACTACATCTTGTTGAGTGCACCCTAATCAGCTTTTCACAGAAGAACAGCAGTGATCTCATCGGTTTGTAACTTTTGTTTTGAGCCAGAAAACCCAGCCAAAGACAACAAAACAGTGCCTTCTCCACTCATGACATCAGCACTTAGAGGGGGGAATAGCTGGGCTTATAAATGGCAGAATAAAGTGAGGTAATGTGTCTTATCTTGGATGCATCCTGATTTGTCTTTCGTCGTTTAAAGCCCGGGTCGTCAGGTCAGAGTCAGATGGCTCCATCACGTTCACTCTGTCTGTTCCGGAGCTGGAGAAAGCCTTTGGAAAAAAGTTCAAGTCTAAAACTAAGTACAAAAAAATATTCTGATATAACTTTTTGTTCTCTCTTTCTGCCAACATCTTGAGCTGGATCTGCTGCCACCTTCAGCCCTGTCAGATTACTGTTTCTCCTCAAAGCACAATGATACAGATTTTCTCTCTTTTTTACACCATCTGTTCTTTCTGAGCATCTGGGTGACTCTTGTGCCAAGAAGCAGGGTTTTTTTTTGTTTTGTTTTAACTCAGAATTATACATATATTATATTTACATAAAAGGCAAAATTTAAACAATACAAGAGATATACATCAGACTGAAACTCGCATTTTTAAACAAGTATTAGTTTCAAAGTAATAACCTAACCTAAGTATATAACGTATGCCATTAGTTGATTGCTCTGGTTACCTCAAGAAAAGTAAAGAAAATGTTGTTATTATAATTGTAATATTAATATTACATTCAAATATAAGTTATTATTTGTTTATGTTTAAAGAACAGCTCCCAAAATGGATCCAAGTATTTTGTAGAGCTCCAGCCACAAAGAGGGACACATGCATCTGAATAAGCTTCGATTGCAGGATTAGGGCCTTGGCAGTTGTGTGTTTTCACTGTTTGAATCATTTGTTGGCCTGAGCGTCCACTATTCTTTTAAGACTTTAATTATTTCAACCATCTAATCTAGTACAGTGCTGCATATTTCTTCTCTGCACTATATTCTCCTGTCATCTTACAAAATTAAATGTCAACAATGTGGATTGTACTAATGACCCAAATATTTCTTTGTATTTTCTTTGCAGTAAGAAAGAGAAGGCTTGAGGGAGGACCCATTTTTCCCAAATGTCGGACAAATGTTTAAAAATCAGGACTCCAGACCTGTACCACCTCTTTCCAAATGTTTCAAACTCTCCAGGTTTCTGATGACTTACCAACGGTGCCTTAAACGTTGTCTTTAAGTGTAGCACACAGAAGTGTTGTATTTGTGTATTGTGCAGTGTTCATTTAGTCGACTTAAGTGTCATTGTTTGAGTTATTTTAATGGAGCGAAAACTTGACTTATTGCCTGTGACATAGCAGGGTTTATTCTCCATTAAACAATCACAATGTTCACACAGCCTCATTAAAAGTATTTCAACTCTAGAATATGCTGTATTGTGCCTTTTGGATGTGTGCCACAAACTGCACACACAGGTGTATTTATTTGTAGACATATAAACATTAAGTAAAAACTAAATCTACAATACTATAGACTACAATAGAAAACATTAAAAATAGAATCACTTGAGTTTCATCACGTGTAAGATGTGCTGTTTATCCTCAAATTGTATATCAACCACAAGAGTTGATATGGGCGTTGTTCTTAAAACAAGTTTGTTGTGTTAATTTACTGGAGCTAAATGTGTGCTGCTTTTGTTGTCACAATCAGCTAGGTCTAATGCAATCAACTGCATGTTTGGAGTTGTGGTTTAAAATACTCATGGGTAATATATTAAAATGAACATTGTGCATTTAAGTGTTAAACAAAGGTAATTTTATCATCTTTATTTTTCTAGGTACTCTCAATACAAAATGAGCAAATATTTGCTCAAATGACAGTCCAAGTATGCAGTTTGAGAGACAGTACTTCTGATGCATGACTAAGGATTATATTGTAACATATCCTTGATTTATTGTCACTGCTTGTGTTTTACATGTGTTGTTTAAAATGAATATAGAGGATGTAAACATTTGTAAGCAATAAATGGAGGTTTGCTTGATCCATGTTCTCCTGTCTTGTGTCTGTCTACAAGACAGTGCTTCAAGTGTCCTCCACTAAGCTTCAACAGTGACACCCCCTGGCTAGATGTGGACATTGAAAAGTTTTGTCAGTTATGAAAGGCATTCACTTTTTTCTAGCTATATGTATAGAATGGAACAGCTGCAGTGTCCCACTTAAAGTGAAGAATAAAAGCATATACAAGCGCATTATTTTGTGATCAAGATTTCCCTTTATTTATTCTCAGGCAAAATCATAAAGATAACCAACCCTTTATTGCTCATGGCATTTTATTTCATAACGTGACTTTCCGTCAACCAACGTACATGATCTTTGAATTATTGTGTGTGACAAAAAGACCAGTTTTAAACATTACATGTAACATAGTAGGTTATAAATAAAAGAATCATAAGTGACTTGATCTTCCAGTAATTGTATATTTAGTAAAGTGTGACACTGAGAGTTCTGGCTTTATGGCTGAAATCTGTTGGCTATGTACTGTGGTGCAAACTACAGCACAGTTGTCTAATTCATTTCTATTGAATCAACAAAACAAAACAAAGCAAACCTATAAATACAATACGCATACATATTTAATCCTTGTTCTTATACATACAACAACTGTGGAAACACACTCAAACTCAAAGCATTATTGCCTTATATTTTACATGATACAAAACAATATCAGGGAGAGTGACTTTACATACTCACACAACAGACATGTCAAGACATATGGCATGCAAGACACTGAAGGTGGCGGAGTAAAAAGTACTGCTACACACTACTACACAACACGGGTAGGGTCCACTAGTCCGAGGGTCCACTAGTCCGAGCTAACCTTAACCAGACCTTGACCCCTTGTCTAAACCTAACCCTAACCCTAACCCTAACCCTAACCAGACTTGGACCCCTTGCCTAAACCTAACCCTAATCCTAACCTTAACCAGACTTTGAAAGAAAAAAAAAAGTGGATTGGGGTTTGACCCTCGGACTAGTGGACCCTCGGACTAGTGGGTAGTTTCCCACAACACTGACGTGAGGCTTCAGACAGTGTGCTAGGGAGAGAGACAACACTATATACAGTACAACAAAGAAAGGGGTACTGCGTGTGCAAAACCTCAACAACATCATGACAAAACACAAGATTACGGTAACTTTTAAAATATGGCTTATCGAGTTATCACATTATCTTTTATTATTTTAGACACACATTAAGTATTATAATAGTAAATGATTGTTTGCCCTGCTTGAGGCATATTAGCTATATTTATGTACAAACCAAGTGAAAAGCTTAATTTATATTTTTATGCATTTTTATAGCTGTGCAGCAATCAAGAGGGTAAAGGACTTTAAATATCTCAGGCTACAACATGTATTTAGTCCCTCTGCTTGCTGTTAGCATTTAGCTAACATCTACCTGGCTCCTGAGTTAGCCTGGCTAGCCTAATCTAATGGTAATATTTGTACTACTGGCTCAAATCTGTCTCGTATGGCCTTTTGTTGAAGTCTGATTGGTGACAGTCTTTAACTACATGGATATCTCTACCCTCTCGGTTAGACAAAAGCAAGATGGACAAACATGGGATAAAAATTAAATCAATTTTAATTATATACTCACACAATTTTATCAGTGTGACAAAAAATTAATTGGGATTTTCAGTAGTTTCAACAACTGTTTAGTTTGTTTAACCGACAGGGGAGATAAGTGTCAAAAAGCCCACCTTAGTGTAGACAGATTCAAACATAACGTCATCTGT
This sequence comes from Taenioides sp. WSHXM2023, assembly GCA_029959045.1. Taxonomy (NCBI): domain Eukaryota; kingdom Metazoa; phylum Chordata; class Actinopteri; order Gobiiformes; family Gobiidae; genus Taenioides; species Taenioides sp. WSHXM2023. The sequence continues at coordinate 15,953,082 of CM057090.1, forward strand.
CATGTACAAAGAGAACACTCATTTGAGCCACCCAGTAACTTTTTCTTGGAGGGGGCCTGGCAGGTACTTGACTACGGTGTCCATGATGCTCTCCTCCTCCTCTTCATCTCCGCAGCCTTTAGGGACAGCCTGTTTAGGTCGAGTCAAGCTCCCGGCGGCCGGCTCCTCTACTGCTGCAGCAGCCTCTGCCTCGGCTTCCTCGCGCTTTTTCAAACCGTACTGTACAGGCAAGGGGATAAAATTAATACCTTTATGGATTCTCATAAATCAGTTTATTAATGAAACTATTAAATAAATATTGTAATAAGTGTAAATACAAATTATACAATATGCTAACCTAATCCAACCATACTGTCTGGCACATTAGGAGGATCCTCCCTCTCTTTTTAAATTAGTTTTTTGTTGTTCAAGACTCCTGCTGCATTATCAAGAGACAAAATGAAGAGGTTTGTCTATTTTTAGATTTTGATGGTCGTTCATACAGGAGATAGGACAGCTTTCATATCTACTTAACAGTAACTGTATTGGACAGTGCAACATCACTACTGGAGCACGAGTTTCTTTTTGTTCCTTGTTTATTTGCAGTTCTTGTAGTGTTTGCGCACCTTATCTCTGATGCCTTGCCTCATGGACTCTCTCTCTGCCTCCATTTTGGCGTATTTGGCCTTCCTCTCCTCCTCCTGCTGCCTCAGTGCCTCCTGTCTCTCCTCTTCTTTCTTGGCTGCGTCGGGGTCCTCCTCCTTCTCCTCTCCTCCCAGCATCTTCCCCACATCAGGAGGGCCACCTTGGAGAGGAAAGGAAAGGTCAGAGTGAAGAACATAGCAGATAAAAACACATGAATCTTACACTTTAAAATCATGCACTTCAAAAATGACTTGATTTCAAAAGTTGTGACTCTGTTCGATTTTATTGCTTATATGACCTTGAGTCTAGATTATTTCTTTTATTTATGTGTTTCATGGCATTTGTGGCTGTGAATTCAGACTAACGTCTGAAAATAAGTAAGTTGTACATAGGGAAAAACATCTTGAACCGGTCATTATACTCTATTTAAGTAATTTCGGCAGATTTAAAATTGAGTGATCAGGAAATATATAACAAAGACAATTAAAATGAATAACACAGATTATCTGTGCAACTGTTTGTGGGTGGAATATATTAAGCAGTAAGTCAACATTTTGTCCTCAAAGTTGTTGATGTGTTTGTGAATCTGACAAAAGCCTTGGCAACTTAGTGATCTCCTCGCCAAAGATGCGGCTCGTGTGGGGTGTTCTCAGCTCTGGTCAGTATCTGTTGAGACAGGTGATGCGTGCTGGGTGCAAGGGCCAGTCTGAAACTAGGTATTTCATATATTGGGCAGGTCTTCATAGTGTGCCTGGTTTTATAAAGACTAAAATAAAAAAATATTATGGAGTAGGGCTGGTTCCAGGTTTTGACTGCCAGCACATGTCATCATTCCGAACATTATATAATAAAACTAGAAAAGCACTCAGAGAGCGCAGACCTCCGCCAAGCAGCTCAGTTTTCAAAGTGATCCAGAATCCAGGATTTCTTCTGGATCATCACCAAATCTAATCATCTGTTGGATTTACCATTAGGAACATTTCCTGAAAATTTCATCAAGATCCGTCCATAACTTTTTGAGTTATCTTGCTAACTAACAAACAAACAAACAAACAAACAAACAAACAGACAAACTCAGGCAAAAACATAACCTCCTTGGCGGAGGTAAAAAGAATCAAGATTTAAATTTCATTAATTGCTTCATAGATTATGGGTAGATTATTTGCACAAAATGGCATTTGGGGATTAAACTATTAAGATGCCAGTGATAAGATAACTAGAAAGCACCCGTCAGAGTGAGTCTAATTATGCATGTTGTTCCAGTTAGTGCCATCCATTCAAGACGAGAGGAGGATAGGAAGATGAAAGACAGTGACAAATTAGAAGGAAGATAAAATATGTCCAGAAAATTCAGTCTGACGGAACAGGGGATGACAACAGAGAAAAATTAAGTGCAATGGCAGAGGACGTAGCATCTGAGGAGATACACAAACCGATACACAAAAGACTGTGGAGTCTGCAGCCGCCTGTGGCTCTGTTGTGATTTCACTTATCAGCATAAAACCAACTAAGTGCTGCAAATGCAGAGTGGAAAGAAATGAGCAAACACGGATGAAATAAGAAGGTATAATTACTAAAGTATAAAGGGGCACTAGGAGCATTTGTTTTAAGTAAAAAAAAACAAACAAATGGTTTTGAACGAAACAAAACTCTGTGAAACAGCATAAACGTTAAACATACATGGATAAACGGATAAAATGCACTTTGTTTTTCATTTGGACAGTAATACAGAGTGAGCGTGAAGTACTCGTTTTGTGTATGCTTCGCTTCCAATATACTGTTAGATTTGTTCACTACTTATTTGTGTGCACGGGACGTGCATGACTTGTGTCTTGGGTAAGAGTTTACAAAAGGATAACTGAGTGCACTTATGTCACCAGCTTGGGCCTAATTACAGACTGATGCTGATACTGATGCTGACTCTTGCGTCATTGGAAATGGCATCATTCTTCCAACCAATACTGAAGGTGAAGGAGGAAATTCTGGGTCTTGGGTACAAATCATGTTGGTGAGCTATGATAGCTACACGATTTAATGATTCTTATAGTCGGATCAGTATTTTGTGTCATAATTTGATATGTTTTGGCTATATTCAGAACTGTATTCCAGGTATGAGAAAGTTGGTAGGACCCCCTCATCCTGATTTACAGTCTGGTGGACATGTTTCCGAATCTCGATGGCCTCCCTGATCCAACGTTTATACTTGTTGCTCTCTGACCTTAGCATCATCCCAATCGATTAGGTGGTTCTCCCTCGGTTGGAAATGGAGGACTTGAGCTCTTGTTGTTCTGCTTCTGCTTCTGACTCTCTTTCACTGGCCTTATCTGGTGTTAAATGCTCTTCCAGTTTCACCTATGTAAGTTTTGTTACATGGCAAAGTTAGTATTTCATTCAGGGTTGCATTTGTGTCCTTGGTCTATTCTGTCCTTGGGGTTTGATGTGTGGTTTGACTGGAGTGTTGATGTTGTTTTTATTTTCCAGTCAAACCACAGCTGACCAGACACATCACAGCAACATCGTGTGACAGTTCTGAGCAAAGCAGAGGAGTGCAGCTGAAACATGTCAAACGATGACACAAAAACACAGGTCTGTCTGACAATAAGAATCACTAAATTATGAATAACACCTAATGAATCTAATTGAACTATGATAGACACACACTTTTGGAGGGACCCTTTCCTACAATTGTAAACAGGCCTATTTATGAAGAATCCAACCCAGCTCAAGTGAATTGTTTTTGGTTTATTGTGGAAAAGAAAAGGAAGAATGTTCTAATACAGCTGTCGGAGTATGATTCATCACACGCCATAGCCAAAATAATAAAGAATTTTCTTACCAAAACAGAATGGTTTGATCTAAGAATTTTGTGTTATCTGGGGCTTATTGTTATCACTGACTTCTATTTGTTTAAACAGAAAAAAGATAATGGCACTTCTCTAATAGTTTCCATTTACACAGATCCCTTTTCTAAATCCAAAACATAAAAAGAAAAGGATAAAAACAATATGACCTTTACACTGAAACTCATTTGAGTTACATATTAGCATAGCATTGGTAATATTGCACTTTTGTTTCCTTGATAAATGTTAACAAGACTAGTGACATAAAAAAGATGTATTCCTTTGCCTATTAAAGTAACTCATACCTTTTATATTTCAATGGCGGATGTATTCTTGCACACAAAGCTCTATCTGCGAAAAGAGTTGGGGTTTGCATAATTTATTCTTCCTAGCTTACCGTCAAACATTTATGTCCTATACAACCTCTTGCTCTGAAGGAGGGGCTGAAGGTCGCTGGTGAAGTGAATTTGATTTGCGCTTGTGTGTGTCTATGTGTGTGTGTGTCTGCGTGTGTGTGAATGTCAGGGGCCATTCAACCGATGCAGACCAGGGCACTCTGTCAATCATATTAGTCTGCCTTTCAATGCAATTACAGGCACTTACAAAAGATGAAATGAGATGAGTGTTAGTCTGAAAATGTTGTGTTTTTCTAACTAAAAAGAGCCACTGTGTACGTGTAATTTTGCAGTTTTGCCTGCCACATTGAAAAGACAAGATACAATGCGGGAGCTGCAGTGAATTAGATTAAAATTTTAATATGTTTTGTTTCCCTTCCAGTCTGTCACAATGCTTTATCCGGGACTAGTCACTTGCTCCTAGAATCTATTTTAGGCTGAGCTGCTTTGCGTCGTCTTTCGTTTGAGCTTTTCCCTTCTGGGGTCGCAGAAAAATTTATGTCATATATATATATACATAGTGTGCAGTGATTTACATAGCGTTTGATGATTTACACCAGATGCCCTTCTCTTCATATCATGGTGTGGAAAAGAATATAGGTTTTATGCAATATAATATCTTAGAGAATGCTGTAGAGGTCATTCTGTAAAAACAATGTACAGCAAATACGTACATCTCTACACATCTTTTACAATTGCGAGATACAGCTTTAACAAAATATTACCATTAAACAGGTTGGTGTTCATATTACTATCAAATATAAAGAAACATACTGTAAAGAATATTTGCAGGTTTTGGCTCACTAAAGAAAGCATTTTTTCTTCGTCATAGTCATAGCCACGTATTATACATAATAATAGCTCTACCCTACTGGCACAGTGTTGTTTTAGATTTTATGTCTGTGTCTTTAGGTTGCAACACTGGCATTCCTCAATTATGGAACAAAGAAAGGTTGCCTCATCAGATAATATAGAATAGTTTTGTACATTTGTTGCACACACAAGCTAATGCCTCTGTAGTCAGTGAGCTTCTTATCTGAATAAATGTAGAGACTTTTTGGCACCCACCACAGTACATTGACTTTCCCATTGACAGACTGGTAACTGTTTTTGCTGATGTCGTCATGGTTCGACTGCTGCCTCAGGCTCCTGCAGCTTGATTGAGCTCCTCACCTTCAGACTGAAGTGTGCGTCACTTAACATTGTCATTTTCTGACAAACTATTTCAGCATTTAGGAGATTGGGAAGTGCTGAGTCGGCGCTAAAGCATTCAAGAGGAAAGGCAATCAGTGCAGAGAGAAAGTTTTATGGTGCCTAAATTTAAAGTCTGTTGGAAACAAAAGCACCAAACACTTTAAATTGGTACATTTGAGCATTAGCACAGTGAAGAAGGTGAGCTGAACTGAGCGTAACTGATTAGCAAATGACAAAGTGTATAATAGATTGATTATTCTTCTGACAAATCTTCTTTTCTTTTGTCATAGCAAATCACTTGTGTGGGGTGATTTGCATTTTGATTTGGCAAATGTTTTACGCTTTCTGACTCAACCTTTTCTACTCAGGACTACACTGGCTTGTGACTAGTAGCTTCACTAAAATGGAATCCTTGATATTTGATATTTTGAAACTCATATATTATAAATAATTTGAAGATAGTGGAACAGATTTTAAAAATATATGTTAAGAGAAAGCGGTTGCCCATTAGCTTTTTGATTTAGGACTATCGCTCTGCCGACAAGAGAGTATAATAGACTACTTTAAAAAGCCTTTCAGAAAATATATAGTACCCATTTGTTTTTAAAATTGACTTTGAACATCTATCATAAAGCGATTTGTCATTTGAATTGTAAACAGGAAGTGATCTCCTAAATAGTGATCACATGACCACTGCAGAAGCCGCAGACCATGGCAGGACACCCGACCTGCTGAATCACCCCTATTAAACATCAATTATTATTTTTTTTTTCCAAACCATCTGTAACTAAATAAGCCTTGGAGGATTCACTAATGCACTGACAGCATCCTCTTTCCACACACTTCCCACCAGACACTCAGCAAAAGGTAGTGCCACTCCATGAAACCAAATCTCCATGTATTATTTTTCTATCCACTCCCCAGTATATACCATCACACTATAGCACTGGCTTAGTTTCATATTTTACATTATATATCATTTCTAAGATCATGTTTATGCTTTGGTCTTTTTAACTGGGAGAAATACAGCTAAGCATGTGGTTTGGAGTTCAGTTTTTGAGGAAAAAATGTGAATTATTAAAAGTTTTGTTTATGTTTAGGAAATTAATATTTGTTATGTTCATTATAAGGCAAACAAAAATCTAAACTAAAATTGTGATCATTCAATATATCTGCAAGCTCTTGTTTACTTGAAAATACTCTATCTAGAAATGAATTACATCGGTTTGTAGAATACACCCCAAAACAGAGCCATACCAAGTGAATGTGATCAACTGAAGAAAGTATTGATGTATTGAATGACAGCTTCTAACAATCAGATTGATGAAATAGGCGATTGATTATTTAGCTAATTGTTTTGTTTTTAATTATAGCTATTCCCCAACGGTGCAATACAACCAGCCAATGTATTGTCAGCATTTTCCAATGAAATAGTCCTCAAGGCCCCAAAACCAAACAAAGCTTATTGTAGATACATTAACAGCCCTTCTTCTTGTTGTCTTACAGTGACAAACAGCCAGGCCCAGAAAGGTCTCACCCGCCCCATGCTACCACGATAATTAATCCCCTCTCTCCCCCATTTGTCCCGTATACAGTATTGATAAAACATTACCGCTTATACACACACAGAACACCCCGTGCTCTCAAATGAATTCCCAAAGTCCACAGTTGTGTTGTGCAATGGGATGCAGTGGAGAGTTGATTTAAGAATTCACAGCGCAGACATGAGCCCAGGCGCTATGCAGAGCGAGCCAACGCCGCCATCCCCTGCATCCCAATGAGGAGCTGTGAGGGGGCTTTGCTTGAGCACCACCACACAAGTGTAACTGCCAGCGACTTATCCATCCAGGCTACATGCAGCTGACCAGTGAGCGAGAGCCCCTGCAGCACTGAAGCAGATCTGTGTGACTAGTTTCCTCGGCCTCTCTGTCCTGAAGCCTGGAGCAAGACGGATATGTTTCAGAGCTATTATAGGCAGTAATTAGGGGGCCAAAGATTATGATAATGCCTAGATTTAAAGGCTAAAAAGTCTTTGTGCTTGAAATTCTCCACTTAAAACTCCTTTCTTTTCACTTTTTTTTCTCCTTCACAGGTCGCTGAAGGAAACCATCTGCCTCATTTTGTGCAGTAATTAACATTTTGAATGTCTTTACGTCAGATGCCCCTCCTGAAACAATGCTTTTCAATTTATCAGGACAAGCAGCACAAGAGCACTGCTGACGACTCTACTTGCTCCAAAACAGAAGAAAAATAATCTGTTATTGACAATGTAAGATTTTGACACTAAAATGAAAAAAATCAATGTTGTGGAAGCAGAAGAAATGTCTGGCAGAATATCTTTTGGTACAATAGCAGTTTAGTGGTCCCACAAGACTTCAATGCACCATAAACCACTTAAATTGCCTTTTACAGTTAGATGAAAAAGCCATGTCTTTGTTCCATTAGCTTATCTGAGTCCACAGGACAACTACACAGTAATAGTGTGCGTGCCTGGACGCAGCTCCCCTTTAAATCCTGTACACTGCAGTGCTGTTAAATCAACCCACAGCCCGGGCGGACCACTCACCTCCCAGCGCAGCTTTCATTACAAAATTCATGATGAAGCAGTTCTGTGCACTCCTCCTTCGGTCACGTTACAGGGGCAGACCTACGAACAAGGGGACAACACACAAAGCAGTGACTGCATCAGTAAGGATATGTAATTTCATCAGTTCAGTTTTTATTTTTCAGATTTACAAATGTTTATTTTGGACAGGCTTCCACATTAGAATTATCAAATACATATCTACACCAGATTCTGTAAGTTTTAATAGAGCAAAGAAAAGTGGGTTAGGTAAGGATTTTGCACTGTCCCATGTTACAACAAGGCACCTGTGTCCTTGATATACAACTACAGTCCACCGTGCTGCGCTTTATGCTGACACTGCCCACCTGCCTCATTAAAATAACTTGTGAAGAGAAATACACATGAAAAGGAGCATTTGCTTGGTGAATTGAGGCGATGACCTTCATTTGAGGGAATTAGGATATTAACATCTGTGGTCCCAGGACAGTTGGGGTTTTATTCAATAGAAGTTGTGGGACATTCACAGTAATGAAAAGCATCCTGGTGCAAGCTTATGACTCTATAACTGAATAGTCAAAGCTTGACAAAAACTCCTCAAAACTGCAGTGCATCTCCTGTTTTTCAGTTTGCCCTTAAAAGGCTCATATTGACTCATATTTTTGTGGCATTGCTTCCATTTCGATATCCAGAATCTATTTGCCTGACGTGAACCCATGCACTTCTTTCAGTGCAGCATATTCTAGCGCTCAAACTCCTGTCCTACTACACCTACGCAATACTTACTAGAAATAAACTAACCAAAGAAACCACTGAATACATCTATAGCTAATCATATGCGCGCCACACAAGTGCACCAAGCCACCCCGTCCCGTGCGGTTATCTTTGCTTCGTCCCGTGTGTGTTTACCTCGTCCGATCGCTGCTCCAAGTCCCTATTCCAACCAAAAAGCGCTTTGTCGCAGTGTTCCGGGCAGGCTCCTTGTTCTCATTCAGTGCGGAGAGAGAGAAAGCTGTAAGTTGTGAGTCTGCGAGAGGCGCTGCTGCTGCGTGCCTGCGATGCCGCTTGTGTCAAGAGCGCGGGCTGCAGCGGCGCGGGGAGGAGGAGAGGAGCACAGTGTTCCTACAGGACAAGCAGAGAAAGTGCACCACGAGGGAGGGCAGGGAGGAGGAAGAGGGGGATGAGGAGGAGGAGAAGGTGGTGGATGCACTCCGAGGGAAGAGGGGCCATCTTTTAAATGTCAATAAACCAAGGACTGTAAACAAAACAGGCGCACGAATGAGAAAGACAGAATAGCGCAGCAAACAGTGTTGCCTACCAACTTCAATATAGGTTAGACCTACTTTAAATAGACATTGGCTGACATTGTAGGCTATTGGTAAACATTGGTGAGGGTACAAATCTATTTCTTAAAATTTCTTAAAAGTTAAACAGTTCTGGTTTGGGTCACAGGTGAATATAGACCTAATATTTTATCACTTTTCATTGTCCCTCCAGTGTGACGTTAGCAGCAGGCTAGACTACAGATGTCTAAAATGTCTCTTATTTGCTTGATTGACATTAGTTATTACATAACCAAACATTTTAGAGACAACAACATGATTTTCACACTAAATGGCAATTCCCCAGCCAAAAATGCCCTGTAAAGCGTAGCCTATAACAACTCCAAAAACAGCCTCTCCCTTTATTAGAAATGGAGCTGCAGTTTAATTCAAATACTCTTCACATTGAGCACTTCAGCCTGTGTCTCTACCATCCATCGTCCTTGTTCTAAAATAGGCCTCTTCTCCCAGTGTGCGCACTTAAATGTCCTTGGGTTTTTTTTGTTTTTTTTTTCAAAGTAACATTGTGTAGTGGCAAGTGAGCAAGATAGCACGAAGCTCACAGTGGACCATGGGGAGCTTAACTGCTGTTTGCCCCATCAATTAATCACGACATGGGAGGCACTGTCCAGCCAGCACACTCACACTGCATCTATCTCACCGTTAACAGCACAGACACTTGGAGAGTGCACTTCCATGCCAACACTTAAGCCTTTCTGCTATATTTCTGTTTTGTATTATGCCTTAACCCCACAATGTCAGCATCATTTTATCCCACAATATATTTAGTTTACTTGTGATCTATAGACACTGGGCAAGCAGTACTAGTTATAGATTTACTTAATAAATGTAGTAGTAGCCCTGTCAAGATAACATATTTTGAAGTACAATATTGCTGTAGTAAATGTATACGATAAACGATACTGAAACTAATTTATACCACTGACACAATATCCCCAGATATGGTTAAAAAAGTGGTTAAAAAAGACAAGCTGCAATAAATGAACAGCAGAATGAAACACTTTAGTACATTTCATAGAAATGATTAATTCAACCTTCTGCGTCTCAAATCATACCATATAACCAAAAAATAACTATAAATTTCCAAGTAGTGCAAAGAAAATGTACAGACAGTCAATATTTACCCTAAAAATTGTTCCTTCTACCATATATTGAACAATAAGTAGTATTTATCAGGTCTTGAGTATATTTTTATTTCTCTTTCCACCATTTTGGTGGTTTTTGTATGACTGTGATTTTCTTTTTCATCTATGGGAGTATTACAACTCACATAAAATGTTGAGTAAATAAATAAATAAATAGATTCTGTGCGTAATGATGTAGCTAACACTGTAGTCACATTCATTTTTTTACAACACTGACGGTTATCCTCAAGATGAAGCCCTTTGTAAATGGTTAAAGTAAAAGGCATATTTCACATACATTGTAATAATATATGTGGCCTGTATATAAGTGTCAGGAGGCCCCCACGGACACATCCAACACACAGAATTGGCTTTTACTGACCCTGGGACTTTCCATACACGAGGGCTTTGTCCTCATTCTAGGATCGGTAGTTTTATATGTGTCCTGTGATTTATTCTTCTGTGTAGCACAAGGTCAGAATGGGAACTAAATTTGTTCATTTTGCCCTTCACCTGTAAAAAGATACTCATCATAGAGGGGCAACAGGAGAGACTACTGAGCCAAAGGAACTGCATGGTGAAAGTGTTGTATGTTTGTCTCTAATCCCTTATTATGTGAAAAAGGCTGCCTTTTGAAAACTGCATTAGCATTTTTTCTCAGATTATCTTGAGCAGAGCGGAGACCCATCAAACACGATCAACGCAGTGTAAGAAATGAAAAATCGTGCTGTGATGTCTCTGTCAATATTTCTTGTGTATTTGTATAACTTTATTTGATGTCTTCAAAAGCATTTTTTCTAATATAAATTGTCAAGAGGATATCTATACTTACAAAAAAACTTGTTTGTGCTGAAAGTGGAAAATGTATATATTAAAATATAAAATTATAATGTATTTTTCATAGTATCTAGCAGGCTGACACCAAACCTCTGGAAGGAGTGACCCCCTTTGGTACTGTAGGTTCTCGCAGAGTATTCCAACTTCCACCATGACATGCATTCATCTGCTGTACTGCACTTGGGGTCTCTTTAAATATAGTAAGGTGCATTCATTAATTTTACTTTTCCGGTTTTGTTAGTAAACATTGCAAATAGATGAGAGATATATTGAAAAATTAATAATATTGCAGTTGTTGTTTTGGAGATATGCAATATTGAGTTTAAATCTTCAATTTTGTAGTTTATAATTTTATGGTCCATCCACTTTTTGTGAAACGCTGAACCTCAGTCATGACTTATACGGGAATGTTTTGGCGTCATAATATCGTCTGGAAATGATTTTGTCATATTGTCAACCCTTAATTAATTAAAAAAAAGTGGATTATGTGACTGGAAAAGGTGTATCTGTATCAGCAGATGGTGCAAACCGAAAATCAAGAACCTATACATGCTATTTGCAGTTCACCTGAAAGGACAGCCCTGGCTTACTGAGCACCCAGACCTCAGTGCTCTCTCTGTTTGCTCTCTGATTGCAGAAGTCTCACTGCAGCGGCACAAAATGGGAGCAGTCTCAAATCCCATTCAATGTGATATAATGTGGAGGTAGCAGAATGTCAGCTAAAGCCACCGGGACACAGTCACTTTGAAGCTGTGCACTGGGCAAGATCATTCAAAGGCTGTGCCAGGTACGCAGTCCCTCTGGTTGTGGAAGCTTCATTAAACACAATTGTGCAAAAGCAGATTAAATATTTGGCTTTCATTTGACTATTATTCCAGGCGTTCCCCATGTTTGTATATTTGTTTCTTTTTAGGACTTATGCTACATTGGTGAAAATGTAACAGTGAGGACAGATCTCAATATTTGGTTTAAACGAAAATGAATATCAGTGCAATAATCGTATAATACTACTAATGCATGCAGTCTATAATTCTAAAGAACTAGTTTAAAATTGAGGAAAAGAAACCTATACTTTAGGTCAATGCTCAGATTATTTATATTTGTCTATTGTTAATGTCTCTGATATCACAGGATTTATCTACATGCAAAAACTTACCTGTCAGCCAGCCAATTTCTTTCACCAGGAGCAATTTAGATTCTACATTTCACCTGACATGTGACTTCAGATAGCTCATTATTTGAAGCATGTAATGCTTGAGGCAACATTACAGTATGATCAAATATGTGAGTGTGCAGACCATTGTTAGAAATCCTCCATCTTTCTTTAGAAGAGGGAAAAAAATATGCAATTATTAATGCTTTTACCCAGAGTGTTTCTACGTTCAGTACATCTTTCATATTCTATCTCCAGATTTATTTCTTTCCTGCTATGTCGCGCTGTATTTGTCACCATGAAGGCCTTGTGACGGCTGGCTGTGTAGAGTCGGAGGGAGGGAGGAGTGAGTGGTTAGCTTTGGATATTAGTCTTCTGTCCATCACCCCAGTCTCTGCACACAGGGGTCCCAGGAGAGAAGCAAGGGAGCGGAGAGGGCAGAGGGGGGAAGTGTGTGTGTGTGTGTGTGTGTGTGTGTGTGTGTGTGTGTGTGTGTGTGTGTGTGTGTGTGTGTGTGTGTGTGTGTGTGTGTGTGTGTGTGTGTGTGTGCGCGCGCCCATCAACCAGGAAAACACCTCTGAAGTCCCAGACTGAGGGGGGCGTGGACTGCTGCAATGCGTAAAGGCATCACGGCTCCAGAGATGGAAGAGAGAGAGGCAGTGATGGACAAACTGACCGCTCTGGGGTTAATGTCGTAGTTACTGCCCTGTGAAATAGCCCAGTTTGAAGAAGAGGAGGGCACTCTGGTTGTAAATAAACAACAGAATGTAATGTATCAGTAATTTCATAAAACTACACTTTCTAGACACCAACATATAAGTTGTATAGTTGCTGATCAAACCACGACATGACATATCATGCAAATCCAAAAAATCTATAAAATCGATCAATTTAAAAATCAATGGATATGCTTCCTTGTTTCTTTCATTATGTATCTTATTTTATGTATGATTTTAAGTATGAAATAGTAAAAATGTGCTCCGTTTGAGCTGTGATTTCAATACACTTTTAAATGATTGTGGTCTGTTTTTACTTACTGTCCGCAAAGGTTCATGTTAATTGTTAAACATGATTAACTAAATATGAAGCGAGAATAAATACAGTTTAAATGAAATAATTCAATACCCAAGCTGGACATGTTACGTAATTGCTGTTCTCTGCTTTAGGGGATTCCTGCTTTCGAGTGGGAATTCTGGGGGAATCCTCTACTGCAGCTAAACGAGCACTAAGTAATTAGAAAACAGCAGAGGGGCGAACAAAGACTATAGTCATGGTAACAAAAGTGGAGTTTGGGGACACTGCTGCCTACAATGTCAATTTCACTGTGCACTGTTTTTGTGCTGAATGCTTAGTTTGATTTAAAAATGCGTTTTAATTTCGAGAGGGAGGATCCTGGAATGACATCATACTGACCATATTGTGGGTCAAGAGGTCGCCAATGGCCTGAGGTCCGGCAGCGGGATAGAGGTGTGGCACTGGAAGCAGCTCAGCGGGGCACCTGGCAAGCCCTCCCCTCACCCACACTGTGGAGGGACAGGCACAGAGACACATGCTCTTTTATGTGTTTGGGGAGAGGATGGACAGTGATGGGCATCTCCTCTGCAGCCACCTGTCACCTCGCTGCAAGCACACGGACAGCTAACGCCATCTTTCAAACATGCCCTGTTATACTGTTTCTATTCGACACATCCTCTTTCATTCTTGTATCTTGTATAAAATAGAGAAATGAAATGCTGCAATAAGGCTGGAAGAACAGATTTTACTTGAAAAAAGAATGAGTGGGAAAAAAAGAAAAACACTTGGAAGCGATCCAAAACTGAGCGCATCCTGCCCCAGAAAGCCAGTGCAGTAGAACTGTCACGGAGCATTGCAGGCGAGAGAGAGGAGCATGATGGCACAGTGGGAACGAAAACACACCCACTCAAATCTGCCTAAAGGTGCAGAGGAGAAAGAGCTCATTTACCTCAATATACTCCCAAGAACTTCACTAGCGGAATGACTAATTTCACTATCTACAGGTGATCTGTCTCCATTCACGTAGTATGATCCTTTTTTAGAGCTATTGCAACTCCAGTTTTACATTTCTACATGTTATGATCTTTCTGACTCAACCTCATCTGTTTATGCAGTCTTGGCACAGATGCAAAGAGGATTATCTAATTTCTTTACCCAGCTTTATATAGATGACATTATAGCTATATTATATATACTGAAATGAAAAAGCAGCCAGTAGTTTTAACTATAAAGAATTGTATAATGGGTCTCCTAGTTGCATTTGCATGTAAATGAATATTACATAAGTAGTTCAATAATATTAAATATATATTAAGTATAATGTGCTTCATCATGATTTTCTATATTGCTGGTTTTCAGATGCCCATCACTGTCCATCCTCTCCCCAAACACACAACATTCTATAGTCCAATAATATTAAAAACAAATGGTGGGGCAGCTAAAAAATGTATATTGTTAAAATGCAAATTGTTGTTGAAATATAGTGAATTCTACAGCCTAGTTACTAATGGAAATGTTTAGGTTCAACATTTGTGAACACCTTTTGGGTATTTCATGCATGTCAAAGTACAATAGAAGTACAGTAGCTGCTCTGGCACCCCATTTGAGAGTATGGCATCGTCACATGCTAAAATAATCTGGAAACCACCTTTTAATTTATGTTGATTAACAGCATTAAAGAGATTAAAGAGCATAAATATATGCTGATTTGGCTCACAGAATAATTAGCTTTCTAGAAAATCTTCCATGTTCATTTGGTTGTCACAGATATTACACTAGACGTCCCCACCAGGCAGATATAAATCTAACCTCATTTATTTGTGTCTTGGTATTGGTACATAGTGAACACTACTACTATTTGTGACTAGATTATACAATGAAAAATGGGGATACTGTCATAACATGATAGACAAAGGCTTGATAGAAACACAATGGTTTAGAGTTTTGGCCATGCCGAGACCAAACTGTGCTGTGTTCACCTGAAGACCCAGAATGCACTGGAGGCATTTCTCTTGGCAGCACCTGTGTCAG